>OX596251.1:13408022-13639934 GCA_951394255.1 Polyploca ridens
CTCGTGGCTCGCCGAGTACGTGTCCCGGGCCGGCCGGCTGCAGCCGCTGCTGCCCCACGTGCCCCACCCGCCCCACGTGCCCCACGTGCCCCACCCGCCCCACGTGCCCCAGCTGCCCCACGCGCCCCGCCTGCGCCCGCTGCCCCACAACCTGCACCAGGAGCTGGAGCGGTCCGTGCTGTACTCGGGCGGGGAGTCGCTCCGCTCCGACTGTACGTCTCGCTCGCCGGAGGAACTGTGCTTGTGGGCCAATCGTCCTCAACAGTACTTCGAGAGTATGAACTACGGCGCGCCTACTCCTTCTGACGATGATGACTACGATACCGATTCACTCGCGCCCTAGTTCTACTCTCGATCGTTCGATCATTCCATTCTATGCGCGAACTCTGTCTCGAGTGATCTGTGATATGTCACCGTTTCAGTTATTTTTTTCCTAGTTTGCGGTTCGTTCCTGTGATTCCAGGTATTTCCGCGATCGTTATATAAATCTAGTGTTAAATTTTATGTAATTCGTTTTATAGTCGGTCGCTATGTAATAATGTATGTCCGTTTTGGCCGCGCGCTTTGTTGATTTAAAGTAGCGCGAAATTATGTTTTAATTATGAAGTGTTGTAACATGAAATATTAATCTTATAAATTATTATAATATATACTATTCATTTGTTATATCCGTATACTATTGTGCGCTCGTATGTCCCCGAAACTATGTAATATTGATAGTGAACTGTACAGTTATAATGAATTTGTGCAAATCGGTAGCTATTTAAACTAATTATTGTCGTCATTCCTAAGCCTATAAGGACAGGCTGTAATAAAAAGATTATTGAGTGAGAGCTTGGAACGACTGTAGCAAGGCTGTGAAACACTGAAGTGTGCTTGAAGTTGTTTCTGAAGTAATTGTAAAAGAAAGGAGTATGAATAAGTGTTAGCGTTAGCATTGAAACGGTTCACGCGGTCGTCCTGTGTGAACGCTCTTATTTATACATAAGTAAAACTATTGTTGTTGAACTTCGTCAAAACGTCCAGTGCTGAACGTCCTATTGCGACTACGCATAACTGCCTTTGAGTTGTAAGATTATTGAGAATTAGTTGATTATAGCATTACACATTAACATTCGGCAGAGCTCGGTAACAAATAGTAGGAGACTGATTTTGTATAAATTAAAAAAAATAGTGATATGCTTATACCAAGGTAGGGAAACTCCATATAATGCCCATACTATGTTTCTTTTCGTTTTAAGTAACTATGTTAAAATGTGTATTGCCTAATAAGGTTATAAGTATAAACTACTTTAATTATTACTGATAATATTCCAATTCTATAATGTATATAATGACTATTTTTATGTAGAATTAAATATCTAAAGTAATTTAAGTCAACTGTTTAATGTACAGCATTCATTCACGCTACTAGATATTGTAAATTATTAAGCCACTACCTACCTAAAATTAAGATACTCATAAATTTATCTAGTTGACTTGAATCTAGTTGATGACTTGTGTAAAAGTTGTACAGAAATCATATCATTATATATACAAATTATTCAAATAAATTGTTCATATCAATGTACTCTTTTATTACATTCCAAATTAAAAATATAACCTTATAAGTATTCATTCTCATTTATTCATTATCTATGACCAGAACAATTATTTCTTTAACCATATCAAATCATCATTACTATAATCCTAATATTATAAATGCGAAAGTGAGTTTGTTTGTTATGCCTTCACACCTCAACTACTCAACGGATCATCACGAAATTATGATAGAAGCAGATAGCCTATGGTAGGTAGAAGGACATAGGATACTTTTTATCCCGATCCCTCGGGGATGAAACCAGGCATCTCTCACTCCATGTACTTGCGCGCGATAATTGCCTACCGGCCGCCGGACCGTAACTGGTCCATTTCTCAGTTGACTGTCGACAGCCGCATGGCGCGTTCGTACGCATATATTTTGCTCGAACTGTTTGTTGTTCTTTCTATGAAAGGTTTAAAGTACCTTTAGATTCCTTTTATAATTATGTAAAAGATCTAGAGGCCACATTTATTGTAAACTTTGAACAAAATATGAGTCAGAAGCCCGGTTGCAGGATATTTGAAATATAAAAAAATATAATTATATACCATTTAATTCCCCTTGTACTTGTTTTTAAAACTTTTTGTTCGATTCCGAATATTCTCCACAATAAAGTTCAACAATTGTGAATGTCGACAAGCTACAAATTTATTAATCTACATATACTCTATTAATATAATAAAGCGGAAGAATTGTTTGTTTAAACACGCTAATCTCTGGAACTACCAGTCGGATTCGAAAAATCTATCATTGATATATTTTATTTCCGGGATCACGGGTGAAACCGCGGGGTAGTCATTATCTATATATTTAAATTATAAAAATCTCGTGTCACGGTGTTTTGTGGTCGCACTCCTTCGAAACGGCTCGATTGATTTTTATGATTATTATATTTCATACCGCTACGGGTAGGGTAGGGTAGGTCCTACCCTACCTGTTATACCCTAGTTTAGGGTACGACACCACGCAAACGAAGTCGCGCCGATATGACAGAAAACGTTTGCCGGGTCACCTATATAAAAATAACACACTTTTAAGAACTTTTCTTATATTTAACAACTGAACATGCTGAAACATTAAGGCCTTACCCCACCTCAAAACTGCTCCACCTCTCACGTTTGATCCTCCATATCAATAAAAGTAATGAATCAATAATTTTGAAAAAAATATAAAGTAAAGTTGAGGATATAATATACTGAGTCGTATATGATGTGAAAACACGATTCCTAAACATTTTCTCGATAGAAAAAAATCACAAACTTCCCTCTGAATTTTACAAGAAAACCGCATTAGTCAATTAATACTTTACCTATACTAATGAAACTTTTTATATAAACTGTAGTTAGTACAATACGTGTACTATATGATTTGAATTTAAAATCATGTTTTTTTTTTAATTGTTAGAAATTAAATTCCCAAATATTGCGAGTGGCACGAAGCGCCGCCGCACAGATTCAGTCGCGCTCCGGCGCTCGAACGGGGAACCCGCGTCTCTTGCTCTCACGACCCACGTAGATACGTACTTAATAAATTATAAGTGAAGTGTATTTTGTTTAAAATGAGAAATGATCGGAACAAGAAAAAAAAATATGTCTACCCGATACTGACTGCAATAATGAAAATATACCGGACGAGGACCCGTGCCCGTAAGTATCAACCACCTAGCTAACTAAGTAGGTAAGATACTAAAATGTTTTCACAACAGGGTAAGCAAAGCATGCACATTTAGGTTCCTACCTACTAGGTAGGTACATATTATGTAGTAAATTGAATTTCTACAATAAACATTTCATTGATAAATATTAGGGTAGTCGTCCAAGTAATTGGCCACGGTCACATACTATTTTATTAGTATGAGAAAAAGAGAAGTAAAGCCTTTTTTGTTACATAATGCAAATACCTACGTACGTACGTACTTACGTACCTAATCATAATTGCACTTACCTACTTACATTTTTCATTTTCAGAAATAAACAAATATGTACTCGATTCTGACTGCAAATACTGCAAATACAGAAAATGTACCGCACGTGGACCCGTGCCCGTGAGTATCAACCGCCTAGCTAAGTAAAGTAGGTTAGATACTAAATGTTTTCACAACAGACTAAATAAAGTTTGCCTACTAGGTAGGTGTATATTATGTAGTGAATTGAATTACTACGATTAATATCTTATTGGTTGTTCTAAATATTAGGTTTGAATATTAGGGTATTCGTCTAAGTAATTGGCCACGGTCGTATCATTTTAGTAGTATGAAAGAAGAAACGTAAAGCCTATTTTGTTACAGATTGCAAATACCAACGGAACACATGGATGCCAGTAGTTCCAAACATGGAGACGAACCTGATTTGACGACTTTACAAACGGTAGAATTGTGAGTTTATCTGGTAATTCGCTTCTCTGTTTCATAGGTACATACATACTTACCTACCTACTAGGGAATGCAAAACCGTGGCAAAATGAAAACCGGTTCTTATTTCGGTTTTGAGAGAAAAAAACCGGTTAACCGGTTTTAAACCGGTTTTTTTATGATCATTTGTTTTTTTCACATTATTTCTATAGTTCGAATTATAGATAATAACCGTGCCTAAGATTAAAAAATCGCAAACTGAGGAATGCTTGTCAGTTAAAGTTAATAAAGTGGGTATAAAAGAAACATCAAAGACATCATCACCATCTGCCTGTCCTGTTCCCTATAATTTGGGATCGGTGCAATATGTACGCTTCTTCTATCCGTTATACCAACATTCACTCGTTTCTTACCAATATCATCTTTCACACAATCAATCCATTTCTTTTTCATAAAATGATGGAAATAATCGTTTATTTAACTCTGTAGATCAGATACTCGTTTATATAGACTACACGGTTCGTTGCTTTTGATTTTATTTTAAATGAATGAAATCATAAAAACATATTACTTTTGCTTGATTTTTAATTGCTATGAGATATTATGACTTTATGTTAAAAAATAGATTAGTATTAAAGAAGTAATTATTTAAACATTTATTAAATTATATTTCGTAAGTTATAATATTAATTTCACACGTAATATACATGGCATATTGTAGCGGCACAGCAACTTGCGTGTACACTAAAACGTGGTTATTATTATACGAATGTTTTCCTTAGATAAAAAAAAACATTACCCAGTTTTTGCTGTGCAGACAGTAAAAATAACACCAATCAGTCAGCTTGCTGTCTGGCAGATACATAAGAGCCTTCGTTGACAGTAGTTTCTCTGATAGCATGATATTAATGCTGGCGTCCGCAAGGCTCTAAATTATCCCCAATACTGTTCCTCCAGCATATTAATGATATTCTCTCTATTACCAAAATTTATTGCTATGCAGATGAAATTACAGGGGACGCTCATTACACGAACCGTGCAAATATCTCTCGTTCTATATTGGAGAAAAGGTGCGAAGGACTTGTCTTAAATCGAGAGTGCACAAACTAGTGACTCCGATTGGGGTCGACTAAACCTAGTCTATTTCAACCCCACTAAATCCCACGCAAGCCCGTTCACCGTTGAGAAAAGGCCATTTGCTGTGGCTCCTCATTTCTAGAAAATGTCCCTCATCACGAAAAGCATTAGGATCCTTCACGTTAATATTTGTAGCGACGTTCTGTTCCAAAGTCATCTACAAGGTATCCAAAAAACACGGTGTGATTAATAGAGCGAAGCAGTACTTCTTATCGAGACAAAGACTGCAACTATATAAGTCGCAAGTCTGGCCCAAATGGAGTAATGCTGTCTTCTGTGGGCACCTGGATACCAGCTTGGGTATTTAGACTCAGTTCAGCGACATGCCGTTAGAATTGTCGATGATTCCGAGCTCAAAAGTGTTTTAAAGCCCCTTAGTCTGAGGAGAGACTGCCTTCTTATGTGTGTTCAACCGCTTTTCCAACAGACAGTGTTCTGAAGAATTGATTGACCTGATGCCCAGTTACCTTGTTCCATCGTAGTCACCGATGGGGAGTCCATCCTCACACATTGGAACCAAAATATTCTCATACTGTGCGGTTTCAAAGAAGCTCCCTATCGTGGATGCTCAGGCTGTGGAATGAGCTCCCCGCTTCAAAAAGGTTGAGTGTTGGTAACGTGCGAGTGATAACCGTTTTGTTGCAAGCGTCCATAGGCTAGGGTAACTGGTTATCATCAGCCGGCCGTACGCTTGTTTGCTGCCTAAGTATTGTAAAAAAAAGTTTTACATATTTTATATCCATCATAAAAACAATCATTATTTTAAGTTATTTTCTTACCAGCTCAACACACTGCGCATCAACACACGTCAGTTCATCACAAAAAATACTCACTGCATTGCACTCAGTTTACAAAACGGCGGCAAATCTTCCTTTTTTAGTTTTTCCAAACAATGAAAGAAAAACCGAAAAAAATCGAAATACCGGTTTTGGTGTTTGTAAAACCGGTTTTATTTGTTGGTCGATACCGTACCGAATAACCGGTTTTTCGATTTTCGGTGAAACCGGTTTTCATTCTCTACTACCTACCTCTAAATAATAGGGGTTAAAGTATGAAACTGCCGTTTTATTGTAATAGGTACTTCGAATTGACATAGAACCTCCATGGTCCTCCTTTAAAAAAATGCGCAACATTCGATTAGTGACTTTCAGTTGTTTTTTATTGAGCTTAGACAAGATTTTTTTTTAATGTGCAATTTGATTATCGACTTTCTGATACTTCAAAATTCGAGTGATTTTGAAATACGAGCTCCGATGCGGAAATAACGCGGCAGAAACAGCTCGCAATATCAATGTTACGTTTAGAGAGGGGACTGCTAATGAACGTACCGTGCGATTTTGGTTTAAACGCTTTCGTGATGGACACTTTGATTTGAAGAACGAACCACGTGGAAGACCGCCCACACAGGAATAACAATGAATTGAAAGAGATGGTGGAAGCTGATCCGAGCCAAACTACCCAGGAATTAGCGGCATGGTTTAACGTTACCTTATTGACCAACAATATTGACTCATTTGCGTCAAATCAATAAAATAAAAAATTATGAAAAATGGGTGCCTCATGATTTGACTGATCTGTAGAAAGAAACGCGTATTGAAACTTGTGTTGCCTTGTTGAATCGATACAGAAATGAAGAAATATTGGATCCAATTGTGAGTTGTGACATGAGATGAAAAGTGGATTCTTTGCGATAATCGTTAGCGAAAAATGTAATGGCTGACCCCAGGTCTAACGCCGCAACAGTGTCCTAAAGCAAAGCTTGCCAATAAAAAGGTAATGGTAACTGTTTGGTGGTCTTAGTATGGTGTTATTCACTATAGCTTTCTCCGATCTGGTCAAGCAATAATAGCAGATGTCTACTGTGCCGAACTCCGAACAATGATAGCAAAACTAGCACTGAAATAGCCCCGACTCATGAATCGATCTTCACCATTATTGCTCCATGATAACGCGAGACCTCATACAGCACGAGAAACCGTTTTAACTCTTCAGGAACTGCAATTAGAAATTCGTCATCCGTGTTTTTGCGTAATTTAGTTTTCTTCTCAGGAGGCAGTACAAAATGCTTTCACACAGTTTGTAGAATTTAGATCACCAGAGTTCTATCAAAGGCATAAATGACCTTCCTATTAGATGGCAGCAATGTATAGATAATAATGGCAATTATTTTGATTAAATAAATAAGTTAAATTAAAAAAAACTAACTAATTCAATTTTTCAGTACATGTCGGCAATTTCATACTTTAACCCCTAATATTAGAGTAGTTATCCCAGTAATTGGCCACGGTCACATATTATTATAGTAGTATGAACACCTAAAGTAACAGCCTATTTTGTTCCAGAATGCAAAAACCAACGGAACACAAACAAAAACGGCATTGCTTGCATTGACGTCATCACCGATGGTCTGGATTAAACGCTCCTATAACACAAATATATTGCAGAATTATGTAAATAATAATTATACTAATATTACGTACATGCGTGTCGAATAGATCATCTCCTTTTATTGAAGTCGATTAAAAATAATGTCTTCTTTAGGTAAAAAAATAATATGCATTGGTACTTGTCTACAATATTAATTGAATTAGAATTGAAATTAAATTTTAATTTTATTTCTATACCTACTAGTTATACAATAACTGTATATTTACCCTATCATATGGCGCTTTAGTACTTTTCTACAATTTTTTTTTTTTTAATTTTGAACAATGGAAATAAGAACAAACTTGCTGTACCTTTAAATCAACTCAGCAAAGTCCTAAACTCTTTCAAGGAGCAATGTATACGCTTCTATAATATAGTACCCATAAAATAACCAAAAGCTACCTATACATACATTTAAAAAGATATTAAAACATAAATTATGCAAGAAAGGGTACTATAAAGTTTCTGAATTTGTAGATGACGAGAATGCATTTGAATGAATTGTTCGCTTCGCAGGCTATTGTTATATAATAATATATCGTTTGTAAATTATAATACTTCTAAGTATACATTTAAAATAAAAAGCTTGCCGAGTTTCTTGCCGGAGTCTTTCTCAGTTCAAGTTGTATTTGGAACCGGTGTAGAGTAAGTTTACGTCCATAAGTGCCTCATTAGGGCCTAAATTGAATAAATACTTTTTGATTTTTGATTTTATTTCCATACCTAGTTACAAGATGTCAAATAAAGGTGTCTTTACCCTATCGTGCGGCGCTTTAGTAATTTTCTACAATCGTTTTATTTATTTCCATACTTGGGTCAAATAATGATGTATTTACCCTATCGTACGGACGACTCGTGAGTCGTGCATCGTGACCCCTTCGCTGCCGCGTGATGAACTCGTGCGAGTGAGATAGTTGCGACTGCGCGATGCGGAGGCTGCACGGCCGGGCCGTGTAGCGGGGGCAAAACTTGGATTTGAGCTGGGGTAGTGTAAACTCTTAAAAAGCATTTTATTTTTTGTTTCATCAAGTGTAAGTAGTACCTACTGAGATCTTTATTGACAGAGGCATCCCTGGCAATTCGCAGCGGCGAGTAGTTACAAAGCAAAACTAAATTTACGGTCGTAAGCTTGGGTTCATTTTCGTTCGCAGCGTTTATCGACTCAAAAGAGTAGGCTATTATAGCAGTAGGTATTGTCAATTTTATATGGAGTGATTTATCTGTTACGTAGTAACTATTTAGTAATCTGTGATGAAACTGCGCAGGATAGCTAGTAAGTTATATTTGACTTATTACTAAATAGAAATGTATTACGAGTAGTAATATAAATAATCAACATCTATTATGTAAAAATTACAAATGAATAAACAAAATCTAACAAACTTAGAAAAACAACAATTACGAAATTAATAGAACAATTATATCTTTAACCATATCAAATAATAAGTTATACTTGACACTTATTAATAAGCATTTTTCTGTATTATAAATAATCAACATCAAATAAGTAACATTTAAGACAAAAATTACAAATGATTAACAAAATAAAACAAAATCTAACAAACTTAGAAAAATACAACAATTTACGAAATTTATAATTATACCGAAGTAGCTTGGTCAAATTTTGGTCCCAGAATTATATTCCTTATTTCCAATGTTTCTGGGTTTTTAACGATTCTTAAAAATCCATGTTGCTTCAATTCTAAAAATATTAAACAACTAATGTAATAGTCATAATAGAAATTAAACTATCAAATACCTTAATGTTTGTGATGAAATACTTACTAAGGATTGAATTGAAGCAACGGGCAGCAATAATTCTTCTGTAACCAGATATGACTGGTCCTTTTTCAATTAGTTTCTCCACGGTCAATGGATTTACCTCGTTTTGCATTTCACTTTGTCTAATATGATTCAGTATTTTGATCATAGAACCTTCAGTTCCCCATTGATCACTGTAATAAATTTTAGTTTATTAGGATTCCGTCAGACCCTATTACTAAGCCTCCGCTGTCATCCCGTCCGTCCGTTTGTCAGTGAGCTGTATTTCATGAAACGTAATAGAGAGGCGAAATTTTCACAGGACATGTATTTCTATTGCCATATTTTTTAGTATTTTTTACTCGAATTTAATCATGGCTATAGGTAGATGCTTGAAATATTCAGTGTGTATAATAGCTTTAAAAACAAATAATAATTTATTATACGGTGGTTTGGAACCCATCGTGTGCAAGTCCGAGTCGCCCTTGGCCGATTTTTAGGGTTCCGTACCTCAAAAGGAAAAAAACGAAACCCTTATAGGATCACTTTGTTGTCCGTCTGTCTGTCTGTCAAAACCCTTTTTCTCAGGAACGCGTGGTGGTATCAAGCTGAAATTCATGGAGCTGTGAAGCCAATGCAATCAAAAGATACAGCCGTTTATGCTGCAAACTTTCGAAACTCCCAAGGGAATCAAAACCTACACTACAGGATACTTCCCATAAAACTCAGAATCTCGAAATTTGGTACGAAGCAACGTCTTATAACACAGATAAAGGAAAAATTGCGAAAAGCATAAATTTTTAGTTACATCATATAATAAAAATATTTTTTAATGATCGCTTGGCTCGCGGTTAAAAATATAACAATGAAATCAATTGTTATAATAGGACGCGCGTCTCTCGTGAGAACAAACGGGTTAAATTGAATTTCATATCAATTACTCAGGTCTATAATACCTTTTACTTATATATCTACAGGTTTGTACGGAACCCTCGGTGCGCGAGTCCGACTAGCACTTGGCCAGTTTTTATAAGAGAACTGCTGTGTCCCGAGTGGGAAGTACACAAGATCAACAACAGATTTTAGAATTTGTGTAATAATTAATTAAATTCTCACCGTATAAACCTTCTGGAGTCTGTAGTTAGTTCAGAGTCTCCTAGCGATACCCTGGTTCTATCCAAACTGCCCAATGGCGTCTCTGAACTATCGCTCCCTGGTTTTCGAACAGATTTATTCAAAACATTGCCTTCTATTTCAGATGGCTTTTCTATGTGTGGTTGTATATCAGCGAGGCCAGCTTCTTGAAGCATAGTTGTGACACTCTTTTCTGTGGCTTGGGTATTTTGATCAACAGCAATATTTTCCTGGATATCTTGAAAAATTTTAATGTTCTCACGACCCTGGATATTGTGATCATAAGGAATGTTCTCTTTTTCGGCTGCTGAAATTAAATATAAATTAAAAATGATATGAGAAAATCCAGTTTTGAATGAGGGCGCCACCACCACTAGTTCTCATTTTAGCTATATGAAGATTTAAATATCAGAGAGTTTTATAGGCAGTCAAATATTTACCGGTGATTTCCATAGATTCTGCCAAACGGCGACTCGTTCTGTAAGTTTCCATGGGACGCGGTTTCTTCGGCTAAAATAAAGAATACATTTAGCAGCATGTACCTATCTATTCACTCAAAAAACTTATGAGATGTTTTTATTACTCAGTTGGTCATAGTATGATTATTCTACAAAGGTTACTTTGCCCTAAGATTCACTCGAGTTATTTTATTCTATATTCTATTTCAATCTAAGTTTGTCGCGTCTCGGTGTGAACTGACCCTTAGTTGTTACTTTAAAGAGTATGCATTAAAATCGGATCAAGTTTGACACTAGAAGATGGAAGGGTCCCATGACGCCCTTCAGTTACGAATCCCTAAAAACTTACGCTAATTGTTGAATCCCGTACGCTTTTCCGCTTTCGAGCCGCATCTTGCGACAATGTCTGTATCTTCTGCGTCACCAGATCAGCTATATCTTCTTCAACAACACTTGGTCTTTGAACCTCAGTCATATTAAGACCTTTGGATATATCCAGTTCAGTTAGTATTTCTGAAGCTTCATGAACAACGACTTGGGATTTTTCTTGTTCTTCCACTTCTTCAATCCTTCCGAGCGTTGATCTGACGAATGTCCGATTGGTTCGATCCATGGCTTGCTGTAGAATTGTAACAAGTATTTCAAAGGAATCAGAAGTTCAACAAACAAACATAAATGCACCGGGGAAATAAATAACATTTTCTTTTAGTAATTGCCCCAATATGACTAATGGCAATTGCCTATCTCGTATTAGTGAAGTCCTCGCCTACGGCTCGACCTTCAAACTCATACTCCATCTGCATTTGCCTTTGCAATAATTTACTATTATATCTAAGGCACGTTGTTCCATTTAAAAAACAAAGGTTTACCCCTGATTATTTGCAATCATGGACTCGACACTTGGAAAATTTAGACTTACCTCTAATTCCCGTTCTGGCAAGGATGTCTTGTTGACAACACCTAAGTTTCTCATGAATAGACGCGATAAAGCGTTCGCGATGTTGCTTCTGTCTTTAGTGCCGGCGCAACTCGGACGACCGAAATATACGTATGGTGGAATCCTTATGTCGAACATATCGTCTGAAACTTTCTGCAAATAAAATTACTTGGAGGTAGTTTTTATTTTTGTATGTGATTACGGTTTGAATACCATCATTTTTGCAGTAAGTAGGTAGGTACTTTGATAAAAAGCATGTTTCTTGTTCATACCTCGCATCTCAATTCAACTTTAATATTTCCGGTTCTAGAGCGCAGGATATTCCCGCTCAATTTTATTTTCTTGTCTATTATTAACTTTGTTTTGTTTCTTCGGCGCCTCGACTGCGGTGGCTGCACTTCCAATTCCTATGAAAATATCTATATAATTTACCCGCGTTATGTTTTACCGCATATTATTGGGAAGTACTTTATCATAATATACTTAGATGCAGCATAATTACATATATACTGGGTTTGTTAATCCTAATTTGGTACCTCTAACTCAATGTCCTCAGGTTCTGGCTGCCTAGAAGTTTCAATGATAGGTCGTTTTGACGGTCCAGGAATTGGCTCTCCATTTTCTTGTGGCAATTGTCTGTTATAACATATTTTCTTTCGTAATTACATTGTGATACATTTGTGCAGTTGATAATTACACGCGAGGCGGTATTAAGAGATAAAGGAGCCGAGAGTGTAATGATCAATGCACACGCGTATCATACGACGTATTTCAACACACTTGTGAGGAAAAAAAACAGATTTTTTGATAATATAATAATCAACCACACAATGAAAACATATATTGCGCGCAGGTTTTTTTTTACAGCTATGCTCTGTCAAACTGTTTTACCCGTTTAAATTAAGAATGCTTCGTCTATACACATACCTCTTGCAGTGAGGTACAAACTTAACATAATCGAGATTGTTATTATATTACCCATCATAAAACTGTGCGGTAATGTAAAGTAAAAAGCACTAGTGCGTAATAAGCTGTATTAAGATACTAAAAACGGTGCAATAAATGTCACTTTACGAGCAAGTGTGTTGAAAAAATCATTATTGAAATAGCTTAGTGGTAGCGACTTCGAATCGGCATTCACGGTGGTCCCCGGTTCCAATCCTTAATTGAGCTTGAGCTTTCGGTGAAGGAAAACATCGTGAGCAAACCATAGCACGGTGGTAGGGTACTTTTAAGTACCCACCTGACGGCTACCACCCTCACATCACTCACGTATAGTGATATTGTGGTAAAACACAGGTATAAAGTACAAATGTTGGAACAAACCGGAAAGTGCTTGGCGTCCGATTCACAAGTTGAGGGTGGTAGCCAGCTAGCTGGGTACTACACGGTACCTCACCATCGTGAAATTAACACGCATGAATTTCACATTCCTATGATTTGTAAGAACAACCATCATGGAAAATAAGAGTTGCCCCAGGTTTTTCAACGGAATAGTGCTCAAGTTATAAAGGATAGGCAAAAAAGTTTAAGTGCCAAATTCGGAGTAGGTACAGTTGCAAGGACATAGGATTAAAAGATCAATTTTCTTTGTTTGGAGTTTTCAGTCGACCAACACAGATACATAGTGAATTAAGACTATCTACATAGGTAGGTAAGTTTTGAGGTTCAGTAAGGTTACCGTCATTAGTTACTTATACACATACATTTCTGGAGCAGGCAATTCAGGAGGCAGGATTTCAGGAATATCTGTGTAAATATAGATGGATGAAATATTGCATTTATTTATTTAACTACATAGGAAAGGGGGGGGGGTAAAAAGGATAGGAATTTTGTGATATTAAACTTTTTTGCAAACTTGCATAGGCGTTGATATTTTATGAAGCATTGTTCAAAATATTTAAATTACCTTTTTCAAATTCCGCTACAGGCTCTCCTCCAGTAGCTAGAAAGAGAACACAACAATATAAACAAAGCCAGGGATATAGATAGGTACATATATTAGTACACCTACAATGTTTTAAGACCAAATACAGACCAATGATCGGCCTGAATGAATCCCTAGGGTTGAAGAACAATATTTTGTTATCTTAAGAAGATATTTATATCACAGTTCTACTATGCTTTTCAATTTGGCCGCTGTAACGGTTTTGGGGTAATATTGCCATTATTATAATTTCGCAATTTCGACTCAATCGCTTGAATAATAAGAGATAATTGCTACACTGTGCAAGCATTAGCATACAACTTCACAACAGCCAACTTGAAAAGGTTGGGTTTTATAAGTAGTGCCAGACCAGAGTGACAGAGCTTTGCTTCAAAACTCAGTAAAATCAGCGGCGTTTTCCCAGAGATGAGACCTAGCTAGATCGATTTTTCGCCCCCAAATAGCAAATGTCATCGAAATCGTTAAGAGCTGTTTTCGAGATATCAACCGGCCAGTTGGCGTAATCCACCTATCACGCCGCAGGTCGTGGGTTCGATTCCCCAAATTGGACATGCATTTGTGTGCAAAACTCAAAACCCTAACTCAGGACATGCAGACACGTTTCTGCATGTCCCGACTTTGAGTGTAATTAGGTAAATATTTACAAATAAAAAAAATGGTAGGTATGTCAGTTATCTGGTTTCCATAATATAAGCTCTGCTTTTGGATCAGATAACCATGTGCGAGGAATGTCCCAGAATATTTATTTATGTACAAATAGTGCTTGTTTAATACTAAGCTAAGTGCTAAGTATTTGGTATTGTAATATTAAAAGATCTTCCACAAAAAAGCCTTGCTGAGTTTCTTGCCGGAGTCTTCTCAGTTTAAGTGTATTCTGAACCAGTGGTAAATTCAACTGTATGGACCAATTTAACGTTCATAAGTGCCTTACTAGGTCCTAAACTGAATAAATAACTTTTTGATTTAGATTTGACTATAGGATAAATGAAACCTACATTTCCTCATCAAAGTGGCATCAAGTTCTGAGATCTGTTCCATCTGAGCTTCCTGCACGATTCTCGATATGTCGCGCGACTTGTCGGTGAGGTCCAGCCCAGTACTTTGGATTGCCGACGTTTCCATGTGCCCGTGTGGGTCCAATATTACTTCTAGTGTTCGGTCTTGCGCTAACAGTTGGAGATGCTGTTGTGGATTCTCTTCGCCGAAACCATCCTAAATGGGTTAGAACTTGTAGGTCATTTTGAGTTATGCTAATATAAACCGTATACTTATGAGTTTAATGTTGAGGTTTAATTGGACAGTAGATGTTAGATTTGTAATACGTTAAAAGGTTAGTAAAATCAATTTTATTCGGCGAAGAGCGTAGTCTACTAACTTATAGAATGTACTTATAGTAAAAAGGAAAATTTCATACAAATTCCATTGAAAATTACTTGGATGAAGTGTTTAGCTATGTAAAACAGGTAGTAAATAACCCCTTAGTCCGCATGACGGGCAACTACGGAACCCTACACTGCTAGTGGCCCGATACGCACTTGGCAGGTTTTTCATTCCACTGTATAATTTAAACATTGTGTAGGTACAAAATTATATATAAAAAATTGCAAAAAATAATATTTAAAAAATTTATCCTTGCTGAGTTTCTTGCCTGGTATTCTCAGTTGAAGACCGACGAACTGGTGGTAGCTTTGGCCTTCATAAGTGCCCTACTAGGACCTAAATTGAATAAATGGCTTTAACTTTGACTACTTACATTAGGCGGTACTTGAAATTCAGGTATAGCTGCCTCTTTCAGTGTAATGTGTTCAATGTTGGTGACAACATTGCCACTATTCTGTAAATAAATGTAGTCCTTAAACGCTTAGCATTGAAGCTCATTTTCTTTCTGGTTGATATACATGTGATGAAGATTGATAAAAGATATAGATTGAAAGAGTGGAATATAATGTAAAATGTGGATGGTTGGAATTAAACATGGTCATCTTTGTAGGAATGGGCTAAATAGGAGATACTAAAGTGATGACTATAGGAATTGAGGGCGATTTTTACTCTGAGAGACTTCTAAATTAGCCAAGAAACAAAAATTCTTTATGAAATAGCTACCACATAGAAATAAAAAACTATCCCCCTTATTCATAATCGCTTTTTTAGTAAATCAGTGTAATAGTGTGACCCGTCTCACTCTTTCTATCTCCAAATATCACCTGTCAGATAAAGACTTCCGAATTTTAGCTAATCAACGTTTGATAACTTTATTATGAATAAGGGGGTTTATTTTAAACATAATATAACTAGCATTCTTCCGCATTCCCTAGATAAAACTATGTCCATCACCATACCATGGGCTATCTATGAGCCTTTCAATACAATCGGTTCAGATGTTTAGTCATGAAGAGGTAACAAACAGTCACTTTCGAATATAATATTAGTAGTAACAATTTATTTGTAAGTGGCGCCACTATCACTAGAGATAGTACACACGGCTACAGATCAAGCTATACATTTCCAGTATAAGCTGATCTCGCATTGTATAGGATTTCCATACAATGGGAGGTCAGCTTATACTGGAAATGATAAGCTTGATCTGTAGCCGTGTGTACTAGTAGAAATGGAAACCTTAAAATGATAATGTGACAAAGATAGCAGATTACAAAGTGATCATACAACAATCATTTCTTCAATTCTCTTCTCATTTTCAAGTTCTTCCACATCTTGAACTACAATCTGTGGCAGCTGTTGCAACTGTGGTTGCTCCTCACCTCTCAATTCAAGAACTTCATGCACATGCCATCTGTTTAATGTTAGATTATCTTAGAATTATGTAATAATGCAAGCAGGCATGCTACCACTAATAATAAATAGTTACTCCCCATTGAATTTTGCAATATCAGGCGTATTACCATTCTTAAAGAGCTAAAACAAAGAACCTCATTTATCCCAAATCCTGCCCAATATTGGTTGAGGTAAGCAGAAGTCTTAATACAAAATAGTTTGTAGTCAGAGCTAGTACTATTACTCAAAATTATGTTACTTACTTATGTTGTATACATAAAATTTAGCTACTACTTACTTCTTGTGAGAGTGTTTCATGACATTAGCGTTAATCATGCACAAATCACCTGTAAAATAAAAAGTTGTAAACAAATACTCATGTGAATTATTATTCAATGAAGGTGTGATACTAATGGAAGTTTGTAGCCGTACTTTAAAATAATTCCTTTGATAGGTAGATATTGTAGTAGAGGTTACAGAAGTCATCATGTTTTATTTGGATGGAATTGTTTATCATTTTCATTTTTATTCTCCCTTCACAAATTATATATAATGAGCATTTTAGTATTGTAAAAAATAAAATTTGTGTGAGACTGGTGTCTGTACTAGACAAACCTGTACCACAGATCACCAGGCTCCTTGCGACAGTGATGTTCATTCAGTATGAATGAAGAGAAATTAAGAAGTGTTTGCATTATTGTAGTGTTCCTGATGGTGAGTGAATGTCCATGAGTGTTGTATATCAATGGTTTCGCATAATTGTTTCATTATCTTTGTTTTGTTTGTTAAAACCGTTTATAAGAAATTATATCTCTTTTACTCGAATTGTAACTATTATAATAAATATTGTTAATCAACTAAACAGGCCGTCCGCCAAAGGGGTACGAACTTTTTTGTATGGGAGCTGGCATAGCCACCCGCCGCCATTTTGATTTTTTTTCAATGTGGCGGCGCACGGTGTAAGTGGTATATTTGGGAAGAGGACACTTATACAAACAAAAAATGTTAATGAATATGGTGACCTAAAGTGTCACGTTTCCGAGATATTTGGAGGTAAAGATCGCCATATGAGAATAACGACAATCATTAAAAATGAACTTATTACGTGTTTATATGCATTAGATTGTATTCAAATAATAGTTCCCAGGTTGATTTAACTTTTTATTAGAATATAGCAAAACAAATAGCACGAAAAAGCAATATTCATTAATTGGTTACCTACTAAACCGCATCGCTATATTCGCAATGAAACACAATGGTGTCAAGTAGCTCGGATCGTAGTGGTTAACTTGTTTTCCATGTCTCCGTTATTAAACAAAAATAAAAATACTTGTCTTAAAATATAATGTTACCGAGATTTTGGAATATCGATGTATAAATAATATGAGAAGAATGACAATAGTTTAAAGTTGATTAAGTACAATTTATGTTATTATTTTTACGCAATAAACTGTGGTCAAATAATTATTGCATCACGGTTTTAAAAATAAAATAATACACATAATAGAAACAAGCCGTGACCTCAAACCTTTAAATAAAAGGATTTTTTTCTTAGGTAGCAAACAAACATATATACGGCCCGCCTAAGCGGTAAGCGGTTACCGTAGCCTATGGACGCTTGCAACACCAGGGGTGTCACTCGCGCATTGCCGACCCTACAGAAATCTCTTCACACCTTTTTTAAGGAACCCCACGCTGTACTCCGTTGGGAAAACCACGGCGGGAGCTCATTCCATAGTCTAAGCGTCCGCGGAAGAAAGCTCCTTTCAGACTGCATAGTTCGAAACTATTTTGGTTCCAATGTGTGAGGATGGACTCCCCGTCAATGGCGAGACTTGCGATGGTAGAAGGTAGCCGTGGGCTTCAGGTTAAACAATTCTACAGAACACTGTCCGTTGTACAAGCGGTAGAACACACATAAGGAGGCAAAATCACTCCTCAGATTGAGGGGCCCTAAGCCGCTTGTGAGCTGGGGACCGTCGACAATTCTAATAGCACGTCGCTGAACCGAGTCTAAAGGCCCAAACTGGTATCCAGAAAAGAGCAGTACTCCATATAAGGCCGGACTTGCGACTTGTTAAGTTGCAGCCTTTGCCCCGATGTTAAGTACTGCGTCGCTCTGTTGAGCACTTCGAGTTTTTTGGATGCTAGCTTAACCTTGTCTTCTAGACGGCCTATTGACGTCGTTAGAAATGTCGATGCCGAGGATCCCGATGCTTTCACTGATATTCGTGTTCTGGAATTGTGAAGTCACAGCAAATGGGGTTTTCTTAGCGGTGAACGCGCAGACTTGAGTCTTAGTGGGGATGAAATGGACTAGGTTTAGTCGACTGTAATCGGAGACACTAGTTAGTGTGCTCTTGATTTCAGAAACAAGCCGTTCGCGGCTTTTCTCCACCACGAAATGGGGAATATTTGCAATGAGCGTCCTCTGTACAATGAATGTCGTCAATAGACAACATTTCATTGATATACAGCAGGAACAGTGTTTGGGACAGTACAGACCCTTGCGGGATGCCAGCATTTATGTCTCTCAGCTCGTATGCATCTGCTGGACAAAAAATTGGCGACCCATTTGCATAGTCCCTCGGGAAACCCATATGCTGGTAACTTCGTTAGAAGACCCCAGTGCCAGACCCGATCGAACGCCTTCGCCACCTTGACTCTCGATGGCGATAGAGATACACCAGAAGGTCACCAGCCAAGGGACTATGGTGGAAGCCATATTGTCGGTCACTCAACAAATCGTGATCCTCTAGGTATCTCAAGAGCTACGTGTTGATCACTCTATGACATTGGAGAGAATGGGAGGTGATGGCAATAGGCCTGTAATTCATTGGGTCTGATATATCGCCCTTTTTGGGCATTGTGTGCAGGTGAGCAGTCTTCGATGAAGACGGGACTTTCATTTAGGTGGAAGTTTTATTAGGTAGGGTCAGGCCGGCCGCGGGACCGGGTTTTTTTATTTATTTTCAAAACACTCGCTCGTAAAGTAACATTTATTGCACCGCTTTTAGTATCTTAATGCAGTTTATTACCCATTTGTGCTTTTTACTTTACATTACCGCACAGTTTTATGAAGGTATAATCCCGATTATAATAAGTTTGTACCTCACTGCAAGTGATATGTGTAGACCAAGCATTCTTAATTTAAACGGGTAAAATAGTTTAACAGCTCACCGCTGTCAAAAAAACCTTGCGTGCCATTTTTGTAAACGTTCTCATTGTGTTGATTTGATTATTATCAAAAAATCTACTTAAAAAAATACAAGTCTGTTTTTTTCCTCGCAAGTGTGTTGAAAAACGTCGTATGAGCGTGTCATAGCTCTCGGCTCACTTATTGCGTTCGCCTACGGCTCACGCGCTTAATACGCCTCGAGTATTAATAACCAACTTTGCACACATGTATCATAATGTACTATTACGTCGCTATTGCAATTTTGGCGCCTAGGGAGCATTAATAAGCGATCTTTAGTTCCAATTAACTTGGTAACATGAGATTTTAGGACAAGTATTGTCATTTTTGTTTGTATAATAATGAAAACAAGTCACGTTCCGAGCTACTTTGACAACATTGTGGTTCATAGCGAATATTACGATGCTGTTTAGTAGGTAAGTAATTAAAAATATTGTTTTTCGTGGTCCTAGTTTAACTCTCTACTAAAAAATTGATAAATCAACCTGGGAACTATTATTTGAATACAATCGAATGCATATAAACACGTAATAAGTTAATTTTTAATGATTGTCGTAATTCTCATATGGCGATCTTTACCTCCAAATATCTCGGAAACGTGACACTTTAGGCCACCATATTGATTAACATTTTTTGTTTTTATAAGTGTCCTCTACCCATATATACCAGTTTCATCGTGCGCCGCGACATTGAAAAAAAACTAAAATGGCGGCGGCTAGCTATGCCACAAAGGTTCTAACCCCTTTGTATAAGAACTGATTTCCAGTTGCGGAAACTTATTAGTGGCTTAAAACATATTTTTTATTTCATAAAAAGAATAACTGTATTTAACAAAGCTGTTAGTATCCCTTAATTATATGAATAAATATATACAAATCATTATAAACAGAACAAAAACAAATGATTAGTAAGAAAAACTAAAAGAAGAGAAATGACAATTCTTGTGTGGGTTCCATAGACATGTAAAATTAAGTCTTATGTAGAAGACAATAAGCCTCAAATATTGTTTGTATAAGATCTTAATTTTATTTAGAAGATGACCTCAGGATGCTGAGAAAATGGAGTGAGTAAGGGCTTTTCATGCAAGTACCATAGGCTACTGAATACTGGTTAGGAATATAAGTTGGTCTTAAAGTTTATACCTAGCAAAATAGTGACTTTCTTCTGATAGATTCTGGCAAGCCCACGCATTAATTGAGAACTGAGACGAAGGGAAAACCTTTTCGTTGGGCGCCCCGATTCATCTCCTATAACCTTGAGCAAATCATCACTGAAATTGTAAATGGTAAGTAGGTTATTAAAAATTAAATATACGGTAAAAAATCTCGTAATAAGAGGTTTATAATGTAGAGGTAATGAGGTTTATATATACCAGAGTCTTCGAATATCATGCGACCAAATTTGCCTGTGGGTTACTGTTGCAAATCGTAAAGGCCAAGAATCGGCAATCCAACACAAGTGAAATCTGCCACCTCGCTTCAATGAATCGGCAGGATAAAACATTTTTTGAGAATAATTGATAAATGTTACGGGCAAAAAAATAAAATAATCAAAAGTGAGAAAAAACTTTACGAAGTGACGCTAACTTTCGCGCTAAAATATATTTCAATTTTTTTTTCTGTTTTGTCTATGGATGGAAGGAACTTCCTTTTCCATCCTAATCCTTAATCTATCTAAGTTTTCCATCCATAGTCCATAGATAGGAAGGAAGCACTGCCAGCCTGCCAGCCAGCACTGCCACCGACTGCCACAGTACTTCCTTCACGAAAGCAGTGCTTCCAGATCGCGAAAGTAAAATTACAGTGCTGTCAGCTAAAAATACAGTGTATTCCGAAAAAATACAGTTTAATTTTAAAACATTAAAATTACAGTAGGAAGTATTCGGTTAGATATTGAAAGAGAAACAATCTTTATTTTCTAAAATAATGTATTTTCCAATTTTTTCGTAAATTATTGTGGTCATCCTCGACAAAATCCTTTGACTATTTGGCGATCCGCGCGGGCGAGGAAAACAATAGACATCAATTGTTATTTTTTAACCGTAAGTCAAGTGATTTCTTTTATAGGCTTAAAATTTACATAATGAGGATCATTCCCGTTTTTTGTTGAGTATGCAGATTTGTAGCGGTATGAAATCCAATCAATTCTATGAAAAAAAGAATATTAGAATCGGATCAAAAATGACGAAGATGCCAAATTTCATTTAAATCCATCCAGTGGTTAAGCCTTGAAAAGGTTACAAACAGACTGACAAATATCCAGAGTTGCGCGGTCCCTGCCTTGTGACTTCATCGTCACTGTACAAGCGGGAGGGAGCGTTTTAATTAAGCCGTTTTTAAAACTTTAATAACTTCATCATTTGTTGATGGATTTTAATAATTTAAAAAAACATTATGCTCAGAAATGTTATGTGCTTCCTCTGTAGTAATCAAAAGTTTACATTTTGTTATGTGAATGATCCTCATTATCCGGTAAAGCATTATATGGTATGAATAACACTTTATTCACTACTTGAGCTTATGGATTCGTATTCCCTTTCCTATATAATAACAAAACAACGAAAATTATGGTTTATGTTCACGGTCCCAGAAAATTTGTCTGAATTAATAAATGAATTAATTATTATTATAATTTAGGAAGAACTATTAAAGTATAGTAAGTACGATAGATACCTAACACAAATGAAAGATGTATCGTATTGTTCCTTTAGAAGATAGAGACAGTTTGTTAGTTTATACTTTCACTCAATGCCGAGTACTGATTCATCGGGGATTTTCCTCCCAACAAGTAATTAAAGTTCGTTTTACTATTTTTACACTGTATTTTCAATCCTTTGAATTTTTCACAACCCGCGTGGGCGAGAAAAATAATAGAAATCTATTGTTATTTTTTAACCGCAAGTCAAGGGACAATAAATGGTGAAATATTCAAAATTACAGTAAATCTACTGTAATTACAGTGCATCTGGAAGCACTGGAATGAAGGAAAGGAAATACGTAAGAAACGTCATATTACGGTTATTGAGGAGTGTACACACAGCCAAGTGTCCAAAATAATCAAGGCCATCTCAATTCAAAAATAGTTAATTACCACCAAAGATTTACACAAAGCACAAACTTGGATCTAGCGCTCGCTAGCCGCTGCTGCATTAGTTAAGGATAGGAATCAAAGAGAATATAACCACTACGTTAATAGGAATGTCAATAACCTTGACCAATATTTTTTTGTTGTGGGGCTGCTTCAGAACTAGCGTCCAGTACCTCTACCATGAGTTTTCTATGAGTTTTCTACACTAACGTAATCTACCTACAGTCGCTAGCGACTACGGTGAAACTTTTTGTATGAAATGCTTCCAAAAGTATCCACTAGAGGCGGTGCTCGTTATATAAAATATTCACCGTAGTTGCTAGCGTGTGTAGATTACGTTAGTGTAGAAAACTCATGGTAGAGGTACTGCACACGAAAGTTGAGCCTGGCTATAATTGAAACTCTTTACATGGCAATAGCATGGCATACGTTTCTGCTGAACTGCTCTATTTCTTCGTCAGTAATTTCATCTCTTACTTTTTATGTATTTTCGACATGAACAACATATGTTTTTTTTTTTTCAATCTTATGGATTAACACACTCAAAGGATTCCCTTATAATTCTCTCCCCTTCAGCTGATGGCAAGTTTATATTTTTAATTGCAATTTTGTGTTTTACAAGACTCCAATTAAGCACTATTGGATTTAAATCATAGTGGTAAGGAGGTAGATGGAGCATCTCATGTCCATGCTGTTCAAGAAGCTTATCAGCTTCATAAATTGGTTCTGGTTTATGCTTCTGTTCCAGACAATGTAATTCAGCCTTTTTAAAATAGATTTCATATTCAATATTATTTTCTGTGAGCCACTGCTGTATTTTGCTTGTCACATTTGGTGTTGTAGGTGGCTTATTCACTTGTTCAGTGTGATCCACAAACTAAGTAGAGATACGTGTGATCCTTGCTGAGTTTCTTGCCGGGAGTGTGTATTACGATGGTAAAATCAATTGTAACGTTTGTAAGTGCCTTAATAGGGCCTATGCCTATATTAAATAAACAATTTTTGGATATTTATTTATTTATTTAAAAGCATTCTATATCAAAATATTATTTTTTGTTCAGTATCAAAACAATTTATTCCTACTATACTTAGTGATACCACATCTAGTTTTTTTTTAATTTGCCGCTCTTTTTCAGGCTCAACTTTCGTGTGCCAGACTATATCTACTTTGATATCTACAACACTGTATTTTTGATTGTTATATTCTATTCCATATAAATTATATTTAATCTAATGTTGTAAATAGTCACAGTGATAACAAATTGTGTGTTTAGTATTTTCCCTTTAGTAATTTTTTATTTCTAAGGCAGACTTAAGTAAGTCATGCTCACGTTAAGGTCTCTGCTTGCGGCGGCGTCGTGTGACGGGTCGCTCACTTCCCTCCAATATGGCGAGGAGGGCGATGGCTGCCACACGCGTCATACTTGTGAACAGGTGCTGCTTGTGGGGGCTGGTCTGCTTAAGTTTGCCATTTATTTATTTACTTATTAAATATAGATTCAGACTACTTTGTAGTTTTGCCGCCTCGATTAGAATGTAAATATTATGTAATGAATCTAAGCTTGTTTTGAAAATAGTAATTGCTGAGTTTATTGCCGGCTCTTCTCAGCAAATGCAACCTTCCGAACCGGTATTAGAGTCAGACTTTTCATAAGTGCCTGCGAAGGTCTATTTGAATAAATGATTTTGAATTTGAATTTGATCGGTGAGACGTGCGTGACTAATATGTATGAAATGCTTGCTAGAGTATATTATATAGTGTTCTATCGTCAGAAAGTAGACTGAAAAAGCGCGGCAAAATTAAATAAAATAAGATTAAAAAAAGCCGACCAAGTGCGCGTCGCACCCGCACATAAGGGTTTTGCCTATTTCCTTATGTCACGCTCAAATTGTCAGATTATTAAAATTTGATTGAAATATACTTACACTTTTCTGCATAGAATAAGGACTACAGCTCATATCCTTATTCTAAGCTTTTCTGGATTACCTCGTCGTTCCGACGCGCTCGAGTTTTTCTGAGGATCGTTTTTTTTTTACTAATCTAACGGGCTGCCCTCAACGCACCTCACTATATTAAGGGTTCAAGAGTGCAAGGTTTGTCCCCATATGATTTTCTGACGCGCTCGAGTATCTCGCAAAATCCCCGCTTGGGCTCCCCTACTACTAACAATCTCAACTAGAACAGAGAAAAAAACCAAAAAAAAAAACCCGTACTTTTCATTGTTTTGGTACTGGATAGTGCAGGGAAATTATAAAAGAAAGTAATTAATAACTAATAATTTATTAGAACTAAAATAAACAACTACATACATTAAATCAATACTCGGTAAGAATTTAACATTATTTGGTACCAATAAAAAGTTAACCCCTCACAAGGGGTAACTTAACAATTTGTTGAACAAAGTGTACTGAAAAAAATACTTACCCTTTGTTTAACAAATTATTAAACAAAGGGTTGTCAAAAAATACTTGCATAGTGTCTCAATTCTTAAACTCAATTTTGAAATGATTATAACAAGTTTCAATGATATAACTAATATACACAGAACTACCAAATGGAAAAATCCTTACGTTGATTACACAGAGTATTTGAATTGTTTTCCTGCTGCCTCCAAAGCAGATTTGAGCCTTAACAACGAGGATTTATTTAAATGCTCTTGAGTGACGCCAAACTTGAAAGCAACGTCCAAGATGGCCGCTGCTTCTTCAGGTTTATTTTCTAACAAGTGGTAGTTTATTAGACGCGAGTACGCGTTGCCTAGTGAACCATATGAAAGCTGTTTATTATCTTTTAGGGATGTTATTAGTTTCTCTATTAATTGTGGGTCTTTTCTATTATGACTCTCTTGTAATAATCTTCTGAATACTACAACTGGTGCGGATTTGAGCCATTGCTGCCATAATGTGCTGGCCTCAGTGTCTTTTCCAGCTAGAATATATTCCATCCACAAAAGATTGACTGGCATTATATGACCTTTCGACGCGGCTACTTCAGCAACTTTTTGACCTGAAAAGAAGAGTAAAATAAATCAACAAATGATCATGACAAAATCATAAGAAAACTATATATATAATTCATAATCGCTTTTTAACAAAATCAGTGTAATAGTGTGCCCCGTCTCACTCTTTCGATAACCAAATGTCACCTGTCAGATAAAGACTTCGGAATTTTAGCTAATCAACGTTTGATAACTTTATTATGAATAAGGGGGTAAAAATACAGTTTATCAAAATCAATCTATCGATCTCCGCAGCTCGTCTTTTAAATAAGCATATTTTGGGGCAGAATGTTACATCCTTTGCACACTTACGAGGCCAAATGTTGGCCCATTTATTAATAAATAAAAATAAATATACAACTATGACTATCATGATAGATCCTTATGTTTGATATTAGGTTAAATTTATAGCCCCTTGACAAATTTACCATTATTTAGCTCGTGGCTATCAAGAAATACTCACATCTCGATACTATTTCGTCACTTTGGATCACTGATGCCAATGCGTTACTCCTTGGGAACTTCCTAAGAGCAATTTCCATGTCCTCATCAGTTTTCGCCGCTTGTACAGCCTCTAGTAAATTATCAATGTGTTGAGGACCAGCGCCTCTCGTAAATATAGCGAGTGTCAGTTTATCGTCATAGGTCACACGCCGTTTCATATTTTCATTAATGTGCTTGCCTAATTGCTGAATTTTCTCCACGTTGCCGGTTTGAGCTAAACTCTTCAGCAAGAATTTGAGAACGCTCGATTTCGGCATAACCCCTTCTCCGATAGATTTGAGTGCAACATCCATTGCTTGTGTTAGTTGGTCATCTTTGACTAGCGATTCAATGTTCGTAGACACATCCTGCTTGGTTGGTTTCTCCGGCACTTTAGGTGTAACAATTTTCTTTACAATATCTTCCTTTTTTGTCACCTTTGCTTTTTCTTCAGGGATAACAAAGGGGATATCTCTGTTTTTGGATTTCAGGTGCTTGCCTAGAGTTACGAGGAACTGTTCGCTGGGTATTTCGCCTTCCTCTTGCAGTAGAGTCCATAGACCGAGAGCTTTATCAGTCTCCTCGGCTTTGCTGTAAGTTATTAGCAAGTGATAGAAGATGTTGCCACGGTCGATGTGTGACAGCTCTTTTGTTGCCTCGAGTAAGCCTTCCAGGTATTCCGATTTGCCTTCCTGTGAATTTAAGTATGTCATTTAATTTCAAGATTGATGTATTTTTAACCGACTTCAAAAAAAGGAGGAGGTTCTCAATTCGTTGTTGTGTTGTTTTTTTTTTTTTTTTATGTTTGTTACCTCATAACTCCGTCATTTATTAACCAATTTGGAAAATTCTTTTTTTATTTGAAAGGGTACACTTCCCGTTTGGTCCCATTGTCATCAGATCAGGATTTAATTACTTCTTAGTTTACTTTGATGTCGGTTTCCAATTATTTGCAAATAACATGATATGTGGGTACTTTTAAAATTAGTAAAATTATTTTGCTGATGAACTATTTACCCAATAGTTTCATTTGAACAACTAAAATACATAGTGAATGCCAATTTCTCGTTTTTTATCGATACTTTTACCGACAACGAATGACAAGGAATCCATATCGATATTTTGTCTGACTGTAAATCAACTAGTGTACGATGTATCTGTGAATGCATCTATATGGAAACTGATCACGCTTCGCACAAGGTAACGTTGTTAACGCTATCACTCTATAATATTCTAACTCAATGGTTCTCATTGGGTGGGATTTTAAAATGGCTTTAAATTGCCAATAATGTGCGATGGTCTTTTATGTGTTTGTATATAATGTGTGGTAGAATGACCTCAACATATCTCTGGCAGGCGTCATCGAGGCGCCGTTGTCTGGTCTGTAGTCCAGGAGTCTCCAGAATGCGGCGCGCCTGTCGCAGGCGGCCGCACTCGATGAACGCCAACACCAAGTCGTGGAGGATATTAACTTCACCGTGTATCTGTTCAAATATTTAATTCATGATTAAGTTGTAGATTTTAAGGGTAGAGGCGTAGCGTTTATTCGCTCAAAGAGTAGCTCGACTCGGGAAGTACCTTACAGACTACCGCAGCCAAGTAACAATGTAGTGTTCCTGCGCGTGAGTAAGGACGCCAGAGCTCATTGGGGAGGGGGATAGGTCGTGTGTTGCAAGTATGGCTACGGTAACCGCTTGCCATCAGGCGGGCTGTGTGTTTGTTTACCGACTCATATAAAAAGAGAAATTAGTTTATGACAAGTTTTCATCAATTTCATAAGCTCAATATTGATTCAGTTTTCCATTTTTATATAAACTGATATTTCTACCGAAGTCTGCATTTTGTAATTTTATAAATAAGATTAGGGGGCAATTTATTTTGCAGACTTGTGTTCGACCACAATCTCACCATGGTAAGTGATGATGTGGCCGAGCAAATGTGGTAAGCATTAAACCCTAGAACACAACCGGCTCTCAATTGCAGCTGGCGGAAAAAACCAGTAGGTGCTTGGTGACAGATCATTAACATGAATTGAGCAATCCAATTCCGCAACTAGCAAGTGTTTATGCACTGATTAATAACAATACCCAATACCCAGAAAGTTATTTATTCAGTTTAGGCCCTGGTAAGGCACTTATGAACGTTAAGTTGGTACATACAGTTGAACTTACCACCAGTTCGGAATACACTTAAACTGAGAAGACTCTGGCAAGAAACTCAGCTAGGCTTTTTTTGCGAAAGATCTTTACGTATTACAGCTTTTTTCCAAATACACATACAATTGCTACTTAGCCAGGGGGATGCAAGTGCAGAGAGATGCTACTGCAACCATATATTCTTGTCTTCCACGTAATGGCTTTGGGTTAATTGTTTGATGTGCATAAATAACCTCATGTCGTACATATTTTAACACACAGACAGTACTTACAGAGACACCCTTTTATTTTCCAAGGTATTTTACAAAAAAACTTCTCCAAAAGAAAATAATAAATTATATTTTAATTAAAATGAGTGCAATCTTACCTGTGTGCTAAGATCAGCCAACCACTGCAGTTTGGTTGCATCTTCCTTTATAATGAGGCCCTTCATCAGCTCGCCCTTCCATGGAGTGCTTCTGTATTTCTTGCAACAATTCTCAAATTCCTTCAAAGCACCCTCAATATCGTCTTTTAGGAGATGTACTTTTATCAATGGCCCAAGTATGACATTCGAAGGATCTATGTAGTTGTTTTCTATTAGAATTTCAGTAATTTCCTTTACCTGTAAATATAGGGCATTATAAGAAAACATGTTTACAACACATTTTTTGAGAATTACCGATAGAGTAAACTCCACTGGTAAACTTAGAATTTCAATACACCAAAAGTACCTTAGCATCGACTTTCTGTTCAGCCAAATAGTTCAACATCTGCCAACACTTTGAGTTTATCAAAAATCCTTGGCTATCTTGAGGTTCACTTTGTTTATTATCTTTCAACATCTGAATACCTTCATCAAATTTATTAGCTCTCACCAAAGCATATGCCATTAACACAATTTTAAATCTGTTCAGCACAAAATTAGGATTCTTTTCTTCAATCATTTTCTTACATTCTTTTGCACTATCAATATCATCATGCTCACAGTAAAACTCATGCAGTTGTGCAAGTGTTGCAACATTCAGCTCAAAGTTAGATGCCTTCAATTCTTTCAAGTAAGATTGAAGTTTTTCTACATTTTTCTCTTTAATATATGCGTCTAATAGTTGCTTTTGAATGCGATAAGCATTGTTTGTACCACCTTTGCTGTTAATCTGTGCGAGCAATTGCTCTAATTGCGCAGTGGTACGAACTGTCTGAACGCCACGTCGAGTATTTTCGAGAGGTACCACTTCCAAATCCGCCGATGTAAGCTTCGAGAGTAAATCCGACAGATTAGTCGTCATACTTTCTCCTAAATACTGCTCAATATCCTCTGCTGTTTTTGTGTCTATTCTAAGACCTTTAGCATGGCATTGCACTAAAAGTTTCTCACAAAGCCCAGGTTTCGAAAGGATTCTCACACCAGATTTTATAATTCGACCACATTCATTTATATCATCATTAGAGTGACCATCATCATTGGCTGATTCCTCTTCTGTTTGTAAATTAGGCACTTTGCTGCTGATAACATGGAGTATTGTCACAAATGAATCAATATCTTTGGTTCTGTTCAAAGCATTTAAAAGTGGTCTTGCTACCAAAGAGAATTGACCTCTTGGTCTATATTGCAATGCAATTTCAGCAGCTTTTTGCATATTTCCTGAATTCAACACTTCAACCATTAGATTCCTGGCACTATGAATAATAGGCACTTTGGCAATCTGGAGCTTCAAAATTATATTCTGTGGAGAATCTTTTTTCATCAAATATGGTATGATGTAGTCTCTGAGCGCTTCACCGGTAGGTGCTAGCCCCTGACTAGACATGTCACTGACTATTTGAAGGAGGCCTTCCTCATCATTTTCTTTTCCCTTCTGAGCTAATAGAGGCCAATAGTAATGTTGTCTAATTTCCATACCTTCTTTCTTTAGTTCTTCAAATAATTTTTGCGCTAATTCTGTCTGACCAAGGTTTAAAGCACATTCCGTTGCAATGTACAATGCATTCGGTACAAGGTCCTCTTCTTTTAACTCCCTGCAAGTTTGGATCACCTTATCTGCTGGTCTGTTTAATCTTAACAGTTGTTTGACAAAGAAAGCACCTTTGAATGGTGTGTCATCAACATTAGCAGATTTTGGCATGGTTTTCATTACTTTTTTTGCAGTATCATCATGTCCTTTGTTGAGTAACCTCAGTATGAGGTTGCAAACATCTTGGTTGTATCCAATACTTTTTTGGAGGTGTTTAAATAGTTGTTCTACTTTATCTCCGTGACCACCGACAGCAAGGTGTTCAATTATTTCCAAAATATCCTGCAAAATGGAATTTGTTTATTCATTGAAAACTAATATAAAATATCTGCAGAAACTATTATTTTTACTAAACCAAATAGAACTGTCTGTACTATGAAATGATATCAAAACTATACCAGCACTAATGTCAAAATGTGTAAATAATCTCACCCTATCAGTAACATAAGAATCTTTATCCATAGCACTTTTGATAGCACTTTCGATTCCCTCAATATCACCTTGCTTTGCATACCCGCATGCTAACAGAGTGTATGTACGGTTTGTAGGCTGTAGACCTGCTCCAACCATGGTTTCCAGCACCGCTTTGGCACCATTTGTATCACCATGGAATGCATGTCCCATGACTAATGCATTAAGTACTGGTTCAGAAACTGGCATATTGAGTTCTCGCATCCTTTCAAGAACTTTTGTGGCTCCTTCTACATCACCCTCTTGGCAATAACGCCACATGAGCCTTTGGTAAGTTACTCTGTAAATAATAGAATGTATATTAATAGTGTTGTAGTTACATTGGGGCAAAATTGACAATGCAGGGCCAGTAGACAGTAAACGAGATAGCCTATGGTATGGAAAAGGACATAGGCTTTTTATCCCAGGAAAGCGAGTGAAACCATGGGGGATAGCTAGTAATGATATAAATGAACCTTATTGTAAAGACATAAGAACTACTTTTCTTTGCCATCAAAAGGAATTTCTTAGATTTGCTGCAGTGTAGGCTTAACCTACTCATTTACTGTGCTCAAGCTCATTGTAGGCTTCAAACTATCATGAGTCATTATCACTGTCACTGACCTATGTCCACCTTAAATAATGTATGGCTAGTATTACCTGTTAGGTTGCAAGCCTTTCTTCTCCAACTCTTCAAGGAACTTGGCTGGTGAGAACTGATGTTCATTCTCTAAGTAAACTCTCAACAAGGCATTGTAGTGTGATATGTCCATCGGGATACCTCTCTCTGTGAGCACACTCCATATCTTCTGTACAAGTAGTGTCCTTTGTTCTGGAAGTTCTTCTGGTACTAGTTCACCTGAAATTTTATGTTGTCTATTTTGTTACCTGAGAGGATGTTTCTTTTTTGTTAAGTGTGGTAACCAGCTAGACCACCATGCTATGGTTTCCTCAGAATGTTTTCCTTCACTGAAAGTTTAGCTTGTAGGATTGGAGCCCACAACTTGTACCACAGTTAGTGTCAATACCACTGAGCTATATCTACCTTAAAAATTGGATCTAGTTTATAATAAAGACATAATATCAAAACACTGCTCAAACTCATTCATTAGTCAAATACAAATAAATTCAAGCTAGAAAAATATACATAAAAAGTGGTGCAACTTCGTTTGCGTGGTGCTACCCTACCCTGGGGTGCTACCCTACCCTACCCTACATCGACAGCAGCCCCATCTGCCGGGCTGATTTGTGAATCTAAACAATCCAGGGTGCCACCCAAACGCCATCCAGCCGTTTAGGAGGAGTTCAGTGACATACACACGTGCAGAAGAATTTCATATATAAAGATTACAAATGGAAACTCACCACAACATCTAATAACAAGTAGGGATTGTGAACTAGTGATGTCATTCTTTGATTTAATTTCATCAAACACCTCGTCAATGTCTTTCTTTGTGATCCGTCCATATCTTCTCACTTCTGAGTCCAGTTTTTGCAACAAGGGTTCAAGACTTTCTGTCTTCTTTGATGTTGCATAATCTCGCATAAGGACACTAAAATGTGCAAAAAAAAATATTCAATAATAAACCATTATCAGTCATTATGTATTTTTTAACCATTTGGTCCAGAAATCATTTTATATGCATGAACTCATGAAATACAAGTTAGCACAACATATAAGGCAATCAATATTTCCAAGTGTGCATTGGCAAGTCAGAAAATTCAAGTGCATGAACCTATATGAATAAAAAATATTTCACAAAGTTAAATAGTTATAGTTAGAACCAACTCTTACATTTTGTAACAACTTTGTTTTATAATAACCCACAGATATACATCTAAATAGATGACACTAGTGTATGTACTTAACCCACCGCACCTTAAACAGTTTGTGTTTAAGGGGAACCACGGCCATTGTGCGCGAAATGCCACTGTGATGTATAAGACACAAGGTTTAATATTAACTGTTATTTAGTTACTGTTCCATATAAATTTTAACTCTAGCAGGTCTCTCTTGTCTGGTTATCGCGCCTGACGAGTTAATGTGTCAAAACCTGTGCAAAAATGGGGCACAATGTGGACAGGGAACTCGCATAACGCTGCATGTCCACCAGAGATGTGTAGCAAGGGCTATGTTAACTGACAAATAGGATAGCTTCATTTTCACATTAAAAATTGAATGCCAGCCTAACTAAATCAATCTTGTGACTTTAGGGTAGGTACAATTACAATTATTTATGTCTGTGTTCAATTAATTAATATTCTAAAAGTTTATATAATAAAAATTATGAAATGAATAGATGACACAGGTTTTTATAAGCAGCTCGGTATATAAGTATTTTATAAAAGATCCAGTTTTTGTAATGTATTCATAAATAAGATTTGATATGGACAAGAAATTGTGAGACTGATGTTTCAATTCAATACAATTTGAAGGCAAAATCCAACCCATAATATACTGAAACACTATTTATAGCTACCGGGAAATCTTTTTAAAGCAATACAAAATATAGTTTGAAGTGAGTAAATCGTACTTACTTGTTAGCTGAACATAAAGCTTTGGGATTAATAAATGTATTAGCTTCTGCAGTTTTGGCAGTGTTCAATATCAGAGTTCTCGCCGCACCAGTAAAATAACGCACAAACTTCGTTGATCTTAAAAGGGACGACATTATTTATCTGCACAACTCTAAAACATGAATATTGAAGCAAATTTTACTGATGAAATAAACGAAATCACGAGAATTCTAGCTCAAAGTGCATAACCCCTTCAAAGATACAACTACAAAAGACAGACAGATTTTTAAGGTTATGGCGTTATGTCACTTTGTTATGGGATCCTGGGGTGCGTTCAGTTACTTCGCCGTTGTGCCTGATGATCATCTCACAAATTATAAAGTAATATGTACTTGGATCATCTTACTTAGCGTTCAGTGACGTCGGCAAGATCTAATAGGCCCGTTTTGACAACACATATACATCAATGAGTCAAAAAGAGACAAACATAGTACGATAAGAAGAGACACCCTCTTGTCAAAACGGGCCTCTTGGATCTCGAAAACTTTAACAGTCAGCACCCGGTGTATAGTAACTGAACGCACTGGGATCCTGGGATCGGGCAATAGTTTTTTTTTTGTATGTTGACGTCACACGGCTTGTGTATTTTGCCATTTTCCAGTTATATTATAAGTTCTAGTCACAATAAATCACTTTCACATAGTCCTAAGTCAGTCACCGTCATTAAAAGTTATGTTTTAGTACAATGGTGGTTGTATTAAAGCTTTTCACGGACTTCTTGAGACAACTTTAAAAGGCACGATACACATGATTAATTTAATTTCACTTCCCTGGTGCACATGATTGATGATTATCTTTATGATTTATCTTGATTGATCTTTATTGGATAAAATACTACCGATAATATGCAATAAAACTCAAAATACACGAATTTATGAAAATAAAAATGAAAACGCAACGTCACTCTGCAAGTTCCTGCCAAAAAGTCTAGACCGTGGTTTAGTCGTAGTGCACAGTCGTAGTGTATAACTATTATTTATGGATCGAGGCTAGTCGTGTAGCACGTGTAGCACCAAGAATCTATAAGATTCTTGTGTAGGACGTTATGGAAGTGAGTAAACGACTAAAGCGGGCTCCAGACACAGGCTCCAGACCATCTCAAAAATGGCGAATTTGCCCGACCCGACACTTGCAAAAAATCTGCCAAAACCTACCAAACCCGAATCCAGAAAATGCCAAAATATAATAGAATAAATTAATTTATTTATTCAGATTACAAAGATCAGAGGGTTAGTAAAATATCTTATTTTAAGGGTTACTACTATATTACTACTATTATATAATTTATTACATTTAATTTAGATTATTATTAATTATTTAATTATACAATTTTATTATTCATCAAAACAAATAGCCTCACACAAGACACTATGCACACACCAATGGACTCCTACCGTGTATATGCGTTAGCATCTCTACTAAGTCTGTGACTCCTACCAACAAGTGTGTGCAAAAAGTGGCGAATCGTGATCCGCTACTGTCCTCAGGATACTATTCCGGATACCCCGCACTCTCCCTAACAGAGATGCCGTTTTCTTACGGATAATCGCCCCAAAGTCATCCGTGCCATCATATTATTGCTCCATGGGGACGCAGGAGATTAATAAATATTGCAAAATGCAACATCAGTATCCTCATTAGCTCTACGGATCAGTATAACAAAACCGCACACATTAGCCGCTAAAGGTATGCTTACGGTACTTTTCCGTACCGGCCGCAACGAACGCACTGCACGCAACGGTTTCAATGGAATTGCTGGTGGCATAAAATAATTTCCTACCAAATGAGTTATAAAGAAATTAAGTATAAGACTGAAAATTACAAGATTTCTATGTAAATTTAAAAAAATATAAGGGTTTCCTTGAGATCTGGTAAATTCTGACACTTTTTTAAATCGTCACCTTATTCTGCCAGAGTTAAAATGTAGGTACAAAAGTTAAAAGTTACCAGAGTTAAAAGCGTGTGGACGAAGCACCGGACTCTTACAAACGCTTGGACAAATTATGGGAGACAAACATAGCCATCCATACGCTTGCGAGTGCGTTGGTACCACAGACATGAACTAACAACTGCGCAGTCCGAAATGTACAGTTTTATCAAATGAAAATTCGATTAGTTGACACTTTAACTGACCCCTAGACAAGATGGTTGTCGACAATCGTCATCGTTAGTAAACGATCAACCTTTGTATGGGATTGACTTAAGAGATTGTTAAAAATCACGTGATATTTCGATTTGAAATGTCAATCCCATACAAAGGTTGATCGTTTACTAACGATAACGATTGTGGATAACCATCTTGTTTATTGGCCGAGTAGTGCAATTCTGTTATTTTTTTGACAGCTGACGACGACGACGCATGACGTCATTCCGTCGAAGCGGTCTATTCTCTATACATTCGTAGTGCGGTGCTACATTGTTCAATTGGTCAATTAATCAATGTTTAATTTTTTTTAATAATGGATACATAAATACGACCTTAATAGGAACCTCCTATTAAGGGGATCGGCTGTACTCGGACCTCCGCCTGTTCTGTTCCGGGAAACAGATAAGGCGCCTATTTTTTTCTTTAAAGTGGCCCTTTTATCCCTCCAATACTATGGAGACATACACAGACAAAATTAGTAGTAATGCAGTATTTAAATATACAATACATAATGTAAATAATAAATTAATCCCTTGACTTGCGGTTAAAACATAACAATTGATTTCTATTGTTTTCCTCGCCCGCGCGGATCATCAAACAATCAAAGGATTCATGCATATTGCATTATTTGCATTGCACCAACCCTAGCCCACTGCTGACCAGTTTTATTAGTTCCACTTTCATCACTGTTTAAGATGGTGGTAACCTCTTCCCATTCCAGCCGCGTGCGAGTTTTTGCGTGGCTGGTTCGAGCATATCCGGTTGCCAACCATCTTCTAAAAGGTGTAAAAATTGGCTATCGGAGGGAATAACATGTCGGGGAATTCTGAAACATAAATAATAAATATTATGTACAAATTTTACACTACACTATTCAAATTGCACACTATATTTTAAACCTACATATATGTATAATTAATAATTATTATAATAATAATTGATAATTTGACAGTTTTTGACAGTTTTTTTTTTATTTGTTGGCGTCACACGGTTTGTGTATTTTGCCATTTTCCAGTTATATTATAAGTTCTAGTCACAATAAATCACGTTCACAATAGTCCTCAGTCAGTCACCGTCCATAAAAGTCATGTTTTAGTACAATGGTGGTTGTACTAAAACTTTTCACGGACTTCTTGAGACAACTTGAAAAGGCATGATATACATGATTCATTTCATTTCACTTCACTGGTGTACATGGATTGATCTTTATTGGATAAAATACCACCGATAATATGCAATAAAACTCAAAATACACGAATTTATCAAAATAAAAATGAAAACGCTATGTCACTCTGCAAGTTCCCGCCAAAAAGTCCTGATAATTTGTCTGTCAAGGTAAAATTGTTTTTAACATAAACCTTCATCTATGGTAAGCCGGAAGGATTTACTGAAAATGGCCTCTTTTTGTTTTTATTAATAACTGAGAAAATTTCAAAAAGAAATGATTTATATTTCGTAGCTTTATTAGGGCGAGGAATCGAGCCATACACTATCCCACAACTTGTACAACATTTTGTGGTATCTACACTTTACGAAAAAGCTATTAGACATCTACATTTAAAATTTAACATCGTAATTTAAATTCATGTATAGATGATAGATTACACTATCATTATTATATAACTAGCTATTCCCCGTGGTTTCACCCGCATTGCCGGGATAAAAATCCAAACTTACTATTCTTGTTTAAATAAACATTGATTAAATTGTGCCCAGCACTACAAAGTCAACGCATGTTTATTTACTGGAAATGCTAAAATTCTTCCAAATTCTATATAGAAATCTTTGATATCTGGCTTATTTTTATTATTCCTTATAAAAAAATACCTCGTCAAATTAGTAGTATGTACCTACATACGAGTATGTTATTAAACATAATTTGTGAAAAAAAGTTAATTGTTTAAATATTTTCAAAATATGGGCGCTATATCTAGGTTCTTTTTGTGAAGTTTATGTCCTAAATATTAAGATAAAGTTAAACTACTGAATAGCCTTCATATTAAACCTTTAAAATTGGTATATTCGGTACATTAAGTTTTACTAAAATATGAAATAAAATTTGCCTTTATCTAGTTTCCATATCATAAGTTTGCTTAGCTTGAGATTATGGCTCAGATCATTAAAATAAATTAAATCCACCCGCAGAGCGCAGTTGATATTTACAATACACCTTCCAGTCCATTGTAATTCTTTCGACCAATTCAAGTATTCAATTGTTTCGACATGCAATAGTCCGGGAGGTACTGATGCATTTTAGGTAGTATTAATACGCCGATCGATGGCCATCTTTTTCAATAGATCTTGAATGACTAATAAGTGAACCACGCATCAGCGTTGCACCCGCGGTGGGTGTAGGGTTGGAAGGTTACGGAAGGGGTAAACTTTTTTTTTACAAATTCATGCGAGCAGCTGACGCGTTTTCCCCCCTCCACCATGCAGCAGACGATTTTTTTCAGCTCACTATGATGTCAAATACTTATGAAACAAGTTTGAGCCGGCGTACTATGTCTTTTTTTTACTGGGAGTGGCTGACGACGGATGTGGTAGACTTGAGCACTTACTTGAGCAGACGGTCGGTTCACTTATTAGTCATATAAGATCAACTATACATTTCAACGTCAGCCGGCTTACTATGACTTTTGTGTTTGCAACGCTACCTCCCGGACTAACCGTCACAACGGAATACGTCATGTGTTGTCGTCGGTTGCTGTCAAAAACGTTTCAGAATACCAAAGCAGGAACAGTTGTCAGTTTTGCGCTACACACTACGCAACTATTGAACTGCGCAGTTCAACTGTACATACGTCTGTAGCCCGCTTTATTTAGGTTCACGTCAGTATGTTTGAACGAAGCTTTATGGTCAATGATATTATAATAGAGATATGCTACCCTCATACTAAGCGGCGTTCAATTATTGTTGCATTAGGTGAATGCGAAAGATAATACGGAACGTATGGTACAGAAAGAGATAGCTATATGTAGCCGCTAAGCAAAATTACGACAATTGTCTGAATTTGTCTGCAACAATTAGCGTGCGTTAATGCGATATCTACCTCTTTTTATTATAATATCATTGTTTATGGTACTGAGAAAAGACATGACTGGAACTTGACTGGAACCAGTGTCTCCATATACACGGTAATTACCGTAGATACACCGTAATCTGGTCTTAATCTACCGTCAAGGTAATAGAGTATTACCGTGTCATATGTCACCGTATTTTAAAAATTACGTTATTAATGATTCATCACTATACTGCGTAAAACGAATCTCAGTCAACTTAACTTATGTATATTGTAATGGCAACACTGCTCTTGGTTACCGGGAATCCCAGGTTATCAAAACTTCTATCTCCCCTCTTCATAGATAAAAACTACCAAACCTCGGGAATCTATTCTCGTCCTTATTTAAACATACAGGAACAGTGTTGCCAACTTAACTCTTTTAGAGCTAAATTTAGCTCAATTTCAACATTGTCAGCTAGTATTTAGCTCTATAGCTTTCTTTTTATTGAATATTAGCTCAATTTTTTTTAAATAAATAATTAAAAAAGCAAATATATAAGGACTTGATTTGGTTCCTATTGTTTTTATCCTTTAAAAAATTACACGGTAATTAACACGGTACACTTTAGGCTGATCCACCGTAATTTTGCCTAAAAACACGGTATTTTTACCCTTGCAACACGGTAAATGCCGATTTACATATGGAGACACTGACTGGAACTGACGGCCGGCGCTGACGCAAACTTGCAAAGCAAAATGTCAGTTTAGCGGACAGGACATTCCTTACATACCTATTTAACCTACGTAATTCTAATACTACAGTTGAATACATCAGTTTCTTTATTTATCTGCCGCTTTTCGTGACTTGACACAGAAACTGAGTGAAATTTTATTTATTCAAACAATAGCGGCAAAAACCGGTCCTCTTGCCACGTTCTGACGTTGTAATCATTCGTTGAATTGAAAATCTTATTGGAATATTCTACGGAAATGGTAAGAATTCCAGTGACATTGCTTTGACCTTCATTATAATGCCGATTAATAATTTTGCAGAATTTATAGCCAAGAAGTGCAATAAAACACTTTATTTACTATTACATTAATGGTGATTTTTAACCGGTGAAAATGGTAGGTTACTTTTATAGAATTTACCAGCTCAAATATTATCTCTACTATAGGTACCTAACTAATAAGATTAGGTTACATATCAATAAGATATTATAACAATGACTTGTAACCGGTATTTAAAATTCCTCATTTAATTATAGTGTTTCACAATGCCACCTCTATGGTGCTGTTCTTCTGAAAAAAATATAGATTCTTCTGTCGTTCATACTGTTCATAAGTCTGTCACCATGGTAACATTTTTTTTTTCTTGTTTGTTCTATGTTATATAATAAACCTACAATTTAATCAATCTAAAGTACTATAGAAATGATGTTCACCGAAGTTGTAGCATATTTAATGCACCTTGCTTTATTTTTTTTTAAATTTCTTCTAATTATGTTAATGTATGTTCACAGGCTGCACCAATCAGAGTTGTAGTGACTGGCGCTGCAGGCCAGATCGCCTATTCGCTCCTGTACCAGATTGCATCTGGCGCAGTATTTGGCCCAGAGCAGCCCGTCTACCTTCACCTCCTTGATATTGCTCCAATGATGGGTGTCCTCGAAGGTGTTGTCATGGAACTGGCTGACTGTGCTCTTCCACTCCTCACTGGCGTACTACCCACTGCCAACCCAGAAGAAGCATTTAAAGATGTTGCTGCTGCATTCCTAGTTGGTGCCATGCCTAGGAAAGAAGGCATGGAGAGGAAAGACCTCCTTGCTGCCAATGTTCGCATTTTCAAGGAGCAAGGACAGGCCATGGACAAAGTTGCCCGTAAAGATGTCAAAGTACTTGTTGTTGGCAACCCCGCAAACACAAATGCATTGATCTGTTCTAAATATGCTCCCTCTATTCCTAAGGAAAACTTCACTGCTATGACTCGCCTTGATCAAAACCGTGCTCAGTCACAGTTAGCTGCTAAACTGGGTGTGCCTGTACAGGATGTCAAGAATGTAATCATTTGGGGCAATCACTCTTCCACACAGTTCCCAGATGCGGGCAATGCCCTTGCTAAAATTGGTGGTGTTGAGAAACCTGTTCCAGCAGCTATTAATGATGACAACTACTTGAATAACACTTTTGTCTCAACGGTTCAGAAGCGTGGTGCTGCTGTGATTGCGGCAAGGAAGATGTCATCTGCTCTGTCTGCTGCTAAAGCTGCTTCTGACCACATGAGGGATTGGTTCTTGGGTACTGGTGACCGCTGGGTCAGTATGGGTGTAGTCTCCGACGGATCCTATGGCGCGCCTCGCGACATTGTCTTCTCATTCCCAGTCACAACCAGCAATGGAAAGTGGAAGATTGTTGAAGGTCTCACAATCAATGATTTTGCCCGCAAAATGCTTGATGCCACAGGCAAAGAGCTGGCTGAAGAAAAAGAAGAAGCCTTGCAAGTGTGTAAGGATTGACTGAGTAATTTATAAGAACAAAATGTTAATACATATTACATAGTATTAGATTGGCAGGTGTGCCAGAAAGATTTTATTACATGGCAATATTAAAATTGTTGATATGGCTGTTATTTTTTTAAACTGTTTATGTAATCTTTTTGTCATGGATGCAAGTAATTACACCAGATTATTGTATTTTTTGCTTTATTGCTAATAGTAGTGATATTTAAACTCACAGTTAAAAAACTGGTTTATTTATACTATAAAAAAGTTACATATCTAATTATTTTGGAATTCGTTTTGTATAATGCTAAGTTATGAGATTGTTATTAGATTCATTTACTTATCACAATATTATAGTTTTTAAATATCAATTATCGCATTTTTTATGTTTCCTTTAAAGATAAAACAATACTTACGTAAGTTTAATCATTATTTTATCAGTTCTTTACAAATTTGCTTCCTTTTATTAACGTACATTTGCTTAGATAAAAATTAATACAATTTTATTCTATGGATGGGATGGCGCTACTGAACTTCGTCTATAGCATGTCTATAGTATTTTGTTATTTCCTGAAGCAAAGAATAATAACCATTATGTACTGGCACAGAGTACATAATATATTAACTATGTACATATTAAAGATTACTAAATAGTTACTACCTAAAACTCCAGTACCTACCATGAAACCATCATGAAACAGTATGATTCCAAAACTACAATTCGCGCTGCTCGAATTTTCATAGTGTGGCCTCAGAGTATATAAATACTACGTACAAGTGTGGCTTACTATTCTGTGTTTTGTTTATCAAATGGTAGAAGAGACATCGATTCATCTGCGCTTAAAATATGTGGCTAGTTAGGACTGCGAACGTGGAATTGAATTATCTATTGCAAAACAAATCTAGTGTCAACAAATGGGTCAGGGTTTCTTTGTTTACTTCGTTTAAAGGCGAGGATTTCTCAGTGGTAGTGACGGACGCCACGGATAAGGTTCGGGTTTCAAATCCTACAATGTTGTGTATCAGTCGGTAGGTACCTAAACCAAAGGGTGGCAAGGGCGGGCCGCCCATGCCGCACGGGGGCGGCCCCCTAATGATGATGAATGATTAGTAGACTATTTTAGAAAATCTCGTAGCTGCATTGGCTATGCAGCCAATACATTTGACCTTCAAAAAAAAAGTGCAAACAAAAATAAAAACAAAACGAAGACGAAAATATTAACTACATTCTCCAACTAAACAAACATCGCACATAAAAATTAGAAATAACTTTGTCAATATGCCAAGTTCCTAAACATTGCATAATTTTACAGAGCGTTCCTTATGAAATGGTGTTTAGATTACTTAACTGTCTAGACAGAGACTTGGGAATACTGTATTCCCAAGACCTGTTGTACTGTACACTTATTCAATCTTAAATCTTAATCTATAGACTTTCAATATGAAGATGATATTTGATTACCTACATCAGCTCCTGTAGGTACATTAAATTGTCTAGTCTAGACGGCATCAGTTCATTCTATGATTTGGGCACATGTTCTCAATCCACAGGAAAATCTTTTTGGAGGATACTTCAAACAAAAATCGTTCTTCGAATATATCTTTGCTTACATTATAGAAATGTATATAGTGAAGAATACGATAACCCCAGTACCAATGCAATCCCGATCCCGCGAGATCTCGAGGCATTTTACGAGATCAATCCCGAACCGACAAATCGGACAAAATTATCGGGATTTTTGGTATTGATCAGCAGTTTGCAGATTACGTGTGTCGCAGCGCGCAGTGGCGTGTTTACTGGGTGGTGAGATAGTTATGTACCTACTAATTAATAGTCTTTAGGTGGCTTCTCACGGCGCGTGGTAGGCCGAGCCGCGCCGCGCCGCGCCGATTTCTACGAGCAAGCACGCGCCACGCGCGAGCCCGAGTCACCCCTTCACACGGGCGCGGCGCGGCGCGGCGCTCGTTTGATTGGAATTTGCCGCATATCGAGACACGCAACGCACAATGTCGCACGTCCAGCCATGGAGAAATTTAAAACGACAATTAAGAGCAGTCAATCCGCCCATACTTTTCATACAAAAGCTGTGTACTGATGATGGCGTTGTTAAACATTTTTCGTTAGATGTTTTAAACAAATTGGTATCTTGTGCACTATATCTAGCCGTGTATCTAGGCAAAAATAAAAAAAAGTGTGAAACAAATTCAGTAAAAGCCTCCGAAAAACAGCGTTTTTGCACAATTTTTACCTGAACTTTGGCAATATCTAATGTACCTATAAATTGAAAAAGTAACGAAATATCTAGATACCAGGCTTGCAAATATATTGGAGATTCTAAATAACTAACTTTTTTTCACAAACTTGTAAGATTGTTTCACAAGAAGTATACTCCTGGAACAAATTTTATGATATGCGAAATCATGAATGACGACCTAGCGAAACGGCCGCGAGTGATAAGCGGAATTTACCGACTGATAACCGACGGCTCTGATGCTGTCTCTCTTTTTTCGCAGTCAAACATTATGTTGGATGAAAGTACACACGGCTACAGATCAAGCTATACATTTCCAGTATAAGCTGATCTCGCATTGTATAGGATTTCCGTAAAATGGGAGGTCAGCTTATACTAGAAATGTATAGCTTGACCTGTAGCCGTGTGTACAAGCTTTTAGGCTATGCTTGCGTTGAAGTTGCGTTGGCCATGAAGAGCCCCCTTAAATGACAATTTCTATTTTTACCCGACTGAACCGGGAGGAGGGTTATGTTTTTCGAGTGTATGTATGTCTTTCTTTGGCACGCTCTGCAGCCTAAACGGCTTGATGGAGTTAAACATGAGGTGTCGTTAGATTCGTCTTAACTATGGGAGTAAGGGATGGGTATGGGAGTAAGCCCATTCCATACATATACAGGTCGTTGTTTTGGTCAGCGACGAGCGACTCAGTAGTGCAATTCTGATCTTTTTTGACAGCTGACGACGACGACGTCCGTCGTCGCGGTCTATTCTCTATACATTCGAGTGCGGTGCTACATTTTTCAATTGGTCAATTAATTAATGTTTAATTTTATGAAGCTCCTATTAAGGTCGTATTATGTATCCATTATAAAAAAAAACCTGTCACTTTGTGGATCACTTTCATTTATGATAGTTTCTGTGTAATGTTATGATATTTGAAGTAAGTATGTTTTATTACAAATTATTTATTATAAATCCAAGACTGTTCTTTGTCGAAATCAGTCAAAAACAAAGGCCCAGTTCAGCAGAGGACATCTCGTGACAGAATATGATGATGATACTAATTTTATAGTGGTTACAGAGTTGGTATACATATTTCAGATATCTGCAGCTCGGATAAGTCATATTATGGGCATCCTTAAATCAGCCAATGATGAAGATATCTTGGAAAAACGTCGTCAAGCTCAACAGTTGAGACTTTTGGCGAGTAATTCTTTAACTATTCTTGTTGAAATAAACATTGATTAAATTGTGCACAGCACTACAAAGTCAATGCATTTTTATTTACTGGAAATGCTAAAATTCTTCCAAATTCTATATAGAAGTCTTTGATATCTGGCTTATTTTTATTATTCCTTATAAAAAAATACCTCGTCAATTTAGTAGTATGTACTTACATACGAGTATGTTATTAAACATTATTCGTGAAAAAATGTTAATTGTTTCAATATTTTCAAAATATGGGCGCTATATCTAGCTTTCTTTTTGTGAAGTTTAAGTCGTAATATTAAGATAAAGTTAATCCAATGAATAGCCTTCATATTAAACCTTTAAAATTGGTATATTCAGTACATTAAAGTTTTACTAAAATATGAAATAAAATTAGCCTTTATCTAGTTTCCATATCATAAGTTTGCTTAGCTTGGGATTACGACTCACATCATTAAAATAAATGAAATCCACTCGCAGAGCGCAGTTGATGTTTACAATACACCTTCCAGCCCATTTTAATTCTTTTGACCTATTCAAGTATTCAATTGTTTCGACATGCAATAGTCCGGGAGGTACTGATGCATTTTAGATAGTATTAATATGCCGATCGATGGCCATCTTTTTCAATAGATCTTGAATGACTAATATGTGAACCACGCATCAGCGATGCACCCGCGGTGGGTTTAGGATTGGAAGGTTACGGCAGGGGTAAACTTTTTTTTTTACAAATTCATGCGAGCAGCTGACGCGTGTTCCCCCCTCCACCATGCAGCAGACGATTTCAGCTCAGTATTATGTCAAATACTTATGAAACAAGTTTGAGCCGGCGTACTATGTCTTTTTTTTTACTGGGAGTGGCTGATGACGGATGTAGAAGACTTGAGCACTTACTTGAGCAGACGGTCGGTTCACTTATTAGTCATATAAGATCAACTATACATTTCAACGTCAGCCGGCTTACTATGACTTTTGTGTTTGCAACGCTACCTCCCGGACTAACCGTCACAACGGAGTCGTCGTCGGTTGCTGTCAAAAACGTTTCAGAATACCAAAGCAGGATCGATAATACAAATGATACTGGTGCTAAAAAAATATAAAAAAATACTTAATTTTTTTTAATAATAAAAATCTAATCTAATAATATATATAAAATGCTTTTGTGGGTACGTAAATACGCAGTTTTCTCAATCACCACCAACCCCAATCAACTTCCCGTTGGGGTGGTAAATACCCCTTGGTCTCCAGGTGGTAGTAAGGGAGTTTGGTCGCGGTAGGTGGAGGGGGGTGGTTGTGGGTGGCGAAAATGTTAAAACATATATTGCTGTCCTTTTCTAACGCATGAGGACTTCTGAAAAGATCTCAAAATTTCTGGAATAGTCTAGAAAGTTCCAAAATGTGTAAAACGGTTATAATCGATCTGGAATGTTCTAGAAAGTTCAACAAATATCTGATCTAGAAAATTCTAGAGTGAATGCAAACTATTATAATCGATATAGCATGTTTTGAGAAAGTTCTACAAATTTCTGGCTTCATCAAGAAAGTTCCAAAATGTCCAAAACTGTTATTATCGAGTTAGAATGTTCGAGAACGTTCTAGAAATTTCCAGAATGATCTGGAAAGATCCAAAATGAGTGCAATTTATTATGATCGATTTAGAATGATCGAGAATGTTCTAGATATTTTCCGAATGATCTGGAAAGTTCCAAAATGAATGCAACTGATTATGAACGATTTAGAATGTTCGAGAAATTTCTTGAATGATCTAGAAAGTTCCAAAATGAGTAAAACGGTTATAATTGATCTGGCTTCATCTAGAAAGTTCCAAAATGTCTAAAACTGTTATTATCGAGTTAGAATGTTCAAGAACGTTCTAGAAATTTTCCGAATGATCTGGAAAATTACAAAATTAGTGTAATTGATTATGATCGATATAGAATGTTCGAGAAATTTCTTGAATGATCTAGAAAGTTCCAAAATGAGTAAAACGGTTATAATTTATCTGGAGTGTTCTAGAAAGTTCAACAAATATCTGGAATGATCTAGAAAATTCTAGAATGAATGCAAACTATTATAATCGATATAGAATGTTTGAGAAAGTTCTACAAATTTCTGGCTTCATCTAGAAAGTTCCAAAATGTCCAAAACTGTTATTATCGAGTAAGAATGTTCGAGAACGTTGTAGAAATTTCCAGAATTATCTGTAAAGTTCCAAAATGAATGCAATTTATTATGATCGTTTTAGAATGATCGAGAATGTTCTAGAAATTTTCCGAATGATCTGGAAAGTTCCAAAATGAGTGCACTTGATTATGATCGATTTAGAATGTTCGAGAAAGTTCTAAAAATTTTTGGATTGGTCTGGAAAGTTCCAAAATGTGTACGAGTGTTATTATTGATCTATAAAAACCAAATCGAAGTGATGTACATCTAAATATTCTAGAGTGATCTGGTACTGGAAATTTCGGTATATAAATCGAAATTCATTGACTTTTCGTCAGTTCAATTGTGATTGCAGTCGAGTAAAAAAAAGAACAAACTATTTGAATGTTCTGGAAAGTCTGTCAATATCGAAAATAGAAATCTATAATATGTTAAAAAATGTATCCTTAGATATTTTTTATACCATTAAACATGCGATGTATTTTAACCCGAGCAACGCCGGGTTTCGCTGCTAGTAAAAAAATAAAATTTTTGAAAATCATGTAATGGTATCTATATGTATAATTATGTAATCAGGGCGGGGCGATGGCGGCTTGCGCCTAGCTCTAGTCTGTGCACGTGCCTAGTAACCATACTTTGAGGTAATTTTATTTCAAATTGAATAAGGTATTTCTCAACATATTTTTGGGAATATATATTTTGTACTACCGCTCCTGGATCGCTTGTCGCCGACCAAAACAACATCCTGTATATATATATATATATATTATAATACTACATTTTCAAAATTCTATAGCTGTTGTACTCTTTTCAGTTATTTTTTGTTTTACGCAGTCGGGTTTTTTTTGTCCTTAACTAAACTATTCTGATCCAGGCATCGTGCTGGTAATTCTTATTTTTGTGCTCCGCATTTTTCGTGTTCCACAAAGATGGTTCGTTCTCGTAATAATGTAAAAAATCGGCAATCGTGTCATTCGACCACTCCATATTTAAGCTCGCAGAGTACCTCACGTTCGAACGCTTCGAGATGAAATGAACGTGTTCAAACGCAAACACAACTCCGCACAAAACCGAGCCACACACGCGCGCGCGCCCGCGCCCAGGGTTACATTCAGACCCTCAAAATATTATTGTACTTATATGGAAAATAAAATTATACTAGATACTTGTCGAAAATAATACTGCATTTTGCTTATCGTCCATTTTGTTATTTAACTGAAATAAAAATGTATTTGTAAGGACATTTTAGTTTTATTGTTATTGTAGGTACAAATTGACCAAATTTAGGCAAGTAGATGTTTATCTCAGCCAATCCGTCAATCGAAACTTCGTCTTTGGCATTGACACGACATAGCATGTCGTCAGATGGAATAAATTCAATACAAATTACGTTTACTTTCTTTCACAGCATCGCATGAAAGAATCAGGAGTAAATAGGCCGATTTACTACAACTAAAACAACTATTACAACTTTATTTCATAATTAAAGTAATATTTTTAATTTATTTCAACAAATAACAGAATTAATCGACCTGAAGGTACAATTATGGTATTTTCTCGTAAGTAGTAAGTATCCTGGCATTACGATACTACATAAGTACTATATTTATATTTATTATACTACGAAATCCAACCCTGCCCGCGCCGCGCCTTTGAAGTTACCGACATTTAGTGGATCGGACGCGCCAGCCCAAGTCGCGCCGAGCATTGCCTTCACACGGCGCGAGGCGCGGCGCGGCGCGGCGCGACTCGTCCTACCACGCGCCATGTGAAGCAGCGTTGCCAGAGTGACTTCACGATAGGATACGCACAGAACCTAAAAATAGTACGTAACTTAAGTTTTGAGTACGCAGTCAATAAAATATTATTCAAGTTATTGCTCAGATAAAGTATGTTTATTAATTGCATTATTTGCATTTTGTAATTAACGTTTGCGCACCGAAACCGAAGGTACCACGAAAGAGCAAAACCAAACCTGAGAAACCACAAAAAGTAACAAAGAATTATGAACGAACATGGAATAAAAATAAATTATAATTAAAAATAACAAAAAAACATGTTTAAAAAGCCCTGCACTAAAAAGTGTTAAATTTTAATAAAATTGAACCTATGTATATTCTCTGTCTATCCCGTAAGGGTCTAAATGTAAGCAATTTTTATAATGAAGTCTAATATGTAATTTACGACATTTCTTCATAATAATGATAAGAAATTCTATTGGGTTTCAAGGAAAAGCGCCCCACGATTTTTATTCAAATATTAAACTTTATTACAAAAACTGCTTACATTGGCAGCATCAAGCCCAAACACGGCTAAGAAACATTGCTCCGCTATGGGGTTTCAGTACCTACCCTCTGACTCCATCATCATACCCTGAAAACCATAAATGATCAAAGTGCATCTTACGACAATCCCAACAAGCCAAAACACGACTAAGAAACATTGCTCCATTATGGAATTCCAGTGCCAACCCTCCTACTCCATCATCAGACCCTGAAAAGCATATGTAGTCAAACTGCATTTCAAGACGATTCCAACAAGTTCAAACACGGCTAACATACGTTATTCCGTTATGGAGTTCCAGTGCCTACCTTCCGAATCCATCATCAGCAGGGCTATTTTAAAACGTCGGAATCGATATCGGAACCGGATTCAAAAAATTACGAGGCAAAGGATAATGGGTAAAAACGTCCCCAGACTGTAGCACGATGAGCTATAGTGGTAATTGTAGGTCTCGTCGAGCACATTATTTTATTCTATGACAGCAAATCTGAATTCCATGGGAGAAAAAAGATATTCACATTTGAAGTTACAAAAATGTTCCTTTGGTAATGATTGTTTTTTGTTATTATTAGCTTTGCCCTGCGGCACAGAATACTCAATACCACCGATCCCAATCGCGTTTTCAGGTGAAAAATAAATGTATGGCTATCTCCAGGGTCCATGCTATCTTTCTGCTGATATTTTATCGATATCGGTCCAGTAACATAGCTGTGAAAACTTTACAAACAGACAGATCTACTTTCGCATTGACCATATTAAAGTACTAGCTGTGCATCGCGGTTTCATCCATGTTCCTGTTAAAAAAAGGATTGCAGTTCCATCTCCAAGTTCCATGCTACCTTTCTGCTAATTTTTATCGATATCCATCCAGTATCTTAGCTGTGAAAATATAACAAACAGAGAAACCCACTTTCATGTTTATAATATTAAAGTACTAGCTGTGCCTTGTGGCTTCACCTGTGTTCCTGAGAAAAAAGTATTGCGTGTCCATCTCTAGGCTCTATGCTACCGCGTGTGCCAATTTTTATTGATATCAGTCCAGTAAATTAGTCAAGTCTCAGCTACCGGGACACACCAGAAAGTGTCTGAATTCTTCCGGAGTCTTGAGACGTGTTTGTGTGCAAGTAAGTTTCACTTACTTGAAAGTGAGTATGGTTATCTTGCCATACGTTTTTTATTTGTCTTTCTATGAATATTTTTTTTCTTTTATGTACCTATTATAACATAATGTGTGTATAATTTTACTGTGTAGGTACCTACTACCATATCTTCTATATCACAGCCCGTTAGTTAATTCAATACGTGGACAACGGGACTGATTATTCTTATAGAACAGCAATGTAACAAAATGTCATATAGTAGGTAGGTAATATGTAAGTTTACTTGTTTGTTGTGCCAATTGTACTGCTCACATCTCTGGGCAGGCGCACCCGCTTACCAGCATGATCCGCTTGCTTCGGTGCAAAGGCGGGCCACTCGTATAGTTGGCGATCCCGAACTCACTGACGGTTTGGAACCTCTCAGCCTTCGGAGAGATATTGGCTCTCTCTGTGTGTTCTACCGTCTGTATAATGGGGAGTGTTCTCAAGAACTTTTTGACCTGGTGCCATCATCACCTTTTTACCACCGCACCGCTCGCCGGCGATGTGGAGTTCATCCTCGTATCCTCGAGCCGCCTCGATCGTCCACACAACGGTTCAGTCGGACGTTCCTATTGCGGACTATTGGGATGTGGAATGAGCTCCCCATTACGGGTTTCCCTCAGCACTACGATATGGGGTTCTTCAAAAGGGGCGTAAAAAGAGCTCTTCAAGGTCGGCAACACATCGGAAATCCCCCTGGTATTGAAAATGTCCATAGGCGGCGGTGACCACTTACCATCAGGTGGACCGTCTGCCTGTTTGTCAACCTTTAGACATAAAAAAAAGAAGAAAAAAGAAAGAAAGAATAATAATAATATTTGGTCTTGATCCTAGTAATGCAAGTAATAAATGCTTAAGATTTTGTCGATATTTACCTATTTTTAAATTACGCCAAAATGGCTTATCAGATGTGGGTGAAACTTAGCACATAGATAGATTACACTCTGGATTAGCATATCTAATGATTTAAAACCAGAAAAGTTTTCATAATACTGCGGGACGGTAACAAAGTTACACAGTATTTTGTTTGCTTTAACCGTGAATATCTTTTTTTTCCCATGGAATCCAGACTTGGTGTCATACAATGAAATGATCCCCTTGATGTGGCCAACAATCTCCACCATAGCTTATAGTGCTACATTCTGGGGACGCGTTCCATATAACCTGACCCATTGTTCTTTCAGCAATTGCTATTTTAATTTCCGAAAACTTTTCGATGAATCGAATTGATATTTCGGTAAAGAAACATCAAAAATATTCGAATTCGGAAATTAAAAAAAACAATTGCGGAATTTTGCCTCGGTAGTTTTTGAATCCGATTCCGATATCGAATCCGAGCGTTTTAAAATAGCCCTGCAGATCAGCTCGATGGTCCCAAATTCGGTAGGTACTTGATAAGTGTGCAAAATTTCAGTTTAAAAGTCAATGAAAATTTAGTTTGAATTCCATATGTAACATACAAGTAAAGCTAATAAAAGCGTATTTTGAAAACATCGAACAACTAGCCCAAAGAAGCGCAATGACGTTCATTTTGCTTGCAATCTATTCCGCCAATTTCCCACCACCGCCAATGCGCTCTGATTGGCTAATTCAAGGACATATGCGCGCCGATTGGTCAAATCATGAACACAACATGCAGTGATTGGTCTTTACTCTTCAAAATCAGTAACAAATCACCGACTAGTTTCGGAATCGGATTGCTCGGTATTACTACTCTAAAGGAATTGTTCCTCGATGTTTAAAAAGAAACACACCGGGGTATGTAGTACTCATTTTATGCTGAAACTTGGTTGATAGAAATTAAAAGTATTGAACTTTATTATGCCTTGTCAGTAAAATAGTACGCAAATTAGTGGGAGAGTACCCGAGAACGCTACCTAACGAAATAGTACGCAATGCGTACTAATGCGTACCCTAATGGCAACGCTGATGTGAAGCGACCAAATTGGACGCGCCAAGCCGAGTCGCGCCGAGCATTGGACGCGCATGCCCGAGTCGCGCCGAGCCGTTGCCTTCACACGGCGCGGGGCGCGGCGCGGCTCGGGCTACAACGCGCCGTGAGAAGGCACCATGAGGAGACACCTTTACTTGCACTTCTTGCATCAATATTATTACTTATGTAGTGTTATGATTAATAGCAGCAATTTTAATAAAATGTTCATTATTAATCATTGCATTAAAGTTTTTGTAGGCGTTTTTCCAAGCATCCGTCAGTAGAGTTAGTACTTAACTAGCAGCGAATCCCGGCGTTGCTCGGGTTAAAATACATCGCATATTTAGTGGTTTGGTGGATAAACTAATATCTAGAACTTCACAAAAGCATTTTATATATATTATTAGATTAGAAGTTTTTATCATAATGATGGTGTGTCTACGCTACGCGAACCAAGCACCAGCCGAGCCACGACCAAACAGAATTCGTTCGTTGCTTGCGATGTCAAGTGTGGACGTACAACGAGCCTACAACACGAGCGCGATGGGAATCCCTGTGTTTGTGAAAAACCTGACAATCGGCGGAACGACGCAGTCGAGCGCGAGCCGAACGCTCGTTCGAGGCTCGCAAGTCCGTCCATGCTCGTCGGGTGACTAATAGCCAGGACTTCTGGCTATTCCTGACCCAGGACCTATTTCGGGGCCATTTGGGGGTAACTAAATCTTGTGTTATTGTTTTTACCTAAATTTAAAAATTACTTATGTACCTACTACCTATGCATATATGGATGGATACACTACACTATGTTTTGGATTTTGGGTATTATGATGAATTCTACTACTAGTGGCTCATGAAGCAATAATCTCGTGGCAATTACTTTATTTTCACGTGCATCTGTTGGAAGTTACTACATCCTTATTATATATTTATTGATCTATTAACGAATTGTGGAATTTTGTCCGTAAATAGGTTAATGTTTATTATTATTGGTTTCTATCACGCAACCTGTATTTTGCTTGATAAAGGCTAACTTATAAGTAATTATACTAATAGGTTCAAGCCAGGTTGCCGTATTTTAAGGGACGAAAGTATAAGGACAAGTTTTATTAGTTGTGCAATTTTGAAATAATGAGAAAAACACTGCTTTCAGTCGGTCAAAATGTATGAAGATTACATCTAACAACTTGAGAAATTAGTTGTTCCCTGCAGATAAAAAGTCCGTAAAACAAAAGAAGCACTTGGAAGTTGAAGATACAACTCTTCTTCCAGTCGACACTGCGTACATGTTCAGAACACCTTTTAATAAAAAAAAATTGAATCACTATGTACCTACCACAGATTACAGACCTTCTGTCATCTGTGGTACCTACATAGTATAAAATGAAGTCGCTTTCCGCATCTGTCTGTCTGTTTATTCGCTAACTTCTAAACCACCCAACGGAATTCGATGCGGTTTTCACTATCAGTTAGATTATATTTCAAGAACGGTTTATATTGTCACGAGGCGCGGGCAGGATGCATCCGACCACTTCACGCGACCGAAGAGACCACACGCGCATTCGAGTCTCCACTAATTGTTTGTTTCATTATTATACATAGTATATGAATTACAGTCCACGCTTTTATTTAAGTCCTTAGATAGGACCCTAACAGCTAAAATAGTATTTTTCACGAAGACAGCAAATAAGCATACGGCCCGCTTGGTGGCAAGCGGTTACCGTAGCCATGTGGACACTTACACCCGGGGCACTCTGGGGCATCACACGCGTTGACCCTTCTCTCCTTCTCAATGAGCTCTGGTGACCGTGAAACCTCACGCGCAAAAATAGGTACAATATTATTTGGCTGCGGTATTCTGTGAGGTAGATAGTAGGTACTTCTCCAGTCGAGCTAATCTGTGAGCGAGAAAAAAAAAACGCTATGCGCTATCCTGTTCTATCTTAAAATTCTAGGAACTTCTATTCCACTTGAATTGTATTAGAGTGTCAAAAATGGTAAATAATAATCAATGTCTTGAAGAAGGTATAGAGTAATTTTGTTAACGTTCATAAGTACCATATCAGGGCCGAAATTGAATAAATACTTATTGATTTTGATAAAAAAAAAATTAAGGAGAATACAAATTTAAAATACCATTTTTGATACCAATAATCTCTTTAATTTTGATTACTGTAGATAATTCTGTCAGGTAGGTAATCTATATCAAAGATGGAAGGATAACAAATAAATGACGGAAGTAGATTACAACCACCGTTTTAAGAGCACTCAATTCGCCATACTTTTCATACAAAACCTCTTTACTTATTATGGCGCTGTTAAACATTTTTCGTTAGATGTTTTGAACAAATTAGTATCTTGTGCACTATATCTAGCCGTGTATCTAGGCGAAATTAAAAAAAAGTGTGAAACAAATTACTGAATTTGTTTCACACTTTTTTTTAATTTCGAAAAACAGCGTTTTTGCTCAAATTTTACCTGAACTTTGGCCATATCTAATGTACCTATATAAATTTTAAAAGTAAAGGTAACATTTAGAAACCAGGCCTGCAAATGTATTGGAGATTCTAAATAACTAACTTTTTTTCACAAACTTGTAAGATTTTTTCACAAGAAGTACACGCCTGGAACAAGTTTTATGATATGCGAAATCATGAATGACCTAGCGAAGCGGCCGCGAGTGATCAGCGGAATTTACCGACTGATAACCGACGGCTCTGATGCTGTCTCTTTTTTCGCAGTCAAACATTACGTTGGATGAAACAACAGGCTTTTAGACTATGCTTGCGTTGAAGTTGCGCCGGCCACAGAGGGCCGCCTTAATATTAAAAATCAAATCACAATACCTAGCACCACACATGGATACTAAAGAACCGCTGCTCTGCTACTGAAAATTGAGTCGAGGAGATCAACAATAACTGGCTTGTAACGTAGCAAGTGTCAAATAGCCAAACGACATTTTTCCAATGATATTATAATAGAGATATGCTACCCTCATACTAAGCGGCGTTCAGTTATTGTTGAATTAGGTGAATGCGATAGATAATACGGAACGTATGGTACAGAAAGAGATAGCTATATGTAGCCGCTAAGCAAAATTACGACAATTGTCTGAATTTGTCTGCAACAATTAGCGTGCGTTAATGCGATATCTACCTCTTTTTAATATAATATCATTGCATTTTTCAGTAATAAGCTGCCACCTGTATAACAGAATTAATAAACTACTGCACATTTATCCGCTCACAAAGCATCAATGTAAGCTTAAAATTTTGAACTGGCTGATGAAGCTAACTTACGCTGAAACAGAATCTCTCATTATGCCCACTTAAATCAATATAATAATTCCATACATTGCATCAACATCATATCATCACACACACACCACTAAACTCACACACTTAATCAATACACACACATATTTTAACACATTCTCATGAGCACATAACACTAACCTTATCTTTATTTTATTTTTTTGATCAAACTGTTCCTTTTTAATGTCTCATTAATCATTTTGTCATTGATCAACTTTGTTTATATTGTTATAATTTTACTTTTATAATTTTATGTCATATTATATTACTTTTAATATTGTTAATAACTAATTCCCAAAATCTACAGGTTGTGCCTAGTTTGGGAATTTAGTACTACCTACATTATAAGTGCCTACATACATTATAATACAACTATTGTCAGGAGTCGAGGCCATAATAATTTGCCTGTGTCTCGACCTGGGGGCTTATCTACTATCTGTAACACAGGTTGAATCCTAGCTCAGAAGTGGATGGTTGCCTGGTCGTAAACGCTAGATGATTATTCTCGCTGTACAAATGTTTTTCCATCTACTTGAATAACTGTAGGTATTAACATTTCTGGTTTAATAAACGATTTATTATTATTTATATTATTAAAGGTGTTCGTGCAGCCAATTTGCCATAATTGTTCGATTTTTGACATATCTAATTCTTTGAGATGATGCGCTTGATAGGAATACTTGCGATAGATGTTCATCAGTGTCGTCGGGGAAATATCTCTTTCCAAAGGCTCGTCTCGGATATAGCAAATAGCAATGCATACAAGCGATGTCAGAGGGCATTACGGGTAACACCACTAATAACGAGAGCCACTGCATAGAACGGGGTATATTAAAATTTCTAAAGTATTTAGACTATACTGACAAGACATAATGCCTGCTCAGCAACACTCGCGGTAAAATGCAGGCTAAGTTCGAGGACCTACAATAATAAGTAGTGTAGTCGGAAAAATCGAAAAGAACTCTGAAGACAAAGGATGCTCATTGGCATAGACAGGGGATCATTTCCGTTTTCAGTTGTAGTAATTTGAATTAATTATTATTTTATGAAATATTATAGCACTTTATTTGCATATAGCCCAGACAATCCCATTCCTTAATCATTAGTATTTTTTTACTAACATAATTGTATTAAAATGAATAAATTTATAGATTTTTAAAAGTTGGATTTTTCAATTCAAAAAAAATTTAATTTAAAAAACATTTACTTTCCAAATAGAAGTCGCGGCAAAAATATAGTTCAGTTTAGTTGTACTTATTTAATTTTATACCATACCTGTGTTCAATTGGCGTGATTTTAGATAAGATAAACTTTTTCACTCGGTAATCAATTACATAAAACATTCATATTAATAGAGTGTATGGACCAAAATGTGTAAACTCCTAATTTAATTTATTATTTAATTCTGTGATACTAATTTATAAAAAAAAAAACTGGAATATGAATTCTAAAAAGGTTTTAGTCTCTCTAGTTGGAATATTTATCGTTCAAATAACTGATGGACATTTGCAATGGGTTACTCCAAGAGAAGCTTTAGATCAAGCTCTTTATGAAGCAGCTATAGACCCAGAGTTGTGTATCGCACAAATAGGTCAAATAAATAATAACTCATTTCTGAGATTAAGATGTAAGTACTTATTTTGATCTTATTAAGTTTTGAAGCTTTCTTTTCGATATACTTATATACAGGGTGTTGTTTTGGTCGGCGACAAGCGACCTAGGAGCGGTAGTACAAAATATATAGTCCCCAAAAATGGACTTAATTCCATTAAATACTGTAAATATGTTGAGAAATACCTTATTCAATTTGAAATAAAATTACTGCAAAGTATGGTTACTCGGCACGTGCACAGACTAGATCTAGGCGCAAGCTGCCATCGCCCGACCCCTTTACTCCCTCGTACTCCCGTTGAGTATTATGTCTACACTTTAGCTTATGACATGATTTTCAAAATTTAAATTTTTGATTTTTATTGTTTAAAAAAAATAAAGTATTTTTTAAATATTTTTTTTAGCACCAGTATCATTTGTATTATCGACCCTGAGTCGCTCGTCGCTGACCAAAACAACGACCTGTATATACCAACTTCAGCAGTGGAGATATGATGCAGTTTAATTTAATTAACGCGCCATTTTTAGTTGCTGATGCCGGCATTAGAACTCCCAGAGGTGTCCTAACAGGCAATCTAGTGGATCTGGGCAATTATCACCAATGTCTGGGTATAACCGAGGAAATAGAGGGATCTGTGCTGCAAGGAAAATATTGCATGATACGCGTACCGCTAAATCAAAGCTTTGAATTTCCTAATCTTCCTGGACTACCAGACTGGCCAGATTTTGATCCAAGTGCATTTCGTTTAGATAATAAAACAATAAAGAGTTTAGAAAAATATCAGACGCTACATCAAGGACTACAAGCAATGGCTGGACAATTTGTAGACGAAAGGTTAGTAACGTTAAATTTTAAAAGATCGATTAAATTATATTATTATTGCACAAAAGATTAGAAGACTAATTTAGAGAACAAGAAAAAGAGCATGTATTTTTTTATTATTGCTGTTTCCTTTTTTCTTATGTTCCTAAGATTGTATAATTTTACAGAGCGATACCTGACAGCCCTTTATCTGGAATGGTGTTTAGATTAGCTGTCTGTATCCCCAAGTCCTGTTCTACTGAGCAAGCGATGACGTCATTTCTTTTCAATCTCACTTCTATAGGTTTTCAGTATGAAGATGATTTTTGTCGGCTGCCCAATGATAAGCCTTGGGTGCCAGGGGATTATGCTGCTGTGTAAGTTTATCACAAACTTTTATGAATTCACTAAAATTAAGATTGTATATCACTAAAATAGCAATTAACTGCTTCCGTTTCAGAATAATATTCTCCATTATTGGATTGCTTACTTTATTGAGTACTAGCTATGATCTTTATCATAAGTTTATTCTTGAACGAGGTAAATATATTTCATCTGAAACCAAAAATAAACCATGATCGGCTTTATTGAGCTATAGAATTAAGAATTCATGTTACATCAACGATTTTGATTCCAGCTGCTAAAACGGCAAGTGTTATTGGTACATCATTCTCAGTTTATACAAACAGCCGACGTCTTATGACCTTCACATCAAGTTCCAGTACATTAGATTGCTTGGACGGCATCAGAGCACTAGCTATGATTTGGATCATAATTGGGCATTCATTGGCATCAATCCCATTGTTTGCAAATCCTATTGAAGGATATATGGTGAGAGTATTTTCTCTTTTGAAATCATTATTAAAGTTGCTATTAATGTTATTGGTACTGTGTGTCATTGATAGTGTTGTGAATTCCGTTACTTTCAGGGTAGGTGGCGAAATTTAGATTGCCGTTGTACTGTTTATATGAGTAACTATTGCCATTTATTTTTCTTGTAGTGGGTATCAGAGCCTGAAGCTATATGGGCGTGGGCAGCTCACATAACTGTGGATACATTCTTTATGTTGAGTGGTTTGCTCGTAGTTTACACCACTGCCGGAAAAATTAATGGAAGTAAGTAAATTGTAAATGTTTCAGGAAAACATATCTATTCTTCTATCAGTTTTATATTAATCGAAAAACATTCTGATCCCAACACCTGTTAATAAAACAGCAATTAATTAACATCATCAATCCATAAACTGTCACAATTTAATCAATAAAATTATAAGGTTTTGATGTAATTATTTCGAAAATAAGTATTAATAAATAATTAAAAATTACAATATACAAAACAACTTTCAGGACAACTGTTAAGCAATCTTCACCTGTTCTATTTGAATCGACTCTTGCGCATGTTTCCATTATTGGCTGCGGGAGTTCTTCTAGATGCTTCTTATTTCAATCGTATGGCTGATGGACCTAATTGGAGAACGATAGTCAGTTCAGCGCATAGATGTAGAACATTTTGGTGGTCAACTTTATTACATATACAGAATTATGTAAATCCAGAAGCAACGGTAAGTTTTTGAGCTTTCGACCAAAATACGGGCCACGCAAGGTAACCTACTCGTCAAACTATTAAGTTTGACGGTGGGACACGCTATCTATCACTAGATGAGCTTGTATGCGTGGAAGATGCTATATGGTCTATCTATAACCTTCCTCAACAAAGGGGATTATAAAATTAACAAACTAACATGCTGAAGAGATTCATTTCTCGATGCCTCCACCAAAAACTAAAGTTAAAGATGTTTTATTTGCACTTCTTTAAGCGACATCGATCTTATTGGATATTTAAGTTACTCTCTTTCCATAGTAATTGATGACTCTTGGTTGGAATAATGTACCAACTCTAATTCTTAACGTATAAATGCAGTTTTTCTATTAATTGAAGATTCTTATGTGGACAATATTTTTAGTGCATCGGCCATACTTGGTATTTAGCGATCGATGTCCAACTACACATTCTCAGTCCATTAGTTCTCTTCTGGGTACTCAGTGGCAAGAAGAGAAAAGCATGGATCGCTCTGGCGACATCACTTAGTATTTTCCTAGTGGCTTCAACCATTTACAACTTTTTTAAGGAGTTCCCCTCTGGAATGCTTTCACCATCGTAAGTTTTATCTCTATATTTTTAAATAATTTGGTTTTATGCGTTAAAAACTTCATAAATTGGTTTTATTTTTTTAAATAGATCAAGTGCAGTGTATGTCTTTTTAGGGTTCCGTAGCCAAATGGCAAAAAACGGAACCCTTATAGATTCATCATGTCTGTCTGTCTGTCTGTCCGTCCGTATGTCACAGCCACTCTTTTCCGAAACTATAAGAACTATACTATTTAAACTTGGTAAGTAGATGTATTCTGTGAACCGCATTACAATTTTCACACAAAAATAGAAAAAAATAAATAAATTTTGGGTTTTCCCCATACTTAGAACTGAAACTCAATCATTTTTTTTTTATCAAACCCATACGTTTGCGGTGTCTATGGATAAGTCTTCAAAAATGATATTGAGGTTTTTAATATCACTTTTTTCTAAACTGAATAGTTTGCGCGAGAGGCACTTCCAAAGTGGGAAAATGAGTGTCCCCCCCTGTAACTTCTAAAATAAGAGAACGATAAAACTAAAAAAAATATATGATGTACATTACCATGCAAACTTCCAGCGAAAATTGGTTTGAACAAGATCTAGTAAGTAGTTTTTTTTTTAATACGTCATAAATCGTAAACCGCAATTTACCTTTCATTCAATATTTTTGGCGTTTTTCATAGCAAAGTTGAGTTAGTTAATATTACACAGAACCCTCCGTGTGCGAGTCGGACTCGCACTTGGCTGGATTTTTTTATGTTAATCATGTTACACCATTTTTCCCATGAGAGTCGTTTAGTTCACTTTGCTATCGAAAATTGATTTTAAATTTTAATGTACTATGGAACTCTATTATATGCATGAAAATGCATACACTTGGCGAGTTTTTCTTTTTATATCATGGAGATTATCAAATTGTAAACTTTTCACACTATAACTTCATACTAATGATCTTATCTCGCGTTAAGCTAGTACGATTGGTTAGACGACTTGAATTTTTAAAATCAAGTAATCTGATATCCCTCATTCAAAGCTTCTATGTTGTAAATATTCATTTCATTTCGACGTATTGTAGACGCAGGCAACAGTCGACGTATTACATGGTATATTACTACGTTAACACTTTGACGAGAGGTTCTCCGTTCTTCGTGGGAATGATATTTGGATATTTACTGCACCTACATCGTCAACGGGATACTCAATTAGCTAAGGTACTGACACAGTTTGTTTATTTAAAGAGAGGTAGAGCATAGCGTTTATTCGTTCAAAGAGCAGCTCGGCTGGGGAAGTACCTCCACCTTACATAATACCGCAGCCAAATAACTTTATGTTGTGTAAAGTCGTGTTCCTGCGCGTGAGTAAGGTTGCCAGAGCTCATAGGGGAGGGGGGGAAGGTCGGTAACGCGTGAGCGATGCTACGTGTGTTGCAAGCGTCCATATGGCTACGGTAACCGCTTACCATCAGGCGGGCCGTATGCTTGCTTGCCGACTTATAAAAATGCCGAAAAATAATAATTCTAAAACTAAGACTAATTACTTTACATACAGAACTAAAATATTAATTGCATACATAAATAATAATGTTTATGACAACCGGCAGCGATATAATCCGTTGCCCAAAATTCTTCCAGTCTCTAGCTCTTTAAAAGTATTTTTTTATACTTTTAGGCAAAAGTCGCACTTCTATGGGCATGCGCTGCTGGTCTTGGTTCGACTGTCTTATATGCTTCATACCCGATTATACAAGCGGATTGGGATAATCAAACTTTGGACAGTCTTTACAACTCTTTCATTAGGCCTATATGGGCTACTGGAGTGGGTTGTATGGTATTTGCATGTGTACAAGGATATGGAGGTGAGTTTTGAATATTTTCTTTGTTTTTTTAATAATTATTTTATGATACTACTTTACTCATTTCTTTAACTTATTTATGACGTCATTCCTGCTTGCCAAATGCTTGGTAAAACTAGACCTTAATGAATGATTCTATTTTCCTTCCTACAAACTATGTCGTGGACATATTCATCAATTTTATCTATACTAGGAATATTTTTACAGGTCCAATCAACTGGTTCCTCTCGCTCAGAATTTGGAAATTACCTGCACGTATATCCTACGCTATGTACATATTTCACTGGTCTTTAATGACTGTGATAAATTCTACTGCTATTACTCCATTTTATTTCTCACCTGGATCTGTTGTAAGTATTATTTATAGAAAAGAACTCTACACACCCTAGTTAAAATATGTGGCTTGGCCGTTTCACTACTACAAGAACTATTTATTGTATAACAAAAAAGTAATGAACAGTGATTAAATGTTTTACCTTACTCCCATGTGACGGTAGCGAAACGGCCAAGCCATATATTTTGAGTAAGGTGTAGAGTTTGTGAAGTTAGGGCTTGTAGAGTAAGAGCATGTAGAGTTATAAGCTTGGCTCTACATGAGATCTGATAACTTTTTGACAGTGCGAGCCATATGTCTTGGCAACATTTTACATAAAAATGATTTTGGTGGGATTTGAAATGTTGTGTTTGCATCATTAGGTGAAATAAAGTACGTAGAAGATAGCTAGATACTATTTTGTCGTTTACTATGTTTTACGTTTGGCTTGTTAATTGGACCTGCAAGGTCAGATATACCTCAGAGTATATAAATACTACGGTAATACCGCATATCCTTGGGTAATACTCTTATTTTAGTGACAGCAAAACGCGTGAATGAATGACGTCATTCTATCGTGAGTTATCTTGTCAAAAACCTTACAGAATAGCAAAGTTGGAGTGCCTTCCCAGGTGTAAAATTGATAATAATGACTTTCATTTTGACTTTGGTTAAGGAATACGAAAATAATCATCCTACATTTTGAGATATCAGCATCTCTTAATAACTTTACCCACAGCCAACTGTGAAACATTACAATGCCATAATTTGTTGTATTTTAATATGTTATTTGTCTCTTTTAAACTACGTACAGGGGCTCTACCGCGTTACTTTGGTGGTAATCGTAACGAACACCATTAATAAATTTCATCCAATCAGGGCCCACAAATGGTCATCGTCGCGTCATAACACGTACGCGTCATTGGATGAAATAATTAATGGTGTTCGTTACGATTACCACCAAAGATACGCAATAGCCCAGCGGGTGTGTGTTAGGTATTATGTTATGTTAAGTTTATTTTCTGTGTGTATACAATTTTTGGTTTGTATTATTTAAAGACTTTTGGCTTAATCTATGCTCATGAGTCAGTGGCTCAAATGAATGCCATTGATTTGAATACTGGTCGTCATCGATTCCACACCAAATTTTAGCCACCGAGGATTGGCTATATTTAGCTGTAGCCTGATGATTTAGGCTACACCTAATTTAGCTGTGAATAAATAGGATACACCTAAGTTAAGCCTGCAACCGGCTGCACTTAAGTTCTAACCGGCTAGACCTAGATGTAGCCACACCTCGGCTTTTAGCCGGATATATTTAACAGATATAATAAAATTATAATTCATAGTTGAAGAAGTATAGTTTAATTTACATAAACATATTGAAGATTAATAAACAAAATACAATCGTCAAATAGAAAATATTAAATTGATGTGTTTGTTTCAGATCTTCACTTCTCTGGCTCACTTTACTCTAACCATCATATTTTCCTTCTTCATTACGTTGATTGTAGATTCCCCATTCTCCACACTGTTCAAACTTATATTAACTAAAGGTCCTAAAGGTTAGTTAAGTAGTTACCTTTTTTTTTACTAGCTGTGCCCCGCGGTTTTAGCCTGCGTTAAAATGTCATACAACCTCTAATAAAATTTTTGGGGTGATACCCCTGGTGTTGCAAGTGTCCATAGGCTACGGTGACCGCTTACTATCAGGCGGGCCGTATGATTCTTGGCTACCTTAGTGGTTTAAAAAAAAAACAAAAAAAAGGATAGATTTGTTACAGACAAAAATTATTTTGAATGAAGTTTAAAAGCATTTTTTTTCAGGTGGTAAAATACCGAAAAAGGCTGCGACGGAGAATGATATTACAAAGAATGAGAACAAAAATGTTTGATGTTGGATTATTAAAGCTAAAATATTGGCTTCTAGAATGTAAATTTAAGAGACTTATACTGACTTTTGTGACGAAGAAGGAAATAATTTATGTAAAACTATTTATTATACGATTAAATTACTAGATAAGTTAAAATATCTAAATAATATAAATTGAATTAAAAGTATAATGTTGTAATGATTTATAAGGATATATCCACAGATATACATCTAAATAGATGACGCGAGTGTGTGCACTTCGCGTATCAAAATCTGTGCAAAAAGGGATAACTGATTCGCGCGGACAAGGAACTCGCAGAAGGCTGCATGTGTAGCGAGGGATGTGTTTAGCTGACGTGAAAAAGTTACACGCTTGGTTTTCATCCGTATGGAGGGACTTGCGTTACCTATTTACATTTATGTCTGTGGATATATTCCTTAAAAACTGTCAATTTAAGAAAAAAAGATCCTTTTATGATATAAAATGGTATGAGGGATGAGTAAAAGAGGAATGGTTTGCACCAGTGTTTCCATTTTAGCGTAAATCCGCATCATTGCTACACCGGAGTGGAATGCGTTACCCTTTGTGACGTGACATCGAAAAGCCTAGACAGCAAACTGGAGGGCAGTTTGCCATCTCTTGCGTCTTGCAGAAAAATATGTGGTTTCAAATGAAAGTCGCGGCAAAAACTAGTCTAGTTACAGATATATTTATTTAATTTTAATATTATATGTATTCATTTGGCTGCGATTTAAGATAAGATAATTTTCACTTGGTAATCAGTCATTAATTACATTATACATTCATAACCTTTGAGGACACCTTTGAAAACTACAATGTGCAAACTGTGATAATATTATAATTTATTAATTTATCCTGTGAATTAAAAGAAAAATTTATAAAATGAATTCAAAAAAAGGTTTAGTCTCTCTATTTGGAATATTTATTCTTCAAATAACTGATGGACATTTGCAATGGGATACCCCAAGAGAAGCTTTAGATCAAGCTCTTTATGAAGCAGCTATAGACCCAGAGTTGTGTATCGCTCAAATACGTCAAATAAATAATAACTCGATTCTGAGATTAAGATGTAAGTATTTTCTTTGATCTTATTGAGTTTTTAAGCTTACTTTTGGATAAACTATTAACCTTTTGATTGAGGAGACGAAAGCATCTCCAGTTGTTGAGATGTCTGGAAACATGTCCGCAGTTCCATTTATTTTATGGCGTCTTTTTAGTTGCTGATGCCGGCATAAGAACTCCCAGAGGTGTCTTAACAGGCAATATGGTGGATTTGGGCAATTATCACCAATGTTTAGGTATAACCGAGGAAATAGAGGGATCTGTGCTGCAAGGGAAATATTGCATGATACGCGTACCGCTAAGTCAAAGCTTCGAATTTCCTAGTCTTCCTGAACTACCAGACTGGCCCGATTTTGATCCAGGTGCATTTCGTTTAGATAATAAGACAATCAGCAGTTTAGAAAAATATCATACGCTACATCAAGGACTAAAAGCAATGGCTGGACAATTTGTAGACGAAAGGTTAGTAGAGTTAAATCTTAAAAGTTTAAATGCGTAGTTACAACAGGATATTGCACAAAATATTAGAAGACGATTTTAGGGAATATTGATGGTAAAAACATTAACGTTCAAAAGTGTACATAAAAATGAACTACCAATGTCGAAAAATACATTTTTAAATTCTTACTATAAAATGTTCAATTAAAATTAGAATTATCGTTGTTTATGTGCAGGTATTTTGTGATGTTTCTAGAATTGCATAATTTTACAGATTGTTACCAGGCAGTCCCTTATCTGGAATGGTGTTTAGATTAGCTGTCTGTATCCCCAAGTCCTGTTCTACTCAGCAAGCCATGACGTCATTTCTGTTCAATCTCACTTCTATAGGTTTTCAGTATGAAGATGATTTTTGTCGACTACCCAATGATAAACCTTGGGTGCCAGGGGATTATGCTACTGTGTAAGTTTGTCACAAACTTTTTAAATGGTATATGGTGAAATTATGATTCTGTATTACTAGACTATTATCTTTAATAATCTTTTTCTGTTTCAGAATCGTCTTCTCTATTATTGGATTGCTCACTTTCTTGAGCACGTGCTATGATCTTTATCATAGGTTTATTATTAAAAGAGGTAAGTAAACGTTCGTCCTTTAAAACAAATTAGAAACCCTGAGTTTATTATTATTTAAATCACCTCGTTTGTGCTACGGACTTACAATCTCTTGCTACAACAACAATTCTGATTCCAGATGCTAAAATGGCAAGTGTTATTGGTTCATCATTCTCAGTTTATACAAACGGCCGACGTCTTATGACCTTTACATCAAGTTCAAATACATTAGATTGCTTAGATGGCATCAGAGCACTAGCTATGATTTGGGTCATAATTGGACATTCATTGACATCCGTTCCATTTTGGTCAAATCCTATTGAAGGATTTGTGGTGAGTCTTTTCTGTTATGACATTATTATGGATGTGGGTTGTTGATATTCCACATTCCAAATTCCGCCACCTGAAATAGAGGTGGCGGAATTTGCATTGCCGCTACAGTTTATCGAAAAGAAGTAAGTAACTATGACCGTTTATTTTTGTTGTAGTGGTCAACAGAGCCTGAAGCTGTATGGGCGTGGGGAGCTCACATAACCGTGGATACATTCTTTATGTTAAGTGGTTTGCTCGTAGTTTATACTACTGCCGGAAAACTTAATGGAAGTAAGTAATTAAAATGTAATTTTTCAGAGTATTTTTATATAATATCTATTCTTCTATCAGATTCGAAAAAAATCGAATACATAATATTAATAATAACACCTGTTAATTTAATCGGTATATAATTTATCACCATAAATCTACAAACTGTCACTTTGCGTACCTTATCAATAAAATTATGAGATATCGATATATTTATTTGGAAGATTAATAAACACATAATACCAAAACATTATTTCCAGGACAGCTGCTAAGTAATCTTCACTTGTTCTATTTGAATCGACTCTTGCGCATGTTTCCCTTATTGGCTGTGGGAGTTCTTCTAGAGGCTTCTTATTTCAATCGTATGGCGGATGGCCCTCATTGGGGAACGATAGTCGGTCAAGCACATAGATGTAGAGCTTTTTGGTGGTCCACTCTATTACACATACAGAATTATATGAATCCACGAGCAACGGTAAGTTTGACGGAGAAACGGTCGTCACAGCTTATAATATTACTAGCTGTGATATTAAGGAATATAATCCCTATAATACCAAAATAATAGCGAAAATGGCCAAAAGCACAGATTACTCCTTCATCATCATCATCATCATATCAGCCCATGGATGTCCACTGCTGAAAATAGGCCTCCCCTATTGATTTCCACTTCGAACGGTTCTGGGCCGCTTGCATCCAGCGGCGCCCAGCGACTCTGACCAGGTCGTCGCTCCACCTGGTGGGAGGTCGTCCCGCTCGGCGCTTTCCAATAAGTGGTCGCCACTCGAGAACCTTTCTTCCCCATCGGTTATCGGCTCTTCGAGCGATGTGGCCTGCCCATTGCCACTTCAGCTTACTAACTCTACGAGCTATGTCCGTCGTTTTCGTTCTCCTACGAATGTCCTCATTACTATTATTATTATTACTCCTTAGTAGAGTCAAATAAGATGATGATGTCAAAAATAATGAAAAACGAACATGATGAGTGGATTAATTTATTACTCGATGGCACCACCAAAAGTGACATGGATCATACTGAATATTTTTAAAGAATTTATATTTAATTTAGACACTATCTCTAAAGTAATTTGTGACTGACTGTGGTTGGATTAATCAACCAGATGCAATAATTTGACGGTTATTATATGTGGCCAATGTTTTCAGTGTATCGGCCAATCTTGGTATTTAGCGATCGATGTCCAACTACACATACTCAGTCCACTAGTTCTGTTCTGGGTACTGAGTGGCAAGAAGAAAAAAGCATGGATCGCTTTGGCGACATCACTTATTATATTTCTCATTTCTTCAACCGTTTACAACTTTATAATGGAGTTCCCTTCTGGAATGATGTCACCATCGTAAGTTTTAGATCTTTTTTAAAAATTTAGTTTAATGTATGAAAACCTGTGTAAATAAAGCAATACAAATTTTTGATAATATTTTGAAGTTGGTCCAATAGGTAATAACAGTGTACCTACTACATATTTGTGTTATTGGTTTAACACAATTTTTAAACGGCTTAAAAAAAGGAGGTTCTCAATTTTTGTATTTTTTTATGTTTGTTACCTCATAACTCCGTCATTTATTAACCGATTTAGAAAAATAATTTTTTGTTTGGAAGGGAACACTTTCTGTTTGGTCCCATTGTCATCAGGTCAGGATTTGATTACTTTTGAGTATTAGTCGTAATCTTACTCTCTTGATATTTATATCATTCAAAGTTATATTGTAGACGCGGTCATCAAATGATGTATTACTTGGTATATTACTACGTAAACACTTTGACGAGAGGAGCTCCGTTCTTTGTGGGAATGATATTTGGATACTTACTGCACTTATATCGTCAACGGGATAGTCAGCTACCTAAGGTAACAAAACTTCAGTTTGTTAATTTAATTTATTTTAGCAGTCTTATTAGTCCGCCCCATAAAATCCGTATATAACAGGGGTCGGCCACCTTTTGAGACGGAAGAGCAAAACTTACAATTTTCAAAATTTCCTAGTTTTTTATTATAAAAACTGTTTTTTATTATTGTATTCATGCAAAAAAACGCTTGCTCGCACGAATATGTCAACACCAAGATCTCCAGATGATGATCCAGCACTCCAAATGGATCGATTGCATGATTTTAAAGGGTTTTGATCAAATTATTATTTTTTGCGTATGGATCTGTAGAGCCACAATTCTACATCGAAAGAGCCGCATGCGGCTCGCAAGTCGAAGCTGCCGACCCCTGGTATATAAGTATCTGTTTAATTGTATTATCTTAAAGGACTTTGGTATTATATGCAAGTATTTAGATCTAGCGGCTATAAAATGTATGAGAATCGGCACAGCTCAACGTTGCCCATAAATTCGTCAAATCAATATTTCCTAGGTCCTTCTAACGATTTTTTTCTATTTTAAGACAACAGTCGCACTTCTATGGGCATGCGCAGCTGGTCTTGGTTCGACTGTCTTATATTCTTCATACCCGATTATACAAATGGATTGGGATAATCAAACATTGGACAGTCTTTTCAACTCATTCATAAGGCCTATGTGGGCTACTGGTGTGGGTTGTATGATTTTTGCATGTGTACAAGGATATGGAGGTGAGCTTTGAATGTTTTAATAAATAGGTAATAAATCATATTATCAAATGTTTTTTAAATAATTTTAATACATATTATTACATTACACCTTTTTTACTTATTTATGACGTAACTTCTGCTGGCCAAATATACTTTGAATCACTGAAACTTGTATCATTATTATTCTTATTTACTTCCTACAAGTTATATCGTGGACACTCTCATAAATTGTATCTTTTCTATAAATTTTTTTAATTTATTTCTCTTTTCAGGTCCAATCAACTGGTTCCTCTCTCTTCAAATTTGGAAATTACCTGCACGTATCTCCTACGCTATGTACATATTCCACTGGGCTTTAATGACTGTTATTAATGCCACTGCTATCACCCCAACTTATTTTTCACCTGGATCTATTGTGAGTATTATCTCAGAGTATATAAATACTACGTACAAGTATTATTTTATCTGCCTATCTATTTTCTTTGTATTTGTTTGTCATTCTTTCTGTTTTAATAGTAATACTTACAGGGCCTAGCTATATACATGATCAGTCATATTGCCTAGTGCCTAGTCATATTCATTTATTTTAATTATAGTCAATTTTTTTTAATAGTATTATTGTATTAATATGTTTGTTTCAGATGTTCACGTGCCTGGCTCACTTTACTCTAACCATCATATTTTCTTTTTTCATTACGGTTATTGTAGATTCCCCATTCTCAACACTATTCAAACTTATATTGGATAAAGGTTAGTTTAAGCAGTTATGCTATTTTGCTGTGTGCTGTGTGAGCTATTATTACTACGTATAGAGAAGCTATCATAAGCAAAGGTTATGTCCCATTTTTTAGATTCAATTAAAATTCTCTTTTGCGCTGAAACAATTATTTAGTCGTCTAAGCAGACAGTAGAAAAACGTAGCGCTATCAGAACGGTTTTAGGAGTATTTTTCTCGTAAACACTGTGATTTTCACGACGCTTACGCGTTTCGTTCATCGTTCTACAACAACAATTGTGGCAGGATGGCCTCACTTGAACGAAACATAGTTGTGATTTATGGCGTCTTCTCTATACGTAGCACGGAAGTGATACGTAGTAATAATAGCTCAATATGTGCACCGCGGTTTCCTCTTTTTCCTTTAAAATGTGATGTAGTCTTTAATGTTTCTCTATAAATGGACTATTTTATGAATCTATTAAATATTTTGAAGTCAGTGAAATATTTTCTATTGAACACGTCATGCTCTTTCGCTGACTTCAAAACCGTTTCCGATAAGAGTTATTTCATATTTTGTTGTGTACTTTGAAGGTAGTTTTTAAAAATATGAAACGCAGCTATATTTTTTCAGGTGGTAAGAAACCTAAGGAGGCTGCTTTGGAGAAGGACGTTACAAAGAATGAGAACAAAGATGCGTGAACAACCATAGTAAAAATAATTCATAAAGAAATTTTCATACAGACGGAAATGATTTAGTTAATCTATTTATTGTTATTAAATAATTAATTGTATATTATTATAATAAGTTATATTTAATAATTGTTTATACTTTATAAGTAATATAAAAACAACTTTAAATAAAAGTAAAAACGTATTTATTTACGAAATTATTTCCAAAGTTCACGTAAATTCAATTGTTACGTCCAGTGAACAAATACGTAGACAGGCGTTAAACATAACATGGCAAACTATTTTAAAAAGAGTTTAACTGTTCTATAAAATTCAAATCCCGTCACCGAGATAAAGAGGGATGGTATGCATCGGTGTTTCCATTCTAGCGTATTTCCGCTCCATTGCTACACCAGAGTGGAATGCATTACCCTTTGTGGCGTGACATCTGAAAGCATAAAACCCTCCAGTTTGCCGTCTCTCGCGTTTTGCGGAAATCTTTTCCGACCATTACGTCAAGTTTCTTTGACCATTAACGAGATTTAGCAACTCTAGTGCTTATTGCCTTTAAGTATTAATTTCTTTGATCTTTATTTCGATTTACTTTGGTGCAAATTTCACGAAGAATTGCTATATACACCGTGACTTTTTATTCATCTTAGAAACGCAGCCCACTTAATGTTCCCAATGACTAGGTACAAATTTTTTGATCATTAGTATATTTAAAAAAAAATATATTAAAATTTATTAAAATTATGAAAAATCTAGTTAATAATTAAAGTTTACGTATAAAATGGTAGAAAATACCAACCCAGAGCACGAGTCGAGTAGACTGCGCTCGTAACAGGGTGTTTAAAACTACGTCATGCGTCATAATGCTAATATTTGCATTTTTTTATTGATACAAATGTTAAAAAAAAAAAAAAACTATAAATTAGTACCTCTTAATTGGGTACATTATGTGGGCTGCGTTTCTAAGACGAATAAAAAGTCACGGTGTATAGCATTGATTTGTAACACTCACCTTGCATTTATACATTTATAATAAAATGAATAAACACATTAGTATTAATATATCTTTGCTATTATAATCAATTTAAGCGGAATGAACAGGTGCATATACAATAAATACAATAATAAAGGTGCATATACAATAAATACAATAATTACTTACATACATCTCTGTAAATCCAAAATTGAATTAGGTAAATTATGTAGTAATACATACTGTCTGTAGTAGGTACCTAACCCACATACATAATTCATGGAATTTGTCAGCCCCTCTATCCATTGTCAATGCCAATTAGATATTCAAAAGTAAACAAATATAAGCCGATTGGACCACTGAGAATTCGAAGGTTTCTAAGATTATTATTATTTTACATTTACGTCATTATTCCATAAAAACATGTTTGTAAAATTCTGTTAGCCTCGTGCACATCACATTAAGTTTCATGCGTTCTAGTTTTCTTATTTAAAATTTACATAATTTTAAGACCGTTATATTCACTAATAAGTAATAGTCTGTATTCATAAAAACATTTTCTGTTACCTTTTTAGACTAGATGTTTACTTTATTCGTCGAATCACTCGAACACTTGAAAGGTGTTTGTCAACACGAGTTGGAAACTTGCTGAGTGGATGCAATAGCTCAGTCGTGCTCTATTGATAATGTTTGCTCGCAGACTTTTGTCATGGCTCTGAAAAGATTTGTGCTAGCAATATACCTACATATACATAGAGGGCAGACAAACATAATTAGTTTTTTCATACGAATCATTGGTATTTTTTATCGACTGCCGAATCTATATCCCTGCGTCCACTTATAGATATAAATATCAGAAGAATATTCAGTTTGGCTGACAACGAGGATTCATGTTGCCTTGCCTACCTTTATAACGTAGATTATTACATTATACAAAATATCGTACAAGTGCCAGTTGAATTAGCATGGAGAGGGTTCCGTAAAATATAAATAATTTAAAACAATTTGATAGTCACAATTAAAGTTTACAAATCAGTTTTTTTATTTTCTAATGAATTAATTTACGATATCCGTACTCCGAGTGTAAAGAATTGACGTTAGTAAATGCTTACTAATGCGTTTGCAATTAGGACACTTTTCTATAGGAATTGGCACAGCGGCTCTAGCGGAATACTCATGGTACTAATTTCTCCCATACAAATTTATAGTAAACGCATTAGTAAGCGTTTATTAACGTCAATTCTTTACACTCAGGGTACTGTCCTTATTTGGGTCACAGATATTCATATGTGTACTAAATTTCAACCTAATCGGTCCAGTCCATTCGAAGCAAATCGGCTGTGACAGACAGATAGACAAACAGGAGTGATCCTATAAGAGCTTCTTTTTTTCTTTTGAGGTGCGGAGGCCTAAAAAATTGTACCCACGACCTACGAGACGGCATTCTAATGCTTTGATCCCTGGGTCGTAGCTTATGTACCTACATGTTGAAGTAAAATTACCGATCTTACCATCTGCGTGAAAAGTGAAAACTCGAGGAAAACGCGTTTTCCCAGAGATGACCTAGATAAATCGATTTTTCGCCCCCAAAACCTTCCATATAGCAAATTTCACCGAAATCATTAGGTAGAGCTGTTTTCGAGACCTCAAAAAAACACAGATATTTCTCGTTTAATACTATAGGACTTATTTGGAAAAATATCTCAGCCAAACAAATTAGGTAACAGTTCAAGCAGAGTGTTTCCTCGAAATACTAATATTCTTCGTTACAATACTTGACGACATTTACAGCTCTCTCGAAAAGACAATACGTTTAGCTGGTGTCAGATGTTTGTAATGATTCCTCGAAATTGTTTGGAACCTATTTCTTGGCAAGAATATCGAATATCACTTCTTATATTGAAGCGTAATGGTGCGTCTATGCTACGCGAACCGAGAACGAGCCGAGCCACGAACGAACAGAATTCGTTCGATGTTAAGGGTGGACGTTACAACGAGCCTCCAACGAGTGCGATGCGAATCCTTGTGTTCGTAAAAAAACTGACAATCGAGCGGAGCGCAGTCGAGTGCGAAACGAATGCTCGTTCGAGGCTCGCAAGTTCGTCCACGAGGCTCGGCTCGTGCTCGCTTCGCGTAGCATGGACGCACCGAAGGGAGGATTTCCTTTAATACAACCCACTGACTATTATAATTTACAAGTTCGCAAAATTTCTCGTACAAATTCACTTAATGAAGTCCACAAAGTTTGCGCCGTTAATTGGTTCAAAGATGGAGGCGGGAACGATTAGCACATCGATTTTCAATTCAAATGGGATATTGAAAATGGGCTTATTTCGCCGGTTCCACTTCGTTGAATCAAGGCACGAGATATAGTTTGATAAAGATCCTTTCAATGACAACCGGGTGAACTTGGATTGCTAAGGGCGGTGGATAACACGCGTCACGGATTTATCCATCTTCAAACTGATAAATTAAATTCAAATGTTTGAGTTTTGAATTTGAGTTTGTTTGATGAATACGATAATCAACTATAGTTTTAGAAATCAGTCTTCAACTTAATGTGCAAGAAACTTAGTTCAGTACAATACAAATATTTTATTGTTACCATGTTACAATACAAAATATATAAGTGATACAAATTAAAGTGCAAACAATTTAGGCAGCCATAGATTAAGCAATTTCTTCTATATTTTTAAAATTATTTTTAGCTTTGAAGAACGAATATAGTTCCTACCATTTCTATCTGCCACAAAAACTTGGCTATCTCGCAAAAACCTAACACAGACTTAATGAAAAGTAGCCTGGCAAAGATCTTGTGGCTACATCTGTATCCAGCGAATGGTCGTCTGCGGCAGGCTGTTAGTGAGATACACTGGAAATGTGGGAAATGAAATAAATGCAAAACGAGCGAAATGTAGGCACTTACATACGTACTGTACATGAAAATTTATGAAAATGTTTACAAGTAACATAATATTATTACTTAGAAGTAAATACGTACTTAGGTCGGTATTTAATTGTACCGTACGTGTTTGTGCTTAAATAAAAATTTTGAAAGGGTGTAAAAAAAAATTTGATACTTACCTTTGTTGTTGTTGAGGGGTCTTCTTTTCCGCAAATAGGCCGCTTGAGTCCATTTTGCATGATGCTTACCTCAAAGTGATCAATATCTACAGTGGGGATAAAAAAAAACAGCAAAATCGCATCATCGTTTTCATTATTGTTACAATTACCTCTTATAACAGTAGGTACAGCTATATTCAGTCCAATCATAGTCATAATTCAAGTCCAACTATCTACTTCAAATATTTTTTCAGTAATGAAAACTTTATGGTGTTTTTACATAGAGTTATGTATGCCTGTCATGAACATAGCATTTATAGTGTAACCCTCGTATCAATAACTCCTAACACTTTATGTGTACCCTTTACCATTTTTATGTTGTATACGATTTCATCACTAACCACGATGTATACAGAAACGTTTGCAGTTTATCAATACTGAATTATATCCTTTTTACAGGATATCACTGAACCTTTTCATAGACCTGAGGGCGGCGCATAAATCAAATAACTTCTCAAGGCACGTCCTCGTGAGTTCGCCCTGGATATGAGAATAAGTAGATGCGGATATTCTTGTGAAAAGCTTGGCCATTTTACGTCTCGTGGTCATAAATCTTCCTGAACACAGCAGCACAAATTTGAAAATCAAATAAGGACATTATTTTCCTCTTTCAGAAACACCTAATAGTGTTGTTAGTCAGTTACTTGTTGTTTCAATGAAACTTGAATAAAACCTCTGAAACAGATTTCATCAACGTGATCAGTTTCAAGTTTCAACACTTTGAAAATGCTAAACATTAAAGTTTAGATTTCGAACTAAGGCCGGCCGCATACTATAAGAAATTTTCTGTCAGAATATTTCGGACGCCCGCCGGAAGGCACGTTGCTCATACATTTTGTTCTAGACCCCGCATACTATCCGAAAATTCTGACGTGTCTGACGTCCAAAAATGTATGAAAAAGCGGGCGACCGAAATTATCTGACAGAAAATTTCTTATAGTATGCGGCCGGTCTTAAGGTCTTTCCTAGTTATTATCATAATCTTCTAATGCATATACATGGGCCGCGTTGAAGGTGGATTGTAGTACTTTTATTCTTAGTTTCCATATACTTGGGAGGCGTATAAGATCCATCATTTTTTTTAGATGACATATTGGGATTCAGATTATTTTCTTAATTTTTAAGTTGATACCGAATTACCACGCTTTTATTAAGTGCACCTTTATGTATGTAATAGAATCTTCAATCGTAATTTTCATCGATGCTTTTTTATTAAGATGTTATATAGGATGTTGTTTTGGTCAGCGACAAGCGACCCAGGAGCGGTAGTAAAAAAAATAAATTTTCCAAAAATGGACTTAATTCCATTAAATACTGTAAATGCGTTGAGAAATACCTTATTCAATTTGAAATAAAATTACCGCAAAGTATGGTCACTTGCCACGTGCACTGACTAGAGCTAGGCGCAAGCCGCCATCACCCCAACCCTTTACGCCCTCGCACTCCCGTTGAGTATTACACCTATATTTTAGCTTATTACATGATTTTCAAAATAATATTATTTTTATTTTTATTATTACAAAAAATAAAGTATTTTTTTAGCACCAGTATCGACCCTGAGTCGCTCGTCGCTGACCAAAACAACAACCTGTATATTTAGACTTAATTACAAAAATTATTGCTTACACTAAGGCCCTTACGGCATAGACGCGAATGTTAATTATTAGGTATTTATCACTTTTTAGTGCAGGGCTTTTTAAAGCGTGTTTTTTTGTTTATTTATTTTTAAGAAGAGAATTTTAAGTTATTAAGAAATTGTGTTATTTAAATTATTATTACTAATTAATTTATTATTTAAGAACTGTAATTTTAATTATAGCATGAGGTACTTACTTAGGCTTTACGTTTTAGCTTAAAATAGTACGTAAGTTTTTTTTTTGTTGTATGTTTTAAATGTAAGCTGCTAGTGAGCGAAATAAATAAAAAATAAATAAAATTGTCACCTCTAAAAGGGTTAGGCTAGCCCTGCACTTAGCAAGGTATTTTACTTTTTATTGGTAAGGTATTTTACTCACAATTATTCATTCACATCTGAATTCATCACTGCAAACACTTTTCTCAAGATTTTATATTCAGTACAAGACGGTACTATTATTAACAAGAGCTGAATTTTTAGCAGTATCTTTTGATAGGCTTCATGTAATGAACGTTCGAAAAATATTGCACATCATCCTTTTTCTGGGTTAATGTTTCTCAGAGTAATGTGCTGAAGAAGTAACTGATATTTTTATCATATCACATGATATAATAGGATTCAATGGCCCTGATTCTGTTGTTTACAACTAAACTAATTTTAGTCTCACTATATCTCTTTCTAACAAAGAATATAAGAAAAGGATGTAAGAAATTTAGTCCTGTCAAATTAGTCCAATGCTTGTTTTCAATATAAATTTAGTCGCCATCTATCGCGGTTACGCCAAAATACACGCAAAATAAGACGGCAAAGATTCATTTAGCAGCTTTAAATATATTCTATCCTTTTTCAATAATGTTCGTACGAAAGAGATGAGATGTGACTAAAATTAGTTTAGTGCGATTTACATTTCAATATAAATTTAGTCGTCATCTATCGCGGTTACGCCAAAATACACGCAAAATAAGACGGCAAAGATTAATTTGGCAGCTTTAAATACATTCTATCCTTTTTCAATAATGTTCGTACGAAAGAGATGAGATGTGACTAAAATTAGTTTAGTGCGATTTACAACAGAATCGGCACCATTATGCTTTTGGCTACATATAAAACTTATCTTACTTATTATTAATAAAATACCGTTGTTTCTCGCAAACGTCCTATAATAACAATTGATTGAGGTTACACTTTTTAAATTATATGAACCACCTTCAGATCTCGCGTTGTGGTGAATGTGTTTCCAACTGTTACACGCCTGAAGTGTGCATGTGTGTATGATGTTTTTTATTTAAATAATAAACAGTACAAGCTGATACGTTTATTAATAGATTCCAAATGTGACTGTTACGTTGCGCCAACTAATTTAATTTATAGCACTGCGTGTAAAAAACCGCACTCATTACACGATTTTCCGTGTAAAAAAGTCAAACATTATGTCCTTCTACATACCATAGGCTATATTTTTTACATGGATAAGATTGCAATAAGTGGGGCTTTTACACACGTGTTATAAAATAGTATACGATACTCGTGACGTCGTGACTATTGCTCGGCCAAATTTCACGCCGTGCAAAAATAGACTACCGTATCGTAATAATATATACTATTATTGTATAAACATGAAACATAAAAAATCAGGCAAATCATTGCTCATAAATAGGTAGTATACCTAGGTACGACAAATACAAAATTTACATAATAGGCTTGTGAATGAATCCAGTGAAAGGTAAATTGGCTTACCGCATAATGTTTTTACCTTCGTGAGTGGATTCCATTTTCTTTCGCAGCCACATGTTTTTGAAGGCTAAAAGAAACTTTTCCGAAAGCTAAAATTGGTAGTATTATGTAAGTACTCTCAAAAATAAATAGAAAACATAGCTAGTCGGTTTTTGTACTCATCCTTTTCATAATAATATAATGAATGCGTAAGTGAGTCTTTTTGCCCGTCTATTTGAAAAGTTTATATTGGAAAATTTGCTTTTACATAGGATGATTCACAATATATAAAGTTTCCTTTTAATTGTTATTTGATAGGCTTGTATTTGTACACAAAGTAAACAAGGTAAGCGATGATGTTGACGAATATGTGGGGTGCCACACAATGCCTAGAGGACAACTGGGTCGGGGTAAGGTAAACGGCCCATTACTCGTCAGATTTTGAACTTTGCTATGTTTACAGCTCTGCCAAGTTGTAGTTAGTAAACTTAGGAAAATATTTTTTTTAATGACGGGTACATCATTTATTATTCTTTTCAATAAATATATTATTATAATGATTGAAAATCAATAAAGTAATCAAATATTTGAACAAATAAAAAGAAGCCATTTGTACCAGTATCCGACAGATTTGTTGTAGTTATCGTCAAGATGTCCTAGAACTCGACAATTTTGAGTACTAATTTGAACTCTATTTGTTTAACTATAAAGTTCATATTATTTTCATTTTAAAATGGTATTTTTCTCAATACGGACAGTATTGAAGTTCCCGTCCGACTTACGTATTGGTGACAAGGACGACTGGCAAAAGTTTCCTCCAGTAAATTTGGCAAGAGTCCAGAAAGCGCGACTCCCAGAGGGAAGGCTAGTCAGCCTCTCACCAAACCTGCCGACGAAGTCGAACTTAGCCCTGGCAATCATACGCTTACTGAACCTCGAGGCAGCGTTAAATATGCGTTTCGCATTAGAGATGTTAGGGTCCTGATTAGTTCGGGCCGTAGTCCAAGCCTCATACACGGTCTGCTTATTTTGTCTAGCATCTTTGCAGAGCAGATTAAACCACCGTCGTTTCTTCAACCCTACAGCTACTAGCGAGTTTGGGATATAACATTTCATTCCCGCCAGTATCGCCTCAGTAACGGCCCGGCAGCTGCACAGGTATCAGGATCATCTGTTGCGAAGTAAAGCTGTCTCCACGCGATGCGTAGAAATCTCGCAATCCATCTCATCTACGGACTTGTAGTGCCATACACGTCGTCATCCGGGAGGCCGGGGCGAGTCAGATTGAGTGCATGGCACTTGCGTCCGGACGAGACAGTGGTCCGATGAGCCAAGTGGCGCATCCACTGTCATTGCATACTGCATAGTTGTCCGGTCACGTAGTCAGTAGAAGGTTCAGTAAGGAGCTAGTATGGCTTAGTATCTGGGATTCTCGTAGGAAAAAGAACCAGTTGTGAGAAGCCATAGGCCAGGGCAAAGTCGTTAGCAGTCTTCCCCGCGAAGTCAGTAGACCGAGAACTAAGCCACACAACGTTGAAGTCTCCTAGTAACACTAACTCCGCGGAGGAGTACTGCTCCAGTACTTTGTCAGTCGTCAATTGCAGGTGCTCAAATAACCGTTTTGTGTCCAAATCACCGCTATGGGACCTGTAAAGGCACGCGAAAACTTTGGTGTGGCCACCGTGATCTACGCGCGCCCATAAAATCGTCAGGTCCCGGACATCCAGGCCATGGAGACGGCGACAGCAAATATCGTCCCTGACGTTCATACATACCCCGGCACGGCACACAAAGTTGTGCTCCAGCTTGTACCCGGGGTAGTGTAAATACGTTGTATCATCAGGGCAGGATATTTGCGTCTCCGTTAGAAATAGCAGGGTTGGCTGTGCAGTCTCAAGATGTTGGTGGACTGCATTGATATTAGCGTAAAGTCCCCTTATGTTGCAAAAGTCCACCGAAAGTGTGGAAAACGCGAAGGCCGCTGAAGAACTATTTTTTTTATTTTTCCTTGCCATAATTTTAAAAAGGTTTAAAGAAGATTAAGAGGAATCGCTGTGCCAGCAGCGAAAGGGACAATATGCAGTGTTATTCCCCGAGATGGCTGGACAGGTAATGCGGTTTGTTGGCGCGGCAGTCGGAACGGCCCTGGTCCCCCCATGATTAAGGCGATGATAGCTCAGTGGTAGTGACGTCGGATACCGAGACGAAGGTCCCGGGTTCGAATCCTACAATGCGCTTGAGCTTTCGGTGAAGGAAAACATCGTGAGGAAACCATAGCACGGTGGTAGGGTACTTTGTAGTACCCGCCTGGCTGGCTACCACCCTCAAGTTGAAAATCTGTCGCCAAGCACCTTTCGGTGTGTTCCGACAGCTGCACTTGAGAGCCAGTTCCTTCTAGGCTTTGTGTGCTTACTACCTTCGGCCGCCATCATCACTTACTATGGTGAGATTGCGGTCAAACACAGGCCTATAAATAGTAAAAAAAAAAAAAAAAAAAATTATAGTCGGCCGGGTCTACTCCAGTCTCCTCCTCCGGCACGACCAACTATACCATGGATTATGCGCAAAGCGGCGGATCAGCCTCCCAGGGCGAAGATTAAGTGATCCCTAGGCTCGGGACCCTACAATCTGCGGGCAGCCAGCGGGCAGCTGTTTCACCGGGTCTCCCTCCGCCGCAACAACACGCCGCACCTGAACAACACAATTGTGGTGCGATACCACTGGTCCCCACACACTGCCAGCACAGCGCTTCCATCACACACACAAAGCTCCATGAGGAGCTCTGGCGACCTTACTCACCGCAGGAACACAACACCACATAAACGTAGCGTTACTTGGCTGCGCTCTTCTGTAAGGTGGAGGTACTTTCACAGTCGGGCTACTCCGAATTTCGAACGGGATAACCCGTTATGCCCTTCCTCTCTTACTGCTGTCTTTTACTGGCTGTCTTTTTGCTTGTCTTGTACTGCTGCATAAATAAATCAGTCCCTCGGCGAGCTTTGGAACGATCTATGCTCAGAATTTCTCTACAGACAGGGTCCGAAATGAGGACCTGCGTAGGAGAACTAAAGCGATGAACATGGCAGGCCACATTGCTCATCACCAAAAAAGACAAAAGAAAGAAAAATACAGAAATCAATTAAACCGTGCAGAGCAAACAATTAATAGTTCCAACTGGTAACCGAACACAGAAAGTCGAAAGGCAACTGCCAGCATAGGGAACGTTTTTATAAAAAATCATAAACTGTAGATTTCAATAAGCCTATCATCCACTTTTTCTCTGTAAACGCAAAACTTTTACGCGATAGATCTGGTAAAAGTTGTTTATTTACAATGAGTACATAATAATCTCGAAAACATAAGACTAATTATAAATTTTGTTAAAAGTTTCGTTCTTTTGTACGTACTCACAAACGAATAGACCTAAACTCGTCAATCCCGTACTTGATACCAAAATATATGTGTATAAAAACCCCATATATCGAACAATAAATAAAGAACTAATAATTAGTTTTTCAAGAAATATGTTTTGACAACAATTCGATTCAAACTTCGTATAGTATTTTAAATAATACACAATGTCGATATTACATGCAATTTTTCAAACGTGTCCCAGTTTTCGTCAAAAAGGTATTAATTTTGACGAGTTCTAGTACAACTAGGGATTAATAGGTACCAGTAAATGTCATACGCGAAAAAAAATACCAAATGATAAAAATAACACAATATTATGGGTTACATCGTTAGAAAATTTACTTGACTACTTCACAAAATAATCAGACAATCAAAATGTCTGACCGATCCAGCAAGACATGAACCCTAACGTGGTAAGCCGGGATTCACATTCAGTAGCTAAACTCACAAAAAACATCAAAATTTGGAGGTGCTTACCTTTGATCGCTCTGTATTCCGACGCCAATTCATGTTTGACTATATTTTGTAATTCTAATTATAGAATATATTACTGTTAATATGTTGCCATAAAATGTTTTTAGTAAGATATTGGTAAAATTATATTATTTAATTTTTTTTACAATCTGACGAGTATTGGGACACTGTCGAAATTACCAGCGTTTACCTTACAGCTGTGAGAACAAAACGATATAGTATAATGTGCTATTGGCGACAGATTTACAACTTGAGGACGGCGGTAGCGAGTAAGGCGTGTATAATAAACTAGCTTTCCCCCGCGGATTCACCTGTGTTCCCAGGATTAAAAGTAACATGATGTCCTTCTCAACACCATAGCGTATTTGCGTGTCAAATTCCATGATCATTGGTTAAGTACTTAGTTAAGGCGTGAAAGTGTAACAATCAAACTCACATTCGCAATTATATATTAGTAAGGATAAGGATAAGTTAGGATACCACAGTCACAAAATGATGAAGAAATTAAACTATTCGTAGGCACTTAGTAGGATATTGAGAATTCCCTTCAAGGTTCCATGAAACTAGTTGTAAGCTACGTGTTTGCCTTCGGGTATCGGCAACTTGAGTATAGTTCGAAAGTCGGTGGAACATTTATCAAGTGCTATGTGTGTCTTCATACAAAATGTGGTTTTGTATCGAATATATTGCTCTCTGTGGAATGGCTATCTAGTTTTGAATAAGTTGAGTACTTGTTGATAGTAATAATGTAGTTCTAATGTTTGTTTATAAACTACTTGTATCATATTCCGAGATAAGAAAAAAAACAGTTAAAATTTTTTCCAACAAAAAATACTATACTTGTTTCATATACAAATATCCCGGGACAGTTTCAAAAGATTCATCAATTATGTTCAGTAATTGACTAATTTGTTGCGGTAAGTAACGAAATTAAGATCTGGTAATTGAATAAAGTCAATTTGACACTGATTAAACACCTCGTCTAGACTTAGGTCTAAGCCACTAGAAGGCCTTGAATAAGGTATTCGTTTTCACAAATTACCTTTGTAGTACTAAAACCTATGTTTGTATTAACTAATTAGTACTTACTTGCACACAAACTTGCTGACCACTGTTGGCTCTCCCCATATCTAGAACGTGCAAGTCGAGATTTAAACCATTGAAATTGAAGGCTGCATCTATGACCTAAGGTTTACTTTCGATCAACATAATCTATGCATATATGTCCCGTACAATGTGATTTCAGACCTTTGTGGTTAGCAATTCAGTTGTCAAACGTATTGTTATGCTATGAATTGGTATTAATTTCAAAATCTTGATTGGAAAACCCTAGATCTAATAAATAATTAGCTATAAATGCGAGATTAGTATTTTAATAATTCAATGGTAAACAGAGTCTATATTTAATATATACAAAGACATGGTGCGTCCATGCTACGCGAATCGAGCACGAGCCGAGCCCCGAACGAACAGAATTCGTTCTCTGCTCGCGATGTTAAGTGTGGACAAAGAAATTGGATATGCGAGTGTGGACGTGCAACGAGCTTACAAAGAGCATAGTATGAGCCTACAACGAGCGCAAAGAGAATCCCTGTGTTCTTGAAAAAACTGTCAATCGGGCTGAGCGCAGTCGAGCGAGAGACGAATGCTCGTTCGAAACTCGCAACTCCGTCCACGCTACGCGAACAATGAACGAATCCTGTTCGTTCGAGGCTCCGCTCGTGCTCGCTTCGCGTAGCATGGATGCACCATAATATATATTTATAACACCCTTCAATAAAACATTTCAAATCATAAACACTTCGAAATAAAAATACACAAAAGATATTTCAATCACAGATTTAATCTCCTAGGAACAGAATAATCTGCAGTAAAGACGCGAACAAAAAATGTTAATTGCAGAAGAGAAATTATGAACTACAAGATGTGTTTTTTTTCACAATCTTACTCAGAGAGTTTATTGTAGAGAGTATGGTTCAGGTTTCTAACTTACTACACTTTGGATTTTTTATTTATTTTTTATTTTATATGGCTTGCCTTTAAGTCACAAAATAAATGATTTTTGAGTTTGGGATGACCAAGCCAAAGATGGAGCACGCTTGCCCAGAAGATGCCTATTTTGATGCCTGTGTTTGACCACAATCTCATCATGGTAAGTGATGATGTAGCCGAAGGTGGTAAGTATACAAAGCCGAGAAGGAACTGGCTCTCAAGTGCAGCTGTCGGAACAAACCGATAGGTGCTTGGCGACAGATTTTCAAATTGAGGGTGGTAGCCTCACCGAAAGCTTGAGCTCATTGTAGGATTCGAACCCGGGACTTTCGTCTCGGCATCCGACGTCACTACCACTGATCTATAGACCTAGATGAAAGCCAGCAAATAAACTGGCTCAGAACTTTGTTTTCTGAGGAGTTAGGAGTTACTTTTGTTGTCTTCTCACTTCATGGTGCAAGTAAAATTAAATCTTTTTAAAAGAACGTAGAAATAACAAAGTTATTTCTTAGTATTACAGTAGTTTGGAATAACAAAGATATTTCTTAGTACTGAATATTTGAACAATACTTCTTACTTTTAAATAGTCTGATTGTTACGATCAGAATATATGTAATGATATCTCTACCTACCGCTTGAGGGTAATAAAAATCGGTTCTGGGAACTATCACTTCGTACTGTAATAGTAGTACCTAGTAGGTATTTTTGTTTGGAATGGAAAAAATTGCGAAAGTGCACGACCTTTTCCATAGAAAATATTCTACCAAGATGTTTATGGTTCCGCAGTTTTTGTTCGCTAACTTCAAAACTTTGAGTTACGACGTCGTTATTTCATAGTTTCATATGCATTTTCAACAACTCTCAAGGTTCATCACTGATCGAGGATATACGTATCATTGATTAATTGTAGACAATATTGAATAAAACGCTTCAATCGCGATGTTTGTTCTCTATTTTGTTGAGGAATTCTAACATATCTCTTCAAATGGTCAGATTTTGATAAAATTTATAAGGTACCACCTCAAGATCTACCGTGATATAATACTGTTTAAACCATCAAAGTCACTTACGGTTCCGAGTAATAAAAAAAACATACACGTCGAATATAGAACCCCCTTTCTTTTTTGATGTCGTCTAATTAAATATTTTTATTCAGACAGGCCTTCGCAACTTATAATTTGTCTGATTCTAACACGGTTTGGAAGGTTCCTTTTGCTGGAGAACCGGTATAAACTCAATAATTAAACTTTTCAAAACAAACATAGACTCAGTAATGAATGAAAGGAAGTATCATTCAAATATTGCTCCAACCCTAAATGATTGAGACTGTAATGGGAGCTTGAAATATTTTGTTTAGAAAGCTTTTCAACTCTCTGCCTTTATCCCGTATTTTGTGTCTCGTTTACTTTTAACAAAATTATCAGTGTAAATCGATCAACAGCTTTTATTACTTGAGAAAATCTTTTAGACTGTTATTTAATACCTACTGTATGCCTACTATTCATTAAGTGAGATGAGAATGGATGAGAATGAGGTATGCGTAGGAATTACTGTTGATACCTTTGAAGAGGTTCGTGAAACTATTATTACTCACCTGCTAATACAATTATTGTCTTTCTTTTATACTCCATCACGTCTCCTATTATTAGCAACTAGTTACCCCGCGGTTCCATCTGCGTTCTTAGGATAAAAAGGAGCCATATTACTCCGGGACTAATTAGTCTTTATTCCTGAAATAATTTTAGATTTCTAGACACATTGGCGTGTCTGTCAATTAATAATATAATATATAGATTTTTATTACGTAATATACAAAGATCTGGCGAGCCTTTTGGGAACCTTGCTGTTAAGGGGATAACAATGGTCAAATCTCTAAAATACGCTGGACAAAAAGCAATTTGTTGACGAATCCATCCATTCATTTGTCCTGAAAAAAATATATGTTATACATTGGTTCATCGCGCACAAGTTGTATTGATTAAAATTTGTGTAAATATCTTCAAATTTTGTAAAAACATAAATCCTTACACGTATAATTTTAACCTAAATTGTAAATTGTAGACATAACGGCTCATCAGATATATGCGAAACTTATACCAAAAGAAAGCTAATGCATTTTATCACAATATGTATTGATTAATTTTCAAATTTTATAAATAATATTAAAATAATAATAAAAAAACATAATCGCGAAGCATAAATCACTCGCTCCCCACCAAATCCCACCCGCGGACGCCTGCAGCCGAGACTCGTCAGTGCCTTGATGGCTGCTGTCACGAGTGGACCTCGCACGGAAATTTTATACGACAAATTAACTAAATATTTAAATGTATGAATGATTTTTAAATCGGTTTCTTCTGATAATAACTAAAATACAATTTTGAGCATATTTTTTAGCTTGTAAATATATTTAAAGTAGTCATAAGTAAAAATAATATTTTCAAGGACATCAATAGTCGTCATAGACTAATCAGAAATGTGTTAGGTAGGTACTAATAGTTATTTAGAATTTAGAGCAAGATCTCGGTTTCCTTTATTATTTTTATAACAAGATTTTATTTACCTTGCAATGATTGTATGTAGGTACGTCTTTTCGTTACAAAATTTACAATTTATTTTTCAACCACTTGCTGAGGTCCGAGTGAAACTTGAGGTTTACTTGTAGGTTCGGTAATAATGCAATGTTATGCAGTGGCGTAACTATACCATCTGGGGCCCGTGGAAAATTCTTTTGATGGGGCCCTATCAGTAAAAATCGTCACGTTGTACTTAGTTTAATTAGATTTTCAGCGTACTCAATTACACGTTGTATATAGGGCATCGGAACCGGGAATTCCCGGTTCTGAGGGTTGCAATAAGAACCAGTTCTTAAATATAAAGAACCGGTTCTCAAAATATGGCCGGTTCTCGATGCGCTAGTTGTATATGTCCCACTAATGGGCATAGGCCGCCTCTCTTAGGTGAGAGGGAATGCTCTGTAGTCCCCGCGCTTGCCCAATGCGTATTGGAGACTAGTTGTCTCACTTTGGATTTTAAGCAGAACTTATAAAAATATACTTTTCAAATAAAATAAAATACTCAGGTACAATGTAAAAAAATATTTTTCAGCTCGCGGCCTCTTGGGCCGGGGCCCTCTTGGGTCGGGGGCCCGTGGCATTTTGCCAGCCCTGCCACCCTATTGTTACGCCACTGATGTTATGGTGCCATCAAGGTAGTCTGATAATGGATACGGAAGGTAGCCATCGGAACTCCTAAAATACATAAGATAAGCCCATCGTGTTTGGGTTCCTTTGATTTGTCTTGACAAAAACTATAACCTTGTCTGTATGATGATGAAATCAGAAGGTGGTTATAGGCGGTAGGTTATATACGGGGTAGATAGGACAATAAATGAAACCACGTAAAGTACTCATCAATACGATCAATCTTTAATATGGGACCAAACTCGAAATCGCAAAAAATTATAGAAGCGTATACATTGCCCCTTAAAAGAATCCCTAACTTTACTGAGCCGTGTTACAGGTACAGCAAGTTTGTCCTTATTTCTAGTGTTTAAACTAGAGATGGGTCGAATACCTGTTTGGCCAGATACCGGATATTCGGCCAACCTAGTAGCCGGATCCAGTGGAACATTACAGTTTGGTACATCGTAAGAAGCGAGCTTGTGTAGGTGGCGTAAAAAAAAAAGAAATTAAGATAATTAGAAACGACTCCCTTGACCGAGACTGCCTGACTACGATTATTAATATATGATTTTATCCATCTGAATAGATCGCCGTGTACACCGAGCCTCCAAAGCTTTGTGAATAGAGTATTATGGTTAATTTTATCAAAAGCTTTGGAAAAATCGGTGTACACAGCGTCCACTTGATCACCATCATCTAGGCTACCAATAATTAAATCTGTATAAGCTAATAGGTTCATGTCAACCAAGCGACCGCGTATGAATCCATGCTGATTTGGTGTAATGTGACGTGAGAAGGTAAATGCAAGTTGTTGGGTGACGATTTTTTCTAACGAAAATATTTAATTTAGATATATAATTTCCTATAATGTCCTTACTGCCAGACTTGTGAATCAGCGTAATTAAGGCTTTCTTCCATATGTTAGGGAAATATCCTTCAGATAGGGATTTATTAAAAAGAGTAGAAATCTGTGTCTCCGTCAGAAAGAACAAGGCCAACTTCGCCGTCATAAGATGGTGATGGACGGTGTTGATATTACTGTGGAGTGAGGAGATATTGCAAAAGTCCACTCTTAATGTGGAAAGGGTTGCCGCTGAAGTAAACCTTTTTCTTTTAACTTTAACCATTTTTAGTTTTAAAAATCGTAAAATAAGATGAGTTTATTGGAAGTGTGCGGTTTATATGATCGCGGAGGCAAAACGCAATGGTTGCGGGTCGACCTCAATGCGGCGACAAGTTGTGGAATTGATATGGGGGACGGAAGGGACCCCGGTCCCCCCCGGGAGTCCCTGTCTGGTTCCACTCCGGTCTCCTCCCCCGGCAGGACAGACACTCGTCGGGATTATGCACCGGTTGGCGGGACAGCCTCCTGGGCCGGAGGTTATTGATAATGCCCAGGTTCGGGTCCCCTATTAACCGGCGGCGGTCAGCGGACAGCCGTTTCACCGGGTTTCCCTGGCCTCCATGTCAACCCAATACGCCACACACATCAGAGATCGCCCGAATCGCATTGCTGGACCCCACCATCATACATGCCGCACACTTCGGATGTAGGGGGACTGGCTTTCGTGAACCCTGCCGAAACACAGCGAACTGCTTCACGACAGACTCTCTCATGAGGGTGGTCGCTAGCCAGTCGGACATAGGTATATCCTATCACCAAGCCGGGCGACGTGAGAATTATGTGGGGCCGCCGCCTGTCCACCACAACCCGAAATGGGGTTCAGTATGGGCCAGAGCCTCGTTTGTTTGTCAGCAGGGTGCACCACGAGTAGGTAAGGTTGACAAGGATCCAATAGATGTTGTTTGGACACACACCCCTAAAGTATCCGGAAAAATATCTGGTATCCGGTATCCGACTAAACAGGTATCCGTTCATCTCTAATAAATATCAACCAATCGGAATTGTGGCAAGCCGACCACTCCAACAAAATTAAGTCCATAGTTATCAGGATATTCAGTACCAAATTAAGCACCGAATACGAAATAGAGAAAAGTTGGTTTTAATAATGTATGCATTACTGCTGTGTTTCATCTGAGGAAATAGTCTAATATAGGAATATCACAGATGTAGTATTCTAATAATCGTTGTTTTTTATTATTCGAAAATTCGATTTCAAGCCCTATTGTGATCCCAAAGTCTCTCAAATATCAATTTTGAGATTAATCGTACACACAGCAACACATCAAGCTATACATTTCCAGTATAAGCTGATCTCGTATTGTATAGGATTTCCTTGCAATGAGAAGTCAGCTTATATTGGAAATGTATAGCTTGATCTGTAGCCGTGCGTACCAGTAAGTAATAGTGGTCATAGTGCGAAAGGGCCGCACTTTTTTTAATTCTGAGATAAATATTTTTTCTTTTCAGTTCTACTAAATATTTGTGTCTGTCACATACCATTAAAATTTAAAAATTGACAGTTCGTTATCAATTCGTAATATATATTTTTCAACACACTCATTCTAAAAGTGACATTTATTGCAAAATACCAAGATGTATTTACCTGGTCATCATCAGACCCTTGATAGGTATGTATCATATAGCAGGCGAGTAGGTAAAATTGAACAGATTTATGTATTGTGTAAACCATAAATTCTGTTCCTGAAGACCTAGCAATAAAAAAAAAACGTAAAATAAATAATTTATGGAAATAGGCAAAGATATAAAAACGATATGACACATCTGCACTGTTACCTTTTCTGTAATCGAGTTGATTTTAGTACCGCTATCCACCGTTGGGGTGCATTTCCAAAGCCGCCCAGCGGTGAGTAGTGCAGAATACTCGTTTAGAGGTCAAATCCTCAAAGTCATTGGGCTATGTTACACCCTTAATTGGAAGCAGCGGCAAATTTTATACTTTATACAAAGATTATTTAAAATCTTATCTCTCTCGCTCAGATTGTGGAATGAGCTCCCCGCCGTGGTTTTCCCAAAGGAGTACAGCATGGGGTTCTTCAAGAAGGGTGTGAAGAGGTTTCTTCAGGGTCGGCAACGCGCGAGTGATACCCCTGGTGTTGCAAGCGTCCACAGGCTACGGTAAACGCTTACCATCAGGCGGGCCGTATGCATGTTTGCCACCTTAGTGGTATAAAAAAAAAAAAAAAATCGCTGACAGTCTTTCACTTGCATCAAAACCGATTGAGAGTTTAACTCGGCGTCCGGAATTAGTTCCGCGTTTCTATTTAAACTATATAACGGTTTTGCAGTCAATTCGAGATTCAAACTACTCGAATGAATCTAAAACTTACTCCACTGGGTCCGCAGTTATTTTCTTTTGCATCGCTCTTCTTCCACTTTTATTATAATACTTTTAACACTACTGATGACTTTCATCAATATCTTTATAAGAATTCTGCTGTAGTGTTAATGTTTTCTTATGTTTACACAGCAAATTCACCGTTTCTGAACTTTGTATAAAAAGTACATTTCAGTATAAGTCGTATATGTGCAAGAGTATACAAAACGTCCAGCATTTTCAGACAAAATTCACATAGCTTCAACATGAATCTGTTTCAGGGTTCCGGACTAACGGAACTATACTTTAGGAGATAGGTAAGGTGATATTTGTCATAGAGTAAGTAGCTTTAGGGTTTAGGGACTGCGTAGCCTAGAAAAAACAAAAACTTTTTTTTACGGCTGGAACCCTAAATGAGTGGGTTTGACTAATTTTTGACCGGTTATTGATTCCTTACAAAAAAAAACAGTGATCTTGCTACCAAGACTTGCTACCAACACCTACTACGAGACTGTAGAAGCTCGTGGTTGCTCTAGTCAAGTAACACGAGTAAATCCATTATCTAAACTGCCACAGACAAAGTTAGCTTTTAGATAATCTATCTTGCAGTTTAAACTGTCAACCTGTGTTTGTCTAACAACTAACCAAGTAAGCAAACTTTTAGACAAAGGATGATGTGCTGTGTCTTTGAAGTTTACTCTGCACTTACTGCAAATCAAAGAACACTCTTACATGCACCTTCAAATTGGATCCAAGTTAAATAAAATACCCTGAGTGAGTCCTTCTCAGTGCATTTCAGGTATCTCAGCCAATCACCTTTCTTTTATACCACTTAGTTGGCAAACAAGCATACGACCCGCCTGGTGGTAAGCGGTTACCGTAGCCTATGGACGCTTACAACACCAGGGGTATGCTCGCATTGCCGACCCTGCAAAAATCCCTTCATACCCTTCTTAAAGAACCCCATGGGAAAACCACGACGGGGAGCTCATTCCACAGTCTGAGCATTATTTCCGACACCTGCACTTGAGAGCCATGCAGTCCCCTTCTAGGCTTTGTGTGCTTACTACCTTCGGCCACATCATCACTGGCCATGGTGAGATTATGGTTACTTACAGGCTTATACATAGTAAGTAAAATAAGTTAGTTGAAGAAGCCAAGAATAATTAATACTAGAAGACAATCAAGGGAAGCAATTGGTCAACATTCAATTACGTTCTGACGACAGCTCCAATGCATGAATTAAATATTTGTCAACCTTAGCAATGATGTATCGGCCCAGGTATTGAGGTAAAATAGCTTAGTGCTTTGGTGCTGGTCGATCGATCTCTACTGTAGCAATTTAGTCTCTCGTTTTGGAATTGCAATGAAATAGTAAGGTCTAAATCTAGGTCATGCGATTAAAGAATTCAAAGATTGCTGGTACAATAAAGGTATTTGGGTGAGAGTTTTTAAATATGTACATTGTGATTTTGAAAAAAAGATTCTATTTCTCAAATCGTGCAATTTTAAAAGAGGATTTTAATAATGGACGCCAAGTCCATTATTATTACCGGTGTACTCTGCGCTCTCCGATTTGTTCGTCTAAGAGTTCATGCATCTGATGCACTTACAAAAAAAGAACTATATTCCCGTCATCGGCTTTTTCTTCCACCATCCCTTATATCACATTCGACGCTTTCGTTTTTGTAAAAAAATTGCAAAAACCAAATAGCTCTCACGGAAATATTGATGACGGTTGTAAAAAAAAAATTGATTATTATTATTAAGGTGGCCCTCTGTGGCCGGCGCAACTTCAACGCAAGCATAGTCTAAAAGCTTGTTGTTTCATCCAACGTAATGTTTGACTGCGAAAAAAGAGAGACAGCATCAGAGCCGTCGGTTATCAGTCGGTAAATTCCGCTGATCACACGCGGCCGCTTCGCTAGGTCGTCATTCATGATTTCGCATTCATAAAACTTGTTCCAGGAGTATACTTCTCGTGAAAAAATCTTACAAGTTTGTGAAAAAAAAGTTAGTTATTTAGAATTTCCAATACATTTACAAGCCTGGTATCTAAATGTTTTCTTTACTTTTACAATTTATAGGTACATTAGACATGGCCAAAGTTCAGGCAAAAACGCTGTTTTTCGGAGGCTTTGACTGAATTTGTTTCACACTTTTTTTAAAATACGCCTAGATACACGGCTAGATATAGTGCACAAGATACTACTTTGTTCAAAACATCTGACGAAAAATGTTTAACAACGCCATGATAAGTACAGAGGTTTTATATGAAAAGTATGACGAATTGAGTCCTCTTAAGAATATACTGTCCGGGGCTTAGTTACAATAATTATAATGTACATGTATGGGTCCCGTCGTTTTACTTGAAAATACACTATGCACTCATAAGTCCTAATGTATCATTCCTCCGTACACAGTGGCGGATTGCGGTCGTTTTACTGGGCTTTATTACATTTTTACTTAAAAACTTAAATTTTAATTGTGATTGGCTGTTTCTGAATTTTTCAATTCCTTGTCACTCATCAATAACTTATATGGATTAACATCCCCTCGGGGGGAGTGCGAGTGTGATAGCTGTAGTGCAGTTGGTTTCGAGTGTTAATTTTGTCAAGAAACCGAAGCGTCTCCCCACTGCTTGGATTCGAACTGAACGCGGTTTGAACGGAGACCGAGCGGTGCGACCGCTCGACCAAGGTGAGCTGCCGTAGCGCGGCGAATTTACTCGTCGATATCGGTTGGGGTGACGTCATCGGTCACACTGTTGCTACGTACGGTACTACGAGATCTGCTACGGTGCTACGAGTACTACGCCACCGCGCCCGTCCGGTGCAGTGCTACGAGCTGTTTACATCGCTTCGTGTGGCTTATTTATACTTACAGTCATTACAGACACGGATTTCTTCGTGTAAGTACTTACATTATACCTGCATTAATTGATATAGATCAATATGTCTAAAACGGCACGTACTCCTCCGAGCACTAAACTAGGGGATGTGAGCTTGTCGAAAACCGCCTCTGAATCGGACCTGACTACATCTCCGTCTGAGACGCTAGTACCTAATTTCATTGCCCGTAGTAAGCGCCAAAGGCCGGACTATTTAAACTCCCCTGGAAGAAGTGAATATGAGGAGGTTAAAGACATGATAAAGTCTGTAATTAAGGAAATTAAAGACGTAAAAGTTCAAAACTCTGAGATTCATAAGTCTAACGTTGAAATCCAGAAAAGTATGGAGTTTACCAATCAAATGTATGAGGACATGAAACTGCGCATTGAAACATTGGAAAAACAAAGAGAAATAGACAGAGAGTATATTCACAAACTTGAAGATAAATTAAAAGACGTTGAGCTCTCTTCTCGTTCTTCAGCCCTTGAGGTAAGGAATTTCCCGGTAAGCATCAAGGAGACAACAAGTGACCTGGAGGAGGCTGTTTGCAATATTGGCAAAGTACTCGGCTCTGTTGTAACTCCATCCGACATACGAGACACCTACCGCCTACCGACAAAGTCTGGCTTAATTAAGCCAATAATAGTTGAATTTACCACAGTCCACAAAAAGGAAGACTTCCTCTCATCGGTAAAAAACTACAACAAGGACAGAGACCGCAATAATAAGCTCAACACAAAACAACTGGGGCTACCTGGTAAAACCGAGTCTGTCTTTGTTACTGAATACTTGCCTCCCACCGCCAAGAAGCTTTTCTATCTAGCTAAACAATTTTCAGTCAACAATGGATACAAATATTGCTGGGCGAAAAATGGGAGAATTTACCTACGAAAGGAGAATGGTGGTGAGCTTTTTCGGATATTTTCTGAAGAGAGTCTACTCGCTCTGCCTGCTACTAACAAATCGGACATTGATCATGCCTAGTTTTCAATTGCCATTATTTGTAATCAACTATTTATCTCAACCTGTTAATTCTTTATACTTTAATGTAATCATCCACAATCTTACTTGTTTAAATAAAATTAAATGTTATTCATCACTCAATTATACACATACCAACACATATCATTTTCTACATCATCAATTAATCCAAACCGCTCAGTCAAAGTCAAAACAGATTTGCTTACCACATCTCAATAACGTACTACTCAACAATCACGGCATCACTGTACTCATCTTCTTAACCACTTTTAAGTGCATTTTTCAGAATAAACAAACGGTAATCAATGGCTAATAATACGAACAACATTTTACCTGAACTGGACTCCTTCACCATTGCCGATGTCCACACATGCCTCCCCTCTAACTGCCCCAATTACATAAATTCTGCTAGCATATCACTGAAGTTAATCCACCAGAATATACGTAGTATTGGTAAAAATCTCGATGAATTCCTTATAGTATTACGCTCTACGGAACTCGACTACGATATTATGGTTTTCTCTGAATGTTGGCTAAATAAAAACACCAACATCCCGATTTTGGATGGCTATAAAATGTGTCAATCCACTCAAAATAGGAATCAAAACGATGGTGTTGTAGTGTACATTCGTGAAGATCTTGACCATCAATTGTCTGAACCTACGTTTACGGAAGCTAATTGCTTGCTTTTAAAAATAAATAATAAAATAGACATTATTGCTATTTATCGCTCCCCTTCCTTTACAAAGTTAGACACATTTTACAATGACTTAAATAGCCTTTTAACGTCTCACAGATATATCCAGAATCTAATATTAGTTGGCGATTTAAACATTAACATCTCACCTAGTTGTTCTAGCACAGATAAAGATCACTACCTTAATTTAGTATCCTCACATGGGCTAATTCCAGCATTTTACACTTCTACACGATATGATAGTTGTCTTGACCATGTCTTGTTAAAATGTAATAATAAAGTCACTATCATTAAACTGGAGACACAAGTCACGGACCACATGCCAATTGTTGCTAGTATAAATTTATCAAGAGCCAACAAGACAAGTAGAACGACTATTACTCGTTTTGATCATAATGCTATTGTACGTGAAATTAATAGTCTTGATTTTTCTCTAGTACTAAATACTAATGACGTGGATTCCGCTGCAAATGTTTTAATAAAAATGTTGAGATCAACTATAAATGACCATGCGAAGGAGGTAAGGGTTTCAAAAAAAAAAAATATTTTAAAACCATGGATCTCGGCTGGGCTCTTGAGATGTATACGTCATAGGGATAAACTCCATAAAAAGGCCAAAGTCAGTCCAGATGACTTTATCCTACATAAAATCTATACGCGCTACAGGAATTTCTGTAATAATTTACTACGAAAAATTAAAAGGGAGTATGAACGAAGTGAATTTTTGCGAGCCAAAGGAAATCCAAAGAACACATGGGATGTTTTAAAAAGGATTGCTGACATGCAAAATTCGCACTTGCCACCTACAGAACTTCTTAGTTTAACTAGAAATCCAATACATTCCCTTAATACCGTTAATGAGTTCTTTGCTGGTGTGGGTAAGCGGCTAGCGGATAAAATAATAACTGCCAATCATCACTCAATAAGATCTGCATGTTCTACAAATCAGTCGCAAAGTAATTCGCTTGTCCTACTACCTGTAGATGAGATCGAGATTGAGACCCTGATTAGAAACTTGCGCCTTAATTGTGCAATTGGTTGGGACTGCATCTCGTCTAAGATTTTAAAAAGCTGCTGTCCGGTTCTAGTTCACCCCCTTACGCACATCTGTAACTTAGCAATAACCACAGGGATTTTTCCAGCGGCTTTTAAAGTAGCATTAGTTCACCCTATACACAAATTGGGTCCAAGAAATATTGTGGACAATTATAGACCAATCTCGATACTGACAGCGATGTCGAAGGTCTTAGAGAAGATAATAAACAATAGATTGAACAGTTTTCTGGAAAAATATAAACTTATCTCTAGCAATCAGTTTGGTTTCCGTGCTCGGATGTCCACTGAGGACGCAGTCGATTGTTTGACTGGTAATGTCGTTGATAGCTTAGACTCGAAAGCAAAATGTTTGGGTATTTTTCTTGATCTCTCAAAGGCCTTCGACACCGTTTCCCATCCAATACTTCTTGCCAAATTGGATAACATAGGTGTCAGAGGAAATAATCTTTCCCTACTGGAAAGTTATTTACAAAATCGGACACAGATGGTTAGTGTCAATAATTGTCTCAGTGACAAACAAACCCTCTATTATGGTGTACCCCAAGGTAGTGTGCTGGGCCCTACTTTATTCAAAATATATATAAATGAACTTTGTGACCTAAAAATTCCAAATTGCAAAATTTTGTCTTACGCTGATGACACTGCACTAATCATCAATGGTAACACCTGGACCGAAGCCAAACGGCATGCAGAGCATGCTTTACGGATTGTAATGCGTTGGTTGAATAGTAATCTGTTGACTCTAAATATTGAAAAGACCAAGTACCTAACTTTTTCACTAAGGAATTTTAATAAGCCGAAAGATGCTTTTTCCATCACTGCTCATACTTGTGACCACCTTGCCAATTGTAACTGTTTGCATCTAACTAGGTCTTGCACGGTAAAATATTTAGGAGTTATATTGGACGACTCGATGAACTGGCATGCTCAAATAGGCAACGTTTGCTCTAGGGTGCGCAAACTGATCTTTGTGATGAAGAAACTTCGCTCTTCCGCTGATCGCGATATTTTGTATATGGTTTACGAGTCTCTATGTAAGTCAATTATTTCATATTGCCTCCCAATATGGGGAGGAGCAGACAAGACTGCTATGATAAAACTAGAGAGAGCACAAAGAGCTGTCTTAAAAGTAATGCTATTCAAACATTTTCGATACTCAACTACGCAATTGTATGAAGATTGTAAAGTGTTGACGGTGAGGCAGCTGTTTGTGCTCCTCACAGTTCTACGTCGTCACAATTCAGCTGTCCCTGTGCCTATAGGCAATTGTTCGCGCCGGAGGAGAATCGCACCATGCCCGCGCGAGTACCATCGTACAGCTTTTGCTACTAGACACTATAAGTATCTAAGCTCACATTTATATAATAAAGCTGATTCACTTCTACATATCGTGTCTCACGTTAAATTTGATGTGAAAAACAAACTGAAAGATTGGCTTTCAAGCTTGGACTATGAGATGACTGAGGATTTACTCAGATGATGAAGACTCTGACATTCACATACACCCACACTCCCCCCACACACACACACACACACACACACACCCAAACTCTACCCTTGCAAACATCCACACGTTTCCTATTGTATTATATAATAAAGCATTTTTGGCGCTGGTCCTTCACTGTTGTATAGAGGTTCACTGGCTCCCATAATACAGATTATTCTAGCTTGGGAGCCAGAAGACTCATAGACTTGTTTAATTTTAGCCGTAATTTTTGTCTCCTATCATAATATGTATGCTTTTAATGTGTGGCAATAAATAAATTATTATTATTATTATTATTATCTTTTAACGAAACAATTCTGGCAAATAACTTTAGACTAAGTTAAATATGGATGAACTTTATTAGAAAGGGATGGTAAGCTTATTCAATAACACATAGGTTCCCTCCGGCTAAGTTGGACAATAACTTTTTTGATATCGCGCCAAAGCCTAATAGAAATAGGCGCAGTGCAGAGCCATCGTTTGACCCAGTCATAAATCCTAACAGTTTTAATAAGGTAAAGGAAGTTCTAACCGATAAAAGGCAAGAAGTCTTAACTATAAAAGTGAGTTTGTTTGTTTGTTACGCCTTCACGCCTTAACTACTCAACCCAAGTTCCAAGCCCAAGCAAGGTCTTCCCGCGTACCCGAAGGGTAATTTTTTTTGGTATAACAGTATCCTATTTAAACACAATAGCATATGAAATTTCATCCGAATCATTACTTATTCTCTGGTATCCGTCCGTCCGTCCGTCTGTCAGTGGGCTGTATCTCATGAACCGTAATAGATAGACAGTTGACATTTTCACAAAATGTGTATTTCAATTTTTTTATAGGACTGAGTTGGTAAACAAGCGTACGGCCCGCCGGATGGTAAGCGGTTACCGTAGCCATATGTACACTAGCAACACACAGGGCATCACTCCGTTACCGACCCCTCCCCAATGAGCTCTGGCAAACTTACTCACACGCAAGAACACGACAAAAAGTAATTTGGCTGCGGTATTCTGTAAGGTGGAGCTACTTCATCAGTCCAGCTGCTCTTTGAGCGAAATAACGCTATGCTCTACCTCTCTTAAGATTTCTCTAGTGCCGCTATAACAACAAATCTTACAGTATGAGACACGAGTCATGAGCACAAATTGACACCTGCGCAGTAGTTAATTTTTCGGTCTGTTTGGCGGAATGAAGAAGGGGGAAGTGACACCGAACTGCACACGATTGGATCGTCAGTCGATGCTCGTCGTCTATTGGATTCTTGCGATTTATTTGGCTACTGTGATTTGGCCAAAAGTGTACATCCGCGAGCTTGCCCTCACTACTACCTATCTGTGCTCAGGACTCGTGCCTCATACTGTAATAATAAATGAAATTAAAGGGGCATCCATACAAGAAACTACTTTACGGACTCCTTTGTGTGCGAAACTCGTACTTGGCCAGTTTTTTGAGAATCGTGACGAATATAGGCATTGAAATGATCATGAAACTTAGCATAAAAACTGCAATCACTTTTAACTTGGTCAAAGAAAAAATCGCGAGAAATTACATCATCATCATCACCATAATGAATTGCTAAACACAGCTCGAGTAACAGAAATAACCACCCTAAAAACTGGATTAAACTTCGGAGCAAAAACTAATAACGGTATAGAAACAGAAATTGATACAATCTTCTTACAATATGTATGACAAAGGTACGAGAAGATATTCAGTGTGTCTCTGAAAGATAACATTTTCTAATTCACATAAGGTTATCTAAGTTTAACGAAGGTACGTGGAGTGTCTCCTCAGAATAATGGTATTGATAACATTTTGTGTATAAGGGCGCTGCCATATCAAGACTGCAAAGTCACTTGATTTGCTAAAACCGTAGGCAATTAAATTAATTTGCTTCAATTTAATGAGCTTAATTCGTACTGATTAGGGATATAACTCCAAGGTGCCTTTTAATAGGATGCCTGATAGTCGTAGTATATTATTTACTCTATGCTGATAAGAATGGTTCAACTTTACACACCATCCCCATTTTTACACCAAACATCTGTGACTCTACCACAAGACGCTGGGAAAATTTTCACCCGTACGTTGTTGTCATACCGAAGACATGGACACAGCGTTTTGCGTCCTCATTTACCCATAATGCGGACAGAAACATAGTGGAACTTGCTTCCGGCGTAGATTATCAGAACCAGGAAACACAGACGCCGGCTTCTTTCATCTGTGTTTCCTGGTTCTTATAATCAAAGCACTTTCAAGGCCAGAGTGAATAGGTTTCTTCTGGGTAAGCGTGTTCCATCTTAGGCTTCATCATCGTCCCTTATGGGCGAGTCAGTGGCCAAACGCAAGGATTTCATTAAATAAATATGCATACATTGATTACCTGCCGGGCTATTGCGTATCTTTGGTGGTAATCGTAACGAACACCATTAATTATTTTATCCAATGACGCGCACGCGATATGACGCGACGATGACCATTCGCGGGCCCTGATTGGATGAAATTTATTAATGGTGTTCGTTACGATTACCACCAAAGTTACGCGGTAGAGCCCCTGGTTTAGTCACGATATAGTTACCAACATTTAAGCCCCTAATTATAATTTTAGTGAATAGAAAAAGCAAAACAATGTAATGATATGACAATACTCCTGATACCTTACTGCATGTGATCAAAGCGTAAAGGTAATTTATTTTTAATTAATTGGCTATAAGAAGTTTGCTATAACATTGTACTTCAGCGCGTTGCAGCAACGATTTAAAACGTTCGATGTGGAGATACCTTTACACTTAAGATTAGTATAAAAGATAAGTACAGGAATAGGCAATCTGTTCAAAGTGCTCCCCTGTGATTGTTAGGTAGTCTCTTAATTTCTTAAAGGGTCCATCAGCACTCCAATACCGTTGTAACGATATTGCCGTATTATATATTTGCAAGATAAGCAAAGCTAGGCTTATTGCGTCTAAATTATTATTTGTGTCATTAAAATCGAGTCTAAGTAAGATCTTGTTGACTATTACTTGAAAATTAATTGAAATACTTTTTGAGTCGATAAAGATTCGTGAAATTGAATTATAGTTAGAAGAGGCGTCTCGTTTTTTTAGACCAACAAGCAACCATTAAAATGACTCGAACGGGGGCCCAAGTCTGCTATTTCAATTGTGTTCCAATGAACTTTCAGTGGTGTCAAAATTGGCGTCGACGCTGACGCTTGTGTTAGACTACTAAAACTGTAAAATGTCACAATTTTGACACCACTGAAAGTTCATTGGAACACAATTCGAAATAGCAGACTTGGGCGCCGGGTCCTAAACCAAAAATTGAGAATTAGAATATTTATAGAGTGATAGCGTTAACAACGTTACCTTCCGCGAAGCGTGAGCAGTTTCCATATAGATGCATTCACAGATATATCGTACACTAGTTGATTTACAGTCAGACAAAATATCGATATGGATACCTTGTCATTGGTTCTTGGTAAAAGTATTGATAAAAAACAAGAAACTAGCATTCATTATATGTATTTTAGTTGTTCAAGCTATGTGCGCGCACTTCGTTTCAAGACATTTAGCCCGTACCCATGCTCACAGACCGTACTCTCGTACAGTCGCTCTATAATATTCTAACTCTATGATGAAAACATTCTACTCACAATATTTTTCGAGAGTAGGTATCAAAAAGAGAAGAAAGATACGGAATTCCGGCACATTTCCCCTCCGACGGTAAACAACTTTGTCAACCGGTGTTCATTCACTATGCATAAGATATAATATATAGGTGCGCAATGAAAAAAAGGGCCCAAATCCACTAAATTATCGCTACATCATAACGGGTCCGAAATGTCCCTGGGTCGACCCCGTGGGACTGCCTTATCAAAAAACTTGGCCCTGGGAAAATTCTTGTTATTTGTTTTTATCGTTCAACTGAATTTATTTTCATTATTGTGCTGTCTGACTATGCGTAGTCGTTTTAGTTCTTGTTATGAAATATTTTAAGAATACAGTCATTATTAACAGACTAGTATGTAACTTTACTGGTTGGGCATTTAAAATTTTCATCTTTTCAAAATTTTATAGCTTGATGAATCAGATTGACTAAGATGACTTGGTCAATCTGATTCATTTAACGTTGCTAAATCTGTCTATTCTGAGTGAAAAACTTACCACTATTAATGAAAAAAAACTAAAAAAACACGCTTTAAAAAGCCCTGCACTAAAAAGTGTTAAATAATTATAAAATTGAACCTAAATATATTCTCTGTCTATCCCGTAAGGGCCTAAATGTAAGCAATTTTTGTAATTAAGTTCAATATTTGAATGAAAAGTGTGTGGCGCTTTTCATTTTGTAATTTACGATATTTCTTCATGATAATGATAATGCTTAGAAATTCTATTGGGTTACAAGGAAAAGCGCCCCACGCTTTTCATTCAAATATTGAACTTAATTACACAAATTGCTTACATTTAGGCCCTTACGGGATAGACAGAGAATATATTTAGGTTCAATTTTATAATTATTTAACACTTTTTAGTGCAGGGCTTTTTAAAGCGTGTTTTTTTAGTTTTTTTAAACTGTAATTTATTTTTTATTTTTTAGTCAACATAAATTATTCATATCATTTTATTATGTTACTTATACCATATTTTCACCCAATATCAATTTATTTCACATTTATAATGAGTATTTTATTTATTTAGCTTCAGTGCCTACTCTTTGACTCCACCAACAGACTCAGAAAACCATATTTGGCCAAAATGCACATAATACGATTACAATACGCCCAAACACGGCTAGAATACGATGCTCCGCTATGGGGTTCCAGTGCCAACCCTCCGACTTCATCATCAGACCCTGAAAACTATACATGGTCAAAATTCATCTCACGACATTTCCAACAACCCCAAACACGGCTAGGATACGATGCTCCACTATGGAGTTTCAGTGCTTACCCTCCTACTCCATCATCAGACCCTGAAAACCATATAAGGTCAAAGTTCATCTTACGACAATTCCAACAAGCCCAAACACGCCTACGAACCGTTGGTCCGTTATGGAGTTCCAATGCCTACCCTCCTACTCCATCATCAGACCCTGAAAACTAGACATGATCCGAGTTCATCTCACGACAATTCCAACAAACCCAAACACGGCTAGTATACGATGCTCCACTATGGAGTTCCAGTGCTTACTCTCCTACTACATCATCAGACCCTGAAAACCATACATGGTCAAAGTTCATTTCATGACAATTCCAACAAGCCCAAACACGGCTAGGAAACGTTGCTCCGTTATGGAGTTCCAGTGCTTACTCTCCTACTCCATCATCAGACCCTGAAAATCATACATGGTCAAAGTTCATTTCATGACAATTCCAAAAAGCCCAAACACGGCTAGGAAACGTTGCTCCGTTATGGAGTTCCAGTGCCTACCTTCCGGATCCATCATCAGATCAGTTCGATGGTACCAAATTATTGTATTGTCATCGGTACTTGATAAGTGTGCAAAATTTCAGTTTAATCTGACGTCTGGAAGTCGATGAAAATTACGTTCGAAGATTCCTTTACATACATTCATACATACATAGATACATACATACATACATAGATACATACATACAGGAAATGGCCCTAATACGGTAGTGGCAGTTGAGAAATACATAAAATAATTCTAATTTCTATTGCTAATTCATATTAATATATTAGACAGCGAGTGGAGTAATAATGTGTTCGGAATCTTTCTATCTTGCTTTGGCATTTTTTATTATATTAATATAATATTTAGCAAAACCCACTTAACTTAAATAATGATTCGCTTATTATTTCTAACTACATAATAAATAAATAATTCTGTCTTGCTATAAACACATCGTTATCGCTCTTCCTGATGCTGATAAATGACTATGTCCGTTCCTCCGTCTAAGAAGGGGAAATGGCTTACAAGTCGTTTTATGACTCACTATGAAAATAAGTCACAACGTCTTAGGACATTGGTTCACAAACTTATTAATATCGTCACCTCCTAACCCGTTGGTTCTCGCGAGGACACACGTCCTATTATAACAATTGATGTCATTGTTATTTTTTTAACCGCGTGCCAAAGTATAATATATTCGTGGTCACATTTATGAGTGCACTATTATTAACAAAAACAAATTAGGGGGCGGATTCTTTTTTGTTAAAATGTTAATAAATTACGTAATATTTATATACTCTGAGATTATACTGAATACATCTGCGTAACCCTTTCGAATGTACATCCCGATAATATGTTGTGTGATTGCGTATGCATAAACAATGCATATTTATGCGATAGCAGCAATATTATCGCGGTTGATGTCCTGATTCCATTTTTTTACGAGTTCCGTTGTTTGTCTGAAACTAATCATCAGATCTATATGAAAGAACAATGAGTTAGGTTATATGGAACGCGTCCCCAGAATGTAGCACTATAAGCTATGGTGGAGATTGTTGGCCACATCGAGGGCATCATTTTATTGTATGACACCAAGTCTGGATTCCATGGGAAAAAAAAGATATTCACGGTTAAAGCAAACAAAATACTGTGTAACTTTGTTACCGTCCCGCAGTATTATAAAAACTTTTCTGGTTTTAAATCATTAGATATGCTAATCCAGAGTGTAATATATCTATGTGCTAAGTTTCACCCACATCTGATTAGCCATTTTGGCGTAATTTAAAAATAAATATCGACAAAATCTTAAGCATTTATTACTTACATTACTAGGGTCAAGATCTTATTCTTATTCTTTCTTTTTTAATTGGTACAACAAACAATTAAACTTACATTTACCTACCTACTAAATGACATTTTGTTACATTGTTGTTCTATAAGAGTAATCAGTCCCGTTGTCCACGTATTGAATTAACTAGGCTGAATTATATTACATTTTCCAGCTAATTTACTGGACTGATATTAATAAAAATTGGTACACGCGGTAGCATAGAGCCTAGAGATGGACACGCAATACTTTTTTCTCAGGAACACAGGTGAAGCCACAAGGCACAGCTAGTACTTTAATATTATAAACAAGAAAGTGGGTTTCTCTGTTTGTTATATTTTCAAAGCTAAAATACTGGATGGATATCGATAAAAATTAGCAGAAAGGTAGCATGGAACTTGGAGATGGAACTGCAATACTTTTTTCACAGGAACATGGATGAAACCGCGATGCACAGCTAGTACTTTAATATGGTCAATGCGAAAGTAGATCTGTCTGTTTGTAAAGTTTTCACAGCTATGTTAATGGAACGATATCGATAAAATATCAGCAGAAAGATAGCATGGACCCTGGAGATAGCCATACATTTATTTTTCACCTTAAAACGCGATTGGGATCGCTGGTATTGAGTATTCTGTGCCGCAGGGCAAAGCTAATAATAACAAAAAACAATCATTACCAAAGGAACATTTTTGTAACTTCAAATGTGAATATCTTTTTTCTCCCATGGAATTCAGACTTGCTATCATAGAATAAAATAATGTGCTCGACGAGACCTACAATTACCACTATAGCTCATCGTGCTACAGTCTGGGGACGTTTTTACCCATTATCCTTTAAAGGGAACCACGTCGGTATAAAAGCCGTTCGAAAAAAAACAAACCCCAACAAAAAAAAAATATTATCTCCTTTTTTTACTGTTTATAGGCCTGTGTTTGACAGCAATCTCACCATGGTAAGTGATGATGGGGCCGAAGGTGGTAAGCACACAAAGTCTAGAAAGGAACTGGCTCTCAAGTGCAGCTATCGGAACACACCGAAAGGTGCTTGGCGACAGATTTTCAACTTGAGGGTGGTAGCCAGCAAGGCGGGTACTACAAAGTACCCTACCACCGTGCTATGGTTTCCTCACGATGTTTTCCTTCACCGAAAGCTCCTTTTTGAAGTCGGTTATAAATTTACGTAAGTCTGTATCTTTTTTGCAATGTAAACAACTCTTCATTGAAACATTTTTGTAATTATCATCTGAGTAAGAAATTTAGCTTATACTCTATAAAACTAACATTGAGCATTCTACTTTAAAAGTTCAAAGCCTATATCTCAGCAGAATCCACTAGTTTCATAAACTAGGTATCTGGGTAGCAAAGCCATTACGTGTTACAACCATAAAATAGGTCTTTTCTGCTATTTCAATCCTTTTATTGCCCCCATTCGATATCAAGATAAGTTTGTGCTTTGGGCAGCTGCTTCAAGCACGTGATAAGCATTATTTAGTGTAGCCAGAGTTAAAAATCGTCTGGACGTAGGATTGTCTATGTTACGTTACAAATTATCAAACAATAACGTTATATTGGAGTCACGTAGCAGTAGTTTCTCATCTTAGTGATCTAGTACTGCTCTTGTTTTTATTGAGTTAAATAACGTACTGTCTGTTACAAACAGTAAACTATCAACAATCTAATCATAAGAAACTATACGCACGGTGATGGGGTACTTTGTAGTACCTGCTATAAATGCCTGGCTTTAACTACACTCTAGTTAAGAATCTATCGACATATATAGTATGTGCCATCTAATACACATGAGAGCCCTTGTAGGTTTCATGTGCTTACCACCTTCATGCTGAGATTAGCACATACCTCTAAGGCACAAACTGATTTATTCCATAAATAGGAATAATGTAACCATTAAAAAATTGGCCTATACAACGTGTTACAAAATACCCCGTAAAAATATAATCAAAGCCAAAAAAATTGTCAACCCTAGTAAGCTGTCATGTCAAGGAACCAGATTATTTAACAGAAAGGCCTACGTACCTATTTTACCTAATAATTGTCTACTTTAATAGTTTTTCTATTTTTCATTCATAAATGTTTGCTACCTTCCAATACAAGGATCACACAAGGATGGTAAAAAATATGACGTCAATTTCAAATCTTTTAAATTTTTGACGTTCCGCGAATTATGTAGAAATGTAGGTAAATTCTGCGTAGTTTACTCTTTAATTATATTGAAACAGGGTTTGCACATCAGTGAAAATAATAATATTTTTTTATTTTTTTGGTGTATGTTATACAGTGTTACTACGGTTCTTAAATATTGTGAATGAACTCGTTATAAGGCTCCATTTAACCGCCTTTCGGCTTTACGGGTAGTTTTGTAACACCCTGTATAACCTTATCTGCCAATCAGCAGGTCATATCAAATTCAGATTATGGCAAAATTATTAGCACAGTTGAATGAAATGTAAACATAAGGTAATGTGAATAACTGCAAATATTGAAATAAAGAATGCCAATATAATTAGATAGACCAAAAAAAAATGTAATCTTGCCGAGTTTCTTGCCGGCAGGTCAAAAGTGTTCTTTGACAGGCAGTTATCGTTAACTATGGTATTTAGTTATTATTTAGGCTATTTTTCATTAAGTATGGCTCAGTGAAAATCATGCTCTAAAATAAACCGAAATCTCTTATAATGTCATCGCTTTTAACTCAAATCACACAAAATAACAGATAACTTTTAATTGGAAAACGCAAAGTGGTAGATGTGTCTGCACTCGGAGTTCACTCCAATTTTCCATTGAATCCCTAATGGATTACGTGATTCAAATAACTTTTATGAATGAATTCAAAGCAGTTATTCTATATCACTTCACCATATAAATCACAGTTAGTTAGGGAAATAATAAATATTTTATCAACGATAAATTAATAAAGAAAAAAGAGGTAAATCTCCCTTCTCTCACGAACAACAGCCATCCATATCTGCCAAAATAATCCCCAAATTAATGACACGCTAGAACTTATTAGTAGTATCCATAAAATCCGCCGTTAATTCTCGGACTCGACAGAAACAAAAAACTTGCGTACATAGTCATGATTTACAGCACTAATTCCGGGCACGCTTACGAGCCTGCAAACTGCCGCCCGGCGAACCCTCCGTCCAAACTTAACCATATAAATATCAAAAACAACATTTACATGGTCTTTTAGTATTCTCATGTCGTCGTCAACTTGGGCAACATTTCACCTTGCAAGACATTTTCCCTGACTAAATCATACCTACCTTGCGCGTTCGAATGTTCATTTCTGACTCCTGACCAGAGCCCACGCACCCGCAGGTATCTGCCATGAATAAGTCATGACTACTGAATATGGAATGCACGCGAACACTCTCGGCTCAGGATTTACATTCCCGTTGAGAATTAGAAATTTTGAATTCTATCACGCATATCGCGGGTGGTGCATGTTACGTTGCAACGGGTAGGAACTGCTGAATTTTTAGCTTTAATGTTGGGGATGCCTGGAAATAGACAAATCGGTTCATAAAAAGAATGTGTAAACAGCTACCGACAAAATATTTTAATTTTTAGAAGAAGCTGGCATCCAAAAAGCTCGGAGCGAGGCAGTACTTTACATCGGGGCAAAGGCTACAACTTTATAAGTCACAAGTCCGGCCTCATATGGAGTACTGCTGTCACCTATGGGCGGGAGCACCTGGATACCAGCTTGGGCCTTTAGACTCGGTTCAGCGACGTGCCATCAGAATTGTTGACGATCCCGAGCTCACAAGCGGTTTAGAGCCCCTTAGTCTGAGGAGAGACTTTGCCTCCTTATGTGTGTTCTACCGTTTGTACAACGGAGAGTGTTCTAAAGAATTGTTCGACTTGTTGCCCACTGCTACCTTCTACCATCGCAACTCTCGCCATCGACGGGGAGTCCATCCTCACATATTGAAACCAGAATTGTTTCGAACTGTGCGGGCTCAAAGGAGCTTTCTTCCGCGGACGGTCAGATTGTGGAATGAGCTCCCCGCCGTGGTTTTCCCAATGGAGTACAGCATGGGGTTCTTCAAAAAGGGCGTGAAGAGATTTCTTCAGGGTCGGCAACGCGCAAGTGATGCCCCTGGTGTTGCAAGCGTCCATAGGCTACGGTAACTGCTTACCATCAGGCGGGCCGTATGCTTGTTTGCCACCTTAGTGGTATAAAAAAAAAAAAAAAAAAAGCATTTATGTGACTTTTATATCAATTAAAAAAACATATAATTTGATTAGCAACATATTTCTTTTAAAATCAAATTCAATAGTAGGGCACTTATGAAGGTCAAAGCTACTGATGTTACCACCAATTAATTCGACGAACCTGGATCTAAAATTACTTTATGAAAATGTTCAAAAGAAAAATGTATAATTACGTGTAATGTACGTATTATATTATATTTAGCAAATTGGAATGTACAAAATAGCAAGATAATAAATTTAATTTAATTATTCCTGTTTTCGTTCATTTATAATTTTAACGTGTAGGTAGTCTTTTGAGTTTTATACATATAGATATACATATCATTACTATGGACTCGAGTCACGTAGTAATGGGATGGCCAAATCGCTAGAATACTCGATAATTGAATCGAAGAAATCTATCGTATGGTAACCACAGAATCTAGAAGAAAGAAGAAGGATCAGAACCTCCCATTAATGTATGGTTTTTGAATAAGTGACCTATACATTAGTAAACGATCAACCTTTGTATGGGATTGACATAATATCAATTTTAAATGTCAATCCCATACAAAGGTTAATCGTTTATGAACGATGATGATTGTCGACAACCATCTTGTCTAGGGGGCAGTAGGGTGTTTGGTTATACATATACCCCCTTACTCATAAAACGTTATTTAACTAATAAGCTGATTAAGTGGTCACCTAAATAACGTCAAATTGTTTGACAATGACAGCAAGGTGACGTTATTTATTTGACCATTTATTCAGTACATTTAGTTAAATACCGTTTATGACGTTACTCATTAACTTATATATTTCTTTATGCTGCTATCATACTGCTATCTATCTCGGAATATGCGTGTAAAAAGAGATAGCATTTACTCAAGCATCATTCGTTCTTAGAGTATTACACAATAGTCTTGCGATCTTGCTGTCTAAGTCCTGCTATTTTGTATTTGGTGCGATATATCTTTGCTTTTATAGGAAATAGATACGTTTTAAAGTCCTCACTGACGTATCAATGCACATTCAATGCCTTAACCGCTTAGAAACTTGAAATTTTGCAAATGAAATGTAGGCATCCACTAAGAAAGGATTTTTTCATACTCAACCCCTAAGGGGTAAAATAAGGGAAAGCAGGCGGCTTAAAGCTAGTCTATACTAATATTATAAAGAGGAAAGATTTGATTGTTTGTTTGTTTGCATTGAATAGGCTCCGAATCTACTGAACTGATTTGAAGAATTTTTCCCCTATCTTTATATCCAGTTTAATTTTTACAGCATATTAAACTCAAAATTGACGTTATTACCTCACAGAATGCGGGATACGAATTCGTGCTCACAAACTTTGCAAACAAGTTTGAGTGAATGCCTTTATAACAGGTTGTAACTTTCACATAAAATTTAAATGGGAAACTTGCTCATACTCTCTGCATTCACATCATTCACGTAAATATGACCGTAACTCAAGGAGTAGCACCGCCCGTTATTCCGAAATGATTTATCATGCTGTTATTTGGTTATTTAATAGCCATATGGCTCATAGCTGAACCTACTATCATGAAGATACAGATCTGCCCCATACCTTGATTTATTTAACTTGCGAATCCGGAACAGGCTGAAAAGGAAAACTTTTGCGGCTACGTGTGCCGGTAAAGTGTAATTTTCATTTAAAATATCCAAGAATTTCCCATCTGATCCCAAGCTCTTTGTTTCTTAATCGCGATGCCATAATGCAATCTCTTTCATCAAATAAAGTTCTTTAATGAAATTGAATCCTATACCAAAATAGAAGTCCCATCTTTGTGGAAGACTGCCTACGTGCACCAAGTGAGTGCCCAAAGAGCGACAGATCAGACCCGGCGAATCACAGGCCGATCGCCATCACCTCCCTTCTCTCCAAAGTGATGGAGCGAGTGATCAACACGCAACTCTTGAGATACTTAGATGACGATTTGTTGAGTGACCGCACGGCTTCCGCCACATTCGCTTGGCTGGTGACCTCGTGTATCTCACACACCGTTGCCGTTGGTTACTAGCCATCGAAAGTCAAGGTATGGCATTGGCAGTGAGCCTAGAAGTGGCGAAGGTTTTTAATGCACCCGATTTAGAAATAGAAATAGAAATAGAAATGCTTTTATTGCTACAATTTACTATTATGTACGCTTTATATATATTATTTTCCGATCACTGGTGAAAATATAACTAGTAGGTATTTCATTTCGATCTCGCGCCTACTAGGGGGCGCCAGGGTACTGATTGCACCCGGGCGCTACATGGGCTAGAGCCGGCCCTGGCCCTTAGGGAGTAAAATAGGGGTCGAAACTGCAAGCAGATTGCTAGTAGAAATATGAATCTTCTTTTAACCAACATTACGGTTTGCTTTTTATTAGCCAAGTAAAATTCCATTAGTAGTAACGTACAAAATTTCTAAAAACCGTGTAACATAGTCTTTGAAGGGATATTTCAAAGGGGAGCGTTTGAAAGAAACGAGCGGAGTGCATTGTTTTTGTAAGACTTTCATTTTGCAGCGGTAGAAATAGCTTTATTTTTTTCAGCTTTTTAACTCCGAGATGCCGTTGGACACTTCTGTCGCGCGTTCCGAGACGGAACTTTGTCGGTCTCGCTCGGGTAGTTTTGTAAAATTAATTGTTTGCCTATTATTCGCCTTTTTTCAGATTGGAGAAGCTTTTTAATTATTCTTATTTAGAAACAGTCTCTATTTCTTTTTAAAAAATCGTTTAAACATTTTCTTTTTAATGATGTTCCTAAAAAAATCTCATCAAATAAATAGGTTTTTTGATGAGAATTGTACATATTTCCAGAGTGTAAAAATATTCTTTGTTTATTTACATAGATATGTGTGAAAGAAAAAATGGAATAGTCAAACAACATTCATATTGGACGTGATGACACCCAGGCGCCTCGTATTTACAATCTGGGTCAAAGTGGGCAAAAAAGATTGTACAACCATGATCCTTTAGGCTCAGCTCCAACTGTGCATGGAATTGCCCTTTTTTGATATCCTAAATTCGAGTAATGTAATGACTTGTGTTTACTTATTGATTTTTTTTCATACAAATTTCACAAGCACTACCTAAAAAGCAGGATTTTAAAAGAAGCTGATAAATATTTCCACTAGATAAATTGAAAATAGTTACAAGATTGGACCGAGATCAATTATTGCTATTCGTGCCGATTCTGTTGTAAATCGCACTAAACTAATTTTAGTTACATCTCATCTCTTTCTTACGAACATGATTGAAAAAGGATAGAACATATTTTTTGTTGTCAAATTAATCTTTGCCGTCTTATTTTGCGTGTATTTAGGCGTAACCGCGATAGATGGCGACTAAATTTATATTTATAAGCATTGGACTAATTTGACAGGACTAAATTTCTTACATCCTTTTCTTATGTTCTTTTTTAGAAAGAGACATAGTGACATTAAAATTAGTTTAGTTGTGAACAACAGAATCAGGGCCATTGTTACTGTAATTTTAAGCAAGCATTCATTAACGTTTTATGTATAAAATATGTTGTTGTTGAAAGGAGTGGATGTTGCTATGACGGATAGAAGAGATGAATAGAAGAAGCGTACATATTGCGACGACCCCAAATGATTAGGAACAGGGCAGGCTGAATGATGATGAATATGTTATTGGTAATAATAATGCTGCCTGCATTCCAGGCGGCATTTGAGTGTAATTCGAGCCATTAAGTCAATTTTCATCCTAAACGGCCTGCCTCCATGTGTAGATTGTATTATAAACTTTGTCCGCACAGTATGAGGTGTTAACTTGTCATAACTTGGCGAAATGTGCAGAATAAATTGAAAATTATTCCAAGCCAGAATTCTGCTGACCTGGCATTCAAAGGGAAAATTTAAATCATCTGCGTGAACTCAAGGAAATATTCAAATATGATATCATTTATTCATTTTCATGACTTATCGAGAGTTATAAGAGTAAAGTAGCTTGATGGGAAAGAATAATGTTAACTTGAGGTGGGATTAAGGAATATTTTACTTCGTTGTGCTTTTCAGTTTCATGCCCAGAAAATCACTAGCTACTAAAAAAAAAAACGATTAGTAGTTTGACAACATCAGTGTGTGTAGCAAAGTGGTAGGTTTACAAGATGGTAGAGTCTTTTGTAGCACCTTCCTGATTGGCTACCATTAGGTTGAAAACAAGGTTGAAAACCTGTAGCCAAGTACCTAATGTTTTCGGCAGCTGCACTTGAGAGCCATTTCCTATTTTCCTATTTGAGGTAACCTTTTTACCTTTTTGTTTTCAGTAAGTTGCCATTAGCGGTCTGGGAAATAACAAGCATTGCCGATCATCGCATATCTCAATTGAAAATCTCTTTAATTACATATTATTCCAATATTTTCCACGCATCGCGCGCATTTAGAAGCAAATTTTTTCTACTGGGAATTTTCCACCAATTTTTCTACCCGCATAACCCCACCACCAAAGGAACATGTTGCTGGTTAAGAGGTGAGTACATTGAGCCTTGTTTCCTTAGCGTCCTCGAAGGTAGGTACTCAGTTTATATTCCCCGTTCGCGCCAACATATACCGTACTTTATTATCAAAAAACTAAGGTATGTAATATTGCCGTTGCAGTGAAACAACCGGCCCTTAGAAGTAAAGTGCAATCACTGGAATACATCGATAACAAAGCACATACCTACTACTAAAATTCTCGGAACGTTTCCAAAACATGACACTATATTTTCTTTTAATTTTCCAGTCCAGTCCGCATTTCTTGTAACAAGCTCGTACACGAGTCAAAACACCAGTATCATCTACGTCACGTGCCTTCACTTCATTCCGGAAGGAAGCAATCTAGCGCAGCCCGCCTCTGACTTCAGTGTTATCCGCCGAGTGACTCCTTTGTAGACAACTTCACTCTTTTAGCATTACAAGGGGGTCGATAGCTTTTAAGAACTGGCTTGATGAACGTGGTGTGTGTGAATGTCTTTTTGTTGGGTCTGTTGTATTTAGTTATACCACAGATTACTAAGTTATACTTACGAATGTCCTGTAATTTTGTTGGCATTCACCTAAACATACACACATACATACAGCCATAAATCAGGTTAAACAATCGATTGTTATGATAACTAAGAAATATGAATGAAAAATCATTACAGTACATCAGCTATTATCATTATTTATTGCTTCAGCGATAAGGCCGTATGAATTGTTTACACTTAAAAAAAATGTTTTGTTTGTATTGTGAGTTTTTGTGTAAACAATAAAGAATTTAGTATTTTCCCCCAAACTTACGAGAAATATAATCGATTTTATTTGCAACCAAAAAAAATACTGAATTAGGTTTGCCTATACAGTACAAAATAATGGTGTAGGAACTCAAATCCGACTGCAGTAATAAAATTAGGTAGCTGTTTTCAAGTCCACCTCGGAATAATTCTATTTTCATCAAAAACATAGGTAGGTGGACGTTTTGAGATGGCATATTTCCTGTGTTGGGTTAATCGTGCTGAATATCTTTTAGTATGGGACAGACAAAAGAAACCTCGAAAAAAAAAACGGTTTCGAAAATGTGCCATCGAAATCTCCAACCGGCATACTTAAGCACGAAGATCCAGAAACTAGTGAGTCTATACCTACATAATATGTATCTATAGACACCATATTTTCTGGATGTTAAAAAGATTACATTAGGAGTATGTATGTATATACATACCTACTCCTAATTTTGTTATTTTTTAATTCCTTTAATTGGTCAGAAATACTGGGATAACATAACATTTAACCCTTGTATGTTATCGCAATCCGTTGTAATTATAATTATTTATACGTAACCACCGTGATATAAACGAACAAAAATTGGGATACGTTACCATAGATACATATATAATTATATGTAGGTATTTTGTTTTCAGTATTTTACTTTCAACTGAGATATGAAGCATTATATTCAAATGTCTTGTAATTAATGCATGAGGCAATTTTAGATGACAATTCCACTTTTGCCAATCCCTTACTAATTGTTCAATGGTAACAATTAGATCTGAAACCGTATATTCCTCTTCATTGTCGTACGTTACAAATAGATATTATTATAACAATACGTTTCACGTTACCGCTTATTAAGCTTGATCCCCCATTACAAAACATGTTTTGAAGTAAACCAAGGTTTTTGTTACAGCTATCTTTAATTAAGGCGTAACTGTATTCTACTACAAGTGAATGCATTAAAGGTCATGGTATTATTATCTATATACTATTCTGCTTATAATGTTGTATACTTATTGTTATTAACCCGTTGTTTCTCGCGAGGGACGCGCGTCCTATTATAACAATTGATGTCATTGTTATATTTTTAACCGCGAACCAAGCGATTAAAAATATATATGAACATTACTTACATGTCCAGTGAAATATGAACTACAAAAAAGAAAAGGCCAAATTGCCAACTGACCAAATTAAATGATGATAAAAAAATTAAGCTCCTATTTGCGTTGCCCCATGCAATTATGCCGACGATAAGATTAAGCCCATTTTAGACAACGCCAAGACTCATTTGCATGAATTAATTTCAGTCGAAATAACGAAAAAGTGGCGAAGGTCCCGGACAGACGTGACGGGCAAACGAATTGTGAATCTTAACCTTCAATTATGATTTTGAATGAGGTTGCGAGGGTGAGATGAGTTCTTTATAATGCTACTAAGACGTCAGTCGTGGCAAGAAATGGGATGATACTTTAGCTTAGAGAGTGGGAGAGATCTGTCGATAGCGAGATTTTTATCACGTTGTCTTATGCCCGGTTTCTATAAACAAAAACGAATCGTTTTACTTACCAATGGTAGGTTATAGCTACTTTCATATGGGAGGGTCTGCTATGCAAAGCTTTGAGGTCTTTGCTTCATTATATTTTAACGATAACGATCCGTAAATTATAGGAATCGGCCATTAATATCCTTCTTCTTTATTTAAAATCTGCGATCTTGTCAGCGTAGCCTTTTCCATTCTTTATGGAACATTTTTTTACGACAAGATGTCCATAATTATTATAATACTTACTGACTACTTACATCTATACTCCTGATGTTTGTGTAGTGACTAATGGCGACTCATTCATCAGTATTTTTTTACGAAATTCTAGCGCTAGTGGTATGCGATGATCAAGAGGATGTAAACATATAGAAATATTATCGTACTGATTGTCATTATGCTTTAGATAAATCAATAATATGTACGAATTTGGAATAAAAATATGATTATGACAAAGATTTTCATACGGCATCGTGCCTCTACCCAGATGGATAGTCCGCCTTACTAAAGCATGACATTTAATATCACTCCGCTTGAGGGGCTCCTGAGCAAATCGCTCTCAGTTCGTATTGTACACGGCTGTCATCGTATCATACTCGCTATACTGATTAAATAAAAAATGACAACTTGCGTATTAAAATACTGTCACAACACTTATAAAAACCAAGGAAAAACTAAAAAACTAACCTTCCACTTTTAATTACCTAAACTTATTACTTTTAAATACTGTCAATTATGGCTTGTTTATTTCGTGTTCCCATAGAGGCGACTATCCTTCTGGACGTTTTAAATTCTTTGGATTATGATTAGATTTCATAGGATTGAAAAAGTCATTTTATTATAAATAAAAAAAACAAAAATGGCCCGTCATATATTTATTTTCTCGATTTTAGTAAGTTATTCGGCTTGCTAGAATTAAAAGAAGAACTTGAAAAAAGGAATAATAGTATTATACTCGTGCTGAATTCGTGAGAGTGCTATCTATCCACTCAGAGCTAATGTTTACGGCGTACTGGGAATGTTCATTATAGGCATAACCCTATGTTAAGTGCTCAACACTTGTTTATGTTTTCCTATTTAATTAATTCACGTTTAATTAGTCTGTCTTGCGAAATTATGCCCCCTTAAATTATCTTGTATAAGACAAACGAGGTTTTAAGACTGCGAGTAGGGATGTCAGGAAAATATATATAAAAACATCTGAAATAACGATTTTCAATATTATAGTACAAGCAATACATAATTGTTACGGGGAAAATTTTAAAAATGATAATCAACAATTTATATTTTTCTATTTTATTAGCAGATGGCTTGATTTCCATAAATGATTTTTCTGGCTGCAGTTCAATTAATATTTTTAAATTGATATTAATTAGGATTTTTCCTGTCGGACGGTAACCCTAATACAAGTAATTTGTGAGTCGTCAGGTCGAATAAAATATGCGAAGGTCTAATGAAAACGGCCTGCGTTATTAACCTAGGCGAGGGGCACCTTAACAACCCTTCTGGCCTAAATGGTTCTTTAACAATGGTTACTTTTTAAATCGCAACATACTGTGAACAATTCTGGTCATGTAATGCAGACTTTATGCTCGCATTAAGCCTTCGTGATAGCGCCTAATGTACACCATTCTCGGTATCATATGAGGACATTTGCAAAAAAAACCATATCGTAATGTCACCTGGCCTATATAAAATTACCTTTTGTTGCAATAAAAGGGTCGAACGGTGGTGTTATTTTTTATTTTTATGACTAAACGCCGTTTTAATGGTGTTATAGATTTTTATTATGAAAATCAAATGGTTATTTCAGTCGTCGCGTTATATTTTTATTTACGCATGGTATTACTTTTACTAGTTATTTCAGTTTCACTAAAGCAGTGTTTTTCAATCTTATTGATTTCGCGACCCCCTTACAGGTTGAAACATTCTGGCAACCCCCTTGTCAGACAGACAGAATGTATAATATGACTTCTATAATGATTTTCTTTTACTTATTAGTTTGCAAGAAGCCGCGAGAGGTTTGCAACTAAGTAAGAGGTAAGTTGGACGCCCGCTTGCGCGAAGTCTACCTTGCCTTTTTCCTTCTGCCGGCGACCCCCCGACTAAGGTTTCGTAATCCCCCTAGGGGTCGCGACCCACAGATTGAAAAACACTGCACTAAAGCATCATATTGATGAAGTTGAAAATACGCTGTAGTGGCGCTGCGGAAATATCTGTCGCGTCTGTCGTTCGCGCGCGACCTATGTCTTGTTGATAAAATATATGACCCTTCTGACGCGTAGATTCTCAAAACTATACAAATCACGGTAATTTGGTCACTTATTGTCAAAATTTGTTCTGACCCCCTTGCCTAGTCTACTTATTCAGGTGATCTGTGTAGTCCGCGACCATACAGTATTTGGTTTCATCAGTTAGCAGCGTGGCGGTAAACTGATTACTAATCGATAGCACCGTGTAAGAACTTCAATGGAAATACTTATTACTGATAGCATATGCTAGTAGTTAATAATTTGATTTAATTGGTAATGTTTGATTAGCTTGTGAATACCCTAGCTTCATGCTTGTGACCGCAATGGCGGCGTAATAAACGCGGCTGCCACATCATTGCAGTGTATTTGAAAATTGACATATGGAGATAAAACCATTGAGCTATTATTACTACGTATAGAGAAGCTATCATAAGCAAAGGTTATGTCCCATTTTTATATAGTCAACCAAAGTTCTCTTAAGCGCTGAAAAATAATAATTAGTCGTCTAAGCAGACAGTAGAAACACGTAGCGTGGAGTATTTTTCTAGCAAACACCGTGATTTTCACGGCGCTTACGCGTTTCGTTCATCGTTCTACAACAACAAGTGTAGCCTCAATTGAACGGAACATAGTTGTGATGTGTGGCGTCTTCTCTATACGCAGGCGTAGTAATAATAGCTCAATGGATCTTATCTTATCTTGTGGAGGGGCCGAGAAATAGCTCGGACACTTCGACCCATTGGGATCTATTGTGGTCCCCTAGATAACTTACTCTTCCCCAGTCTCGTTGAAAGCTCTTTTCATGAGTTTTACAACGAGGCTAGGAGATATGAGCCTATAGTCTATTCTGGTTTTGGATATCCAATCCCTAGGAGACCCATTCGCTTACCAGCCAGTGCATCGCATGTGCACAGAAGGTGCTCCATGCGTTCCTTATGTTCCCCACACAACCTGCACATGGGTGTCGCGGTTAGACCCATCTTCATGAGCATGTCGTTGGTTCCAAAGTGTCCAGTAAAGGCACAAAGCTCAATGGATAAAACAAAGAGATTATATAAAACAACAGGCCACTCATATCAAATTGTTTTAGCCTATTTTGCGGTTTGCGTATGAAACGCAACACAACGCATCACATGCTGTAAATGCAGCTGCTGCGGTAACGTATAAGCTTATCTACTGCTTTATTGTGTCATTGAATAATAAATAAATAAATATCATGGGACATTCCTCACACACGGTCATCTGATCCCAAACTAAGCAGAGCTTGTACTATGAAAACCAGATAACTTATATATTACATACCTTTTTTGTTTGTAAATACAAACACTGATTTGATTATATAAGTTGTGTAGTATACGAAGATAGTAAACAAGCATAATGCTCGCCTGATGGTAAGCGGTTACCATAGCCATATGGATGCTTGCAACACAAGAGGCATTACTCACGCGTTACCGACCCTCAGTCCCCCCAATGAGTTCTGGCGACCCTACTCACGCGTAGGAACATAACAAAGTTATTTGGCTGCGGTATTCTGTAAGGAAGATACTTCCCCAGTCGAGCTGCTCTTTGTGCGAATAAACGCTATGCTACCTCTCATAGTAAATTTTGTAAAATATAAGGGCTCAAGACGTTTCTTTGTGATCTAAGATAAATAAAGAATAAATAATATCCTGGGACATTCCTCACACACGTTCATCTGATCCCAAACTAAGCAGAGCTTGTACTTTGTTTGTAAATACATACTTAATATACATAAATTACACCCAGACTCAGGACATACAGACATGTTAATGCACACAAATGCATGTCCTGTGTGGGAATCGAACCACTGCGGCGCGAAAGGTGAACCTTAACCAACTGCGCCAACTGGCCCGTCAAATAGATGCATATGGTCGTTCAGCAGTCTTCTATGATGCTAACCGACATTAAATCTTATAACATGGTTTCTGACTTCATTTTGGCGTATACTTATTAGCTAATTTGTTAAGAGAATCTATCGTTACTGACAAGCTTATCCAACTTAATAGTACATCACAAATATTTAATGAGGTTCAGGCTTATCCTTTGTCTCCTTCTGTCTATGTACATTAACAAATTGTTTAAACAAAGGCATGATATACATTCAGTTACAAATAGGAGTCACAATACGAAACGGGCTTGTTCACCCTAATCAAACCCTAATAAATTACGTGGTGCCTCTCAACAATAATGTTTAGAGTATTCTTTGTGAAATTTAATTTTGTACGTTAGCACACAATCGTAAATCAGATGAACTTTATATTTTGGTTTTTGGTGATCGCAACCTTTGCCTACTGCCAAAGTTTCCGGTCAATTGTTTGTATTAGGATCCATTAATCATTTTTTAATACAAAAATGGCTTTGTAGATTCGTTAAACACAAGAGAATTTGAAATGCTATATTGATCTAAGTTTGTGCCTTTGTGGTGAACAAAAAAACACGATTAGCTTAACCTTGTTTAGTACCTAAACTGCAGTGTGAAAGATGATAGGAGTGTAAAAGGAATGAATGCTGTTAATGAAGAACGATATGATTTAAAGCGATGATAGCTCAGTGGTAGTGACGTCGGATACCGAGATGAAGGTCCCGGGTTCGAAACCTACAATGAGCTTGAGCTTTCGGTGAAGGAAAACATCGTGAGGAAACCATAGCACGGTGGTAGGGTACTTTGTAGTACCCGCCTGGTTGGCTACCACCCTCAAGTTGAAAATCTGTCGCCAAGCACCTTTCGGTGTGTTTCGATAGCTGCACTTGAGAGCCAGTTCCTTCTAGGCTTTGTGTGCTTACCACCTTCGGCCGCATCATCACTTACCATGGTAAGATTGCGGTCAAACATGAATCCACTATAATTTATATCTTACTTACGATTCTGAGTAAAATATAAGAATTCACAACAAAGTTTGACTAACGTCCGGTGATTTCGCTCAGTGGTCAAAAGGTAGAGATAAAAAGCGTACGTCCTCTGATTGATTTGCCGCCATATCTCTCAAGTCCTTATCCGGTTTCACGAAGGCTCTTAGGTAACAGATAAGGCGGGATTTTGATGAAATTCCCACGGGACACGGATATAAATGAGGGTTTTCTGGATTTACGTTACTATCTTTTAATCTACCGGTCATAGTCTAGTTTTGATATAATGCTTCTTTCTCTACCGGTGGTAACGTCAGTAATTTTGACCTTCATAAGTGCCTATCTGGAGCCTAAACTGAATAAAAATGGGTTTGACTATCAATTTGACTAATTAGCTACAATTTCAGCTCTTATTTACGACTACAGTGCGGCCGCCGAAAGAATACATTTCTGACACCTATTTACGGAACAGCTAATCCTATTGCTATTGGAATTTCATAGGAAGGTTCAGTATTTTCTTAGGCATAGCTTAGTGAAAGCCCCATAATCAGATTAGCTGTTTCCGTGATTTAGACAATATGAACAGGTGTCAAAAACGCATTCTCTCGGCGACCTCACTGTAAGTACAAGAATCAAAAATTTCAGACAATTGTTTATTACAATGAAAACACACTCAAATACATTTTAAATATGTATAATAAAACACAAAAGTTTATCCATATCTGCTCAAGTTTCAATTATTGTAATCTGAAGAAAGACATTGGTGCCGATTCTGTTGCAAATCGCACTGAACTAATTTTAGTCACATCACATCTTTTTCTTACAAACATTATTAAAAGGGATAGAATATGTTTAAACTAGTTTAAAGCTGTCAACTTGCCACCTTATTCATAATCGCTTTTTAACTAAATGAGTGTAATAGTGTGCCCCGTCTCTCTCTTTCGATCACCAAATGTCACCTGTCAGATAAAGACGGAATGTTAGCTAATCAACGTTTGATAACTTTATGATGAATAAGGGGGTTAGTCTTTGCCGTTTTATTTTGCGGGTAAATATACGTAACCTACTTTGATGGCGACTGAATTTACGTTGAAAACAAGCATTGGACTAATTTGACAGGCCTACATTTCTTACATTCTTTTCTTATATTCTTCGTTAGAAAGAGAGAGTGAGACTAAATTAGTTTAGTTATGAACAACAGAATCAGCACCATAGCCCCGAAAAAATGGGATGATACAGCTAGCTACATAAATAAAGGCGTAGTTAAGCCCTGCGGAATGTATTGTTAGGTAATCAGCCGGAGGAGGGTCGGTGTGATCTGATTACCGGTCAAAGGGCTCACAGTGTTTGAACAATCCAGAAACTTCATTTCTTAATTATCTGTCTATTGGAGCTGAGTGGAATTTTAAGGTGATATTAGTTTATTAGGTATCTTCGAATTCATTCATTCAATCGAGCTCTATTGACCACAGACCTATAAGAGTTGTAGGTACAAAGAACGCTCCTGAGTTGTATTTTCCACGAGAATGAAAAGCCCAAGTAATGAACAGCTCTGAATATTATAGTTTTTTGCTCTGGCGGGATATCAAATATGCAAATCATGATGAAATATCGTAACGTGTTCGTACTTAGGCAGATAATTCCTGTGTTATCTCACTAATATTACAAATGCGAGTGATTGGATGTTTGTGCTTCAATCTCATCTCACAAATATTATTAATTATTAAGTTGGGATTAATCGCTTTGCTCGCGGTTAAAAATATAACAATGACATCAATTATTATAATAGGACGCGCGTCCCTCGCGAGAACCAACGGGTTAATGTATATTGCGATGTTTGTGCCTCAATCACGTTTATGCGTGGCTCAACAGATTTAGATGAAACTTGGTACATAGATAGATGCCTGGAATAGCATTTATGATAATTTTAATCCCGAGAACACTTCCTTCGGGAACGCGGGTGAAACCGTAGGGTAGAAATTAGTATAAAAAATATTTAAGATACAGAAATTAATGTCTATGGGAGAATAAAGTGCGAATTATATTGAGATCACAAATAAAAAATGTTAAAAAAAAATACAAAATCGCCTTTTTCACCCCTCTGATTTATCTTCATCAAAAATGACAAATTGTAAAAAAAGGGTAATATTGAAATGTTTACGTGAGTTACATTTTAAAACAACTAAGTAATATCAATTTCAATTTTGTAAAAAATATGAAAAGTTACATTTTCATTGAGATACCATCGTTTGAGTAAATTACTCTTGTTCAAAAGAAATCAATGTTTGTTGGATAAAGTATTCTGCAATTTATGTCATTGTGCACTGAAACATGATGTTACTAAATTACTTAATCCATCGATATTTTAGAGAAATATCTTAGAATTTACTTCGAAAAATGTGTTTTTGCTCTGAAATTGTCTCGTTAAGGTAGATTTGACCAAATGTCATGTAACATCAGAGCTATTATTATTTTTCGTATAACTTTGTTTGATTTTCTAACGCAAATATTATACTGATCTTTGTTACTCATGGGCATAGAACAATTAACACAAATAATCACAATGACGTTAGTTTTACCCCCTTATTCATAATCGCTTTTTAACTAAATCAGTGTAATAGTGTGCCCCGTCTCACTCTTTCGATCACCAAATGTCACCTGTCTGATAAAGACTGACGAAGAAAGATCGGAATTTTAGCTAATCAACGTTTGATAACTTTATTATGAATAAGGGGGTTAGGCTATAAGTCAAGGACACATGCGCTCTGATTGGCCAAATCAAGAACACACGATGCAGTGATTGGTCCTTATTGTTCAAAATTGGGATTTTTCCCTGATGCTCATGGGTACGAATATGAAAACCAGCTAAACTCAAACACTATTTGTTCTCAAGTAAGTGAAATCTTACGTCAACTTCATTTAGCAAGATTATATTAGTGAACTTTCATTGTCATGATTGTCGACCGCTGTGTTGCAGCCGCCATTAAAATACTCTCGGATAACATTTTAACAGTAATGCCTGGGCTACACTAATTGCGATAACGCAAATATTCGCTGATTAAGGCTCAAAGACATCGTGAGTAGCGGACGTGCTGGAGTAGGTAACCAACCACTAAACAAAACTAAATTTGTAAAAACTGGCGGATATTTCTAAACGGAAGTTTATACGTATTTTTATTGCACAATCACACGAACGGATTTGAACGAATCCTTGGAATCTTATCCCGAAAAATGTTTGGTTCCTCGGAAGTGCGTGAATCCGCGGGACGGTAACTTATTGACAATATAAATAACCTAACAAAACTATGGGTATTTTAATACATGATATAAAACGCTACAATATGCTCCACTTTTTTACAACGACAAAAATAAAAGATATTATCAAATTCTTTATTTTGGACAAATTATAGTAAGGTTATTTGACAACAACTTGGCAATCATATACCTAACTATAGCAGGAACTACAGATATCGTAATTTGTTTTTAAACCTTTGCTGGGGCGTTTTGTCAAACGACCTGCAGGGGCTGCAGGTAATACGCCACACATCTTTTACAAAGTATTAATCAAATTTTTAACAAATTAATAACACTTAAATTCAACCTAAAATATTTAGAAATCAATCTCTTTGGTAAATCAATTATCTATTATACAAAAACATGAATAGAATTATTATTAAGAGTTACAAAAAATTTATTAACAAGTTTAAGTTACAGTTTTCGAGTCACACGCTTCTTGTGCGCTAAATATCTTTAATAAGTGTTATTGGTAGACGAGTGGGGCGTTTTGTCAACTGGGGCGTATTGTAGCGTTTTACCCTGTAGCGACATCTATCAGCCATCTATCAGTAATACTGAGATAGTTCACACACTGAAAGATAGATGGCGCGGCGCCACATTATCCTACATCCTGCATCGCGCTTAAGAAGTTTTCTCGAGAATCTGCATATATACAACTGTCCGACATGTACAGTTGGACCGCGGTCCCCAGGCACGATGACCCAATCTGGCGGAAGATCTTCCCCTTTAAATGGAGGTGTCATCCACCTTGCACCTCCATAACCCTACGACGAAAAATCCCTTTAGTGTAGTAATACCGAACAATCAAATTCCGCAACTAGTCGGTGATTTTGTGGTGATTTTGCACTGATTTTGAATAGTAAGGACCAATCACTACATTTAAATGTTTAGCGTGTTCTTGAGTTTGCCAATCAGTGCGCATTATCGGTGGTGGGAAATTGGCAGAAAAACAAAATGAACATCATTGCGCTTATTTGGGATGATTTATCGAAGAATTTATCTCTATAGATAATATAAAATACATGGAATAGTTTTGACCTATAGTACACTGAGTATATAGCCCACCAAGATAGTAGACGTTCATCCGAGTCTAATAGACAGACATTTATCTCTTCAAGGGCCTAAAACGAACGCGGGTTCCTTCACGAGAAAACTCCTAATTTATCCCTAAACTGTTGCCTACAACGTTTTTTAACAGCGAAGTGTGTATACTTTAAACTAAATGGTGAAATAGCTGGGTAATTCCAGACAAATTGTAAATAACAATGCAAATTATAGCCCATTACACCTTGGAAAGAATTACGAGCACTCAGTACAAGATAATGGGCAATAAACAAAGTCGCAAAATAGTCATAAAATATATTTGTTTATCAGAATTAGGATTTGGAGTCCTAACGTGCTTGAACAATGTTTTACCGTTTACTTCACGTTTTTTATGAAGCATTTCAAGCTATGAGCAATTAAAACCTATTAGACCTTCATAGGTCTAATAGGTTTTTTGTTTTTTAGGGAAATTGAATCCTTATTACCCGACTACGGCGAAGCAAAAAGGAGGGTTATGATTTTGACCGGTATGTATGTAAGTATGTATGTATGTGGGTATGTATGTTCATCTGTTCCCTCATAACTTTTAAATTACTTATCACAAATTGACAAATGAGGTATCGTCGGAAGCGTCTTGATTGTCCGCTGGTTATAGGCTATATGACATCACATGAAATTGGATATGGCGCCCTCTAGAGGACAAAAAGTCACTAACATAAAATAAAATTTTTTTTTATGATGCCGTGTTTGGTATCAAATGACAGGGCTTAATGAGCACATTTCATAAATATACATATTATTGCTCCCGGTCTTACTTGCATGCACCCGATAATTGGGAATAATTTCTAAAATCACGCCTCATATGTGAGCCTAACATATTTTCTCTCCAAACCTACCCAAATACATATAGGTAGCGGTAGTATAACAGAAACCTTATCGTGAAATAATAATAATAATAAAATTAATTTATTCAAGTAACATAATTTGACTCATTATTGTTAGTAGGTACACCTTATTATCTACGTGTTAGTAAGAATTTATACATAATTTATGCGTATTATCAAAGTATTATATTATATTTACGTGTATGTCACAGCAACGACGTATGTACGGACAGTCTACTCTGTCCGCTATCATGGCCAGGACGGTGTTGGCGCTGGCCCGCACCCTACGGACCAGAGACTTGCACCGCTTGCGCATAGTCGCATAGAAGCAGTCAGTTCGTGCTTCCGCAAACATACCCGAAGCGCTGCAGTACCGGGGCAGCCCCAACATCGCCCTAAACGCATTATTGTATTGGATGTGGAGGGCGTTCTAAGATTTCAGCGTATAGTTTGCCCACAGGCAGCACGTATAAAATGACGTACAATATGCTCTGAAGAGCGTGACCTTAGCACCGTACGAACCTACGAGCTATCATATTTGCCCGTACCGACAAGGCCCTCCGTTCCCGTTCTATCCGCATTGTCCTTGAGGTCGGTTTGGAGTAAATGGCCTAGGTATTTAAATTTTGCGAGTGATTCTCCTGGTGCTGCAAGCGTCCATAGGCTACGGTAACTGCTTAACATCAGGCGGGCCGCATGCTTGATTGCCACCATAGTGGAATAAAAAAAAATTGCTCAATCCGGACAAGGCGAACATTTTTGTGGAGTGTGAAGGCGAATGTGCAGTACCTGCACAAACCCAGAAGGTTTTTAGGTACTAAGTATATATGAAAATATGTATGAAAATAAATAAATTAATAAAATTATAAATAATCAAAGCGTTCACGTATAAGTAGAAGAGAGAGCGGGAGAGCTCAAACCCCCCTGTCTCACCCCACACACTAACCGATAAGGCTCAGACAGCGCTCTTGCCCACCTGACGCAGTTGACCTGGTGCCTGTACCAGTACCTGAATATGGTAATAAGATCACCTGGTAAGTTAATGCCCTCTAGCTTTTCCCACAAAATATCGTAGGAAACCAGGTCGAAAGCCTTAGACAGATCAAGGAAACAGGCATAAACAGGAGTCTTTCTAGCTGTATAATATCTTACAGTATGCTTGAGACACAGTATTGCACTTTCGGTAGAGAGTAAATCCGTGGTCATATGCCACCTGCTCTAACAAAACAATACATTCTAACAGTAGTAAGCGATCATAGCTTTAGGGCAAAGTGGCATATGACCACGGCTATACTCTGAACATCACTACGAATATGTATTAAATACATTTAAATATATTACGTGTATGTTGTTTATTTAATACACGATAAATATTGATTAGTGTGTACATAATAATTTCAGATCAGAATATTTTCTTGTTTCATACTTTTCAGTAGTCGGGTTTTAGTTTTTGAACTTAGTTTTTATTTTATCTTTCATAGGCTTGCTTTTGGTAATACATACTCATCGTGGACTAAGTCATAAAGTGATGAATTTTTTAGCGGTAAGAGTTACAAGTAAACTATAATTCTACTAATAAACTGACGAGCAATATAAAAAAGCCACTATCATCATGACATATTTTCGAAAGCAAGAGTAATTTAATTCAGATTTTAGGAACTTTGGGTCTCTCTTGTATCTGACTGTCAGCTTTACTTAATCTAATCTTGCACTACTGTTCTCTTTATTCTATCTTATTGCTAAATAGGTGTAGCTATATATAAAGTGGTATTGTAGCTCCAACCTAAACGAATGGACCGATTAATATTCTATTTTTTTTATTGAAGATTGGTTTAATCGAGATGGAAATCAGATAAGCCCTTTCCAAATTCGAATATAAATTAAATCGCTGTTCGGAAGCTACTAGGTCCTAATTAATGCATTCGTATTTATAGTGTAGGTACGTGTAAAGTGCAGTATTACAACAGATAAGAAATTATCTATAAATATGCCACAATAACAACGCTGGACAGATAAGAAATTCTCAGTAAGTCTGTGTTGCGACAATAATACCACTAGAAAAACCAGAATCTCGGGAATCTTCGGTTTTGGTTATTTACGACCTCGGTTATCTTTTAACATGAAACTAGAGTAGTACACAAAAAGGCTATAAGGATATATAGTAAATATTAATAAATTAAATTATTAAAAGAAACAAAAAACACGACTGCGTTAAACAAAAAATAACTGAAAAGATAAAAACAAGCTCTTAAGTCTATAGAATTTTGAATATAACTTGAATATTATAAGGTTTGCAGTCTACATGGTATGGTTCTACAGATAGGAGGGGTTATGCAGATAATAAAAACAGGGTTAAGAGTAGGTTTTTCAGATATGGATTTTGTGATAGTAAGCAGTTACCGTAGCCTATGGACGCTTGTATGGTTTAGAAATATTAGGTCTTTACCTATGAAATTGCCGTTTTGTTTGAAAAAATTTAAACGAATTTTTTTCATGTATTTTTTATTTGTATTAATCGAAGTAATCACCCATGCAATCAATGCATCTTTGCCAACGTAGTGGCAGTTTATTGATGCTGGACGGGAGGCAACAAATTCTTCAAAGGCATTTTGTACTGCCTCTCGGGTATTGAATTTTTTTCCCGCCAAGAAGTTATCCAAATTCTGGAAAAAGTAGTAGTCTGTAGGCGCAAGGTCTGGTGAGTAGGGCGGATGACGGAGAACTTCCAACCCCAGTTCTTGCAACTTGGAGACCGTCTGCTGTGCAGTATGAGGTCGCGCGTTATCGTGCAGGAGCAGCGGAGACGAGCGATTGACCAATGCTGGTTGGAGATGTGCCAGCTTCTCCATCATTGTGTTCAGTTCTTCACAGTACACATCTGCAGTAATGCTCACCCCGTTTGGTAAGAAGCTGTGATGAATCACACCGGCGCTAGACCACCAAATAGTGACCATTACTTTTCTAGGGGTAAGTTTTCGTTTAGGGCATTGTTTAGGTGCTGAACTAGGATCCAACCAACTTGCTGAGCGCTTGCGGTTATCAAACAGAATCCATTTTTCATCGCAGGTAACAATGCGGTTCAAAATTCCTTCATTTGTGTGTCTGTTGAGCAGTGCAAGGCACGTTTCGACGCGTACTTCGCGCTGGCGATCATTGAGTTCGTGGGGCACCCATTTGTCAACCTTTTTTACTTGACAATTTGACGCAAATGGACCAATATTGTTTTGACGCTAACGTCGAAAGCTGTTGCTAATTCAGCCGTAGATTGTGTATCATCAGCTTCCACAATCGCCTTTAATTCGTCATTGTCGACCAAAGTCTTCGGACGACCGCGAGGTTAATTTTTCAGGTCGAAATTCCCAGAACGGAAGCGAGCAAATCAATAACAGGTGGTGCGTTGGTTTGTAGTGTTAGCTCCGTAAACGTCGTTGATGTTGCGTGCCGCTTGTGCCGCGTTGCTGCCACGACGGTACTCATATTCCATAATTACTCGAATTTTTAACGTATCCATGATGTCGAAAAAGATTGAAATACGATGAAAATGTAACACTAATCAATAAACAAATGACTACTTTTGGAAAAAGAATTCCATGTTTTTAAAATAAAATTAATTTGAAATTAGAATTCTTAGCCAAACAAAAATTATTTTGATTTGAAATGGCCAGTACTGCAGAACGGCAATTTCATAGGTAAAGACCTGTTATTTCCTATTCCATCACGTCTGGGTCACCAATATGGAGGACCAAGGTGGATGATACCTCCATTTAAAAAGGGAAGATCTTCCGCCAGTCTGTGGCTGTGTAATCGTGCCTGGAGACCGCGGTCCAACTGTACATGTCGGACAGTTGTATATATGCAGATTCTCGAGAAAACTTCTTAAGCGCGATGCAGGATATTGGGGCGCCATCTGCAAAAAAGGGTTAAAAAGAGCCTGTGGTGGCAACGACAATAACACAACTATCGAGATGCGTGTGCTTTGTTTTAACGTGGTTTTAACACATAGTTGCACTTTTTTTAAAAATATTATACAACTAAGTCGGTAAACAAGCATACGGCCCGCCTGAGCCTGGTAAGCGGTTACTGTAGCCATCCGTAGCCATATGGACGCTTGCAACACAAGAAGCATTGCTCACGCATAACCGACCTTTCCCCCCTCCCCTATGTGCTCTGGCGACCTTACTCACGCGCAGGAACACAACTTTACATAACATAAAGTTATTTGGCTGCGGTATTCTGTAAGGTGGAGGTACTTCCTCAGTCGAGCTGCTCTTTGAGCGAATAAACGCTATGCTCTACCTCTCTCAAAAACAGGTTATAGGCTTAGCTAACTTTTAACTAAAATTTAACCTTAGCCTTAACTGACCGAAGGAGATGGGTTAACGTTAAGTTAACTTTCACAAATACACAGTAATGCATTGAACGTCATTTGATAAACTATTTGACTTATTTTTAGGTTTCTATAAACAAAAACGAATCGTTATGCTTACGAATAGTAGGTTTTTTATTGCCAAACTGGGCATATAGATCATTTCGTAAGCTAATTTTACCTGTGATAGCTACTTCCATATGGGAGGGCCTGGGCCTGCTATGCAAAGCTCTGAGGTCTTTGCTTCATTATTAGTAAAGATATAAGTTTTAATTTTAACCGATAACGGTCCGTAAATTATAGGAATCGGCAGAAGAGCTACAAAATCAAAGTAAACGATAAGCAATATAGTAGCACAATAGTAGGTACCTCTGTTTAGAACTATACCTATATAAGTCCTGGACTCAGAATATATTTATATCATATTTATTGTTTTCATTCAGGACGATACACGTACAAATTTAAAATGTATCTTTCATCTGTGCTCAAAGTGAGTTATTATCTCAAAAATTTTAAAAGCCTTTTAATTTAACTTTTAGATCCTCGTGTGACATTCAATCTTTCAATATACACTAGCATGTTTTGTGGTTATATTTCTTTTTAAAGTTTGTTTTTTTTCACAGACCGCGTTCATGTTTTTGTGCTTGGTGATGATGAGTTTCGGTGAGTTTATTGATATATTTTTTACATTTCTATTTTTGCAGAGAGTTATTAAAAAGAACCCGCTACTTATTCTCATAGAGCGACTTGAGTAATTTAAACATAATTAATTTTAATTAATGGGGTACATATATTTACAGCCACCATTATCTTTTTTTATAGACAGGTATGTAAATCATTCTTTTTACTCAAAATAAAAGAATTTTGTGTAACAATTTTATTAAATGACTAGCTGTCCCCCGCGGTTTCACTCGCATTCTTGGTGCAGTTGCACTCTCCTTTGGGTTGAATTTTTAAAAACTTATTATCCTTAGGAACTACGGACTAGGAAATACGTACCTACTCAAGGAATATTTCCTTCAAATTGAAAAAAAAAAAAAACCTCTTGGCCTACCAATTACCAATAGGCTGTGCATATAGTCTGTCAGTCAGACACTGATGGTGGTGCGTGAAAAACGCCAGAGTAAAAAAACGTAATATATAGGTAAGAGTACTAGCTGTCCCCCGCGATCCCGGGATATAAAGCCTACTCTATACTACTACTAACGGGTCCGCCAAATAACTTTTTATTTTTGAAAATGCTATAAAAAAAAAACTACTGAATATTTTCTCAAATTTATTTTTTTATTTGAAAGTACAATCCTTCCGGTTAATAATGAAAAGTAATTTCATTCAAATGGCTGCCTCGGCTGGCCATGCAGTAGCCTACACGATCGGTCCAACAGCCGAAGCTACACTCGATGTTTTACATTATCAGCCGCAGAGCTGATGTCGTTTGGCCACCTCGGAGCTGCGATTTGACACCGTTGGACTAATTTGTGGGGAGCCGTCAAAGATAAGTGTTACGCCGACAAGCCAGAGACAATTGACGCTTTAAAGGACAATATTCGTGAAGCCATTGGTGAAATACAGTTGCACACAATCGATAATGTGCTTAAAAATTTGACCGATCGTGTAGGCTACTGCATGGCCAGCCGAGGCAGCCATTTCAATGAAATTAATACTTTACTATACTAGGGATAGGAATACTCGGTGATAATGTGTAGCATCCTCATCTGTTAAGGGGAGTTAGTGAGTGAAAGAATTTTGCGAAACTGACGCCGTGGTTTTCCCAATGGAGTACAGCATGGGGTTCTTCAAAAAGGGCGTGAAGAGATTTCTTCAGGGTCGGCAATGCGCGAGTGATGCCCCTGGTGTTGCAAGCGTCCATAGGCTACGGTAACTGCTTACCATCAGGCGGGCCGTATGCTTGTTTGCCACCTTAGTGGTATAAAATAAAAAAAAAAAACCACCAGTCAGATTCGGAAAACTCTTTCACTCACTAACTCCCCTTAACAGAAAAAAAAACTCTTCCGCTTTATTTTATACAGGATATTAGTATAGACTAACAAAAGTTTGCTTTATTGTTGCCGTCACACTAATATTTATATGTACTTCTTATTTGTTCACAGGTACCCCTTTATACATTCCACAAATGTGTCCCCCCGGCAAGAAAGAATTTTCAAAGCATATATGTACATACTACGATGGTGGAAAGGTGGTTTGTTCATTCGTGCTACCATGTCAATTTCCCAAGGAATATTAAGCTAGCATATCAAACACAGTACCTACTGACAAATTCATAGTTATAAACTTTTAATAAAATAATGAAGTACATTATTGAATCTATGACTTTTAATTATCTCTGAATATATCCTCTCTCTCAGGAAGTTACAGGCCTCATTCTTAACGAATAATATTAATTCAGCTGACGAAGGCGATAAAAACTAAGAACAAAAAGTATCTAGTGAGGTATAACGGGCATAATCTCCCGTTCTAAATTCGGAGCAGCCCAACTGTGGAATTATCTTTACCTTACAGAAGATTGCAGCCAAATATCTGATGTGTTCCTGCGGTGAGTAAGGTCGCCAGAGCTCCATGAGGACGCTGTGCTGGCAGTGTGCTAGTGGTGGTGAACTACAGTAGGATTGTGTAGGCGTGGCGTGTTATTGCGTCGGTCAGGGAGACCCGTTGAAATGGGTGCGCGCTGGCCGCATGCAGGTTGTAGGTGTCCCGAGCCCAGGCAGCATTTAACCACCACCCTGGTGGCCATAATCCCTGTTGGTGGTGCCGGAGCAGCAGACCGGAATGGACTCAGCCGACTCTGTCAGTAGGAGACTGGGGGCCCTTCCGACTGCTGCGCCAACAAACCACATAACCTGTGCAGCACTCCGGTGAAATGACACTGCGCTTTGTCTCTTCCGCTGCCCGCACAGCGACTTCTCTTAAACCCATCTTCAAACTCTTAAAATGACCAGAAAATGTAAGAAAAATTGTTCATGAGCGTACTTAGACTCAGGACATACAGACATGTTCAATTGTTCATGCACACAAATGCAAGTCCTGTGTGGGAATCGAACCCACGATTATGCGGTGGGATAGATGGAATCCGCACCAACTGGTCCGTCAACTATCCCGTCCCTAATGCTGCAAGCGTCCATAGGCTAAAGTATTTGCCATCTTAGTACCCCTCGGAAACGCAGACAAAGACGTGGGATAGAAGTTTTAAAATCTTTGGGGAGAACATGTTTTTCAACTACAATGTTAAGTTTGTACGGAAAACGTACCACATTCTCATTACGTCTGGAGTACCGCAGGGATCGCATTTAGGTCCGTTATTTTTCGTTATTTTTATAAGTGATCCCATTGATCGACTAGGCTGTCCCTGTCTTATGTTGATGATTTAAAAGTATTTACATCTATTACAGACGCCAATAATAGCTGTCTCACTGTCCAACATGACTTCAATATCATATCTGATTGGTGCCACCTAAACAATGTCTCTAAGTGTCATGTAATCTCATTCACGAAAAGGAAAAACAAAATGTTATTCAATTACTATCTTGATGGCTATTTACTAAATCGGTCAGTACTTGTTAGAGACCTTGCTATACTGTTTGATGATCATCTGACTTTCAGGGGTCATTTTGACAGCATCGTTAAGAAAGGACTCAAATCCCACGATTTCATAGCACGAGTTACAAAAGATTTCAAAAATATTCAGGGTCTGATGTATCTTTACAACAACAGTGGAGTATGGTTCTGTAGTCCACTCTGATCATGTTGAAAGTGTCCAGAAAACTGTAAAAATTCTATGTTATAGATTGCATCTGGGCCGTCGCTTGACTTCTTATTCTGAGAGATTGCAGTACTTCAAATTCACATCCTTGCAAACGCGTCGCAAGCAGCAGGACCTTTTCATGCTCCATTCGGTTCTGGACTCACCTGACTTACTTTCCCTTCTCAACATAAACACAAGACATAAGAGTCACCGCCCCAAGACATTTGCACTACAAGTGTATGATAAGAATGTGCCGATTATAATAGGTCTTTACCTATGAAATTGCCGTTCTGCAGTACTGGCCATTTCAAATCAAAATATTTTTTGTTTGGCTAAGAATTCTAATTTAAAATTAATTTTATTTTAAAAACATGGAATTCTTTTTCCAAAAGTAGTCATTTGTTTATTGATTAGTGTTACATTTTCATCGCATTTCAATCTTTTTCGTCATCATGGATACGTTAAAAATTCGAGTAATTATGGAATATGTAACCGTCGTGGCAGCAACGCGGCACAAGCGGCACGCAACATCAACGACGTTTACGGAGCTAACACTACAAACCAATGCACCACCTGTTATTGGTTTGCTCGCTTCCGTTCTGGGAATTTCGACCTAAAAAATGAACCTCGCGGTCGTCCGAAGGCTTTGGTCGAAAATGACGAATTAAAGGCGATTGTGGAAGCTGATGATACACAATCGACGGCTGAATTAGCAGCAGCTTTCGACGTTAGCGTCAAAACAATATTGGTCCATTTGCGTCAAATTGGAAAGGTAAAAAAGCTTGACAAATAGGTGCCCCACGAACTCAATGATAGCCAGCGCGAAGTACGCGTCGAAACGTGCCTTGCACTGCTCAACAGACACACAAATGAAGGAATTTTGAACCGCATTGTTACCTGCGATGAAAAATAGATTCTGTTTTGTGAGATCACACCTACCACCTTTGTCCTCCCATAGTTTGATAACCGCAAGCGCTCAGCAAGTTGGTTGGATCCTGGTTCAGCACCTAAACAATGCCCTAAACAAAAACGTACCCCTAGAAAAGTAATGGTCCCTGTTTGGTGGTCTAGCGCCGGTGTGATTCATCACAGCTTCTTACCAAACGGCATTACTGCTCGCTGCTAGATGTGTACTGTGAAGAACTGAACACAATGATGGAGAAGCTGGCACATCTCCAACCAGCATTGGTCAATCGCTCGTCTCCGCTGCTCCTGCACGATAACTGCACAGCAGACGGTCTCCAAGTTGCAAGAACTGGGGTTGGAAGTTCTCCGTCATCCGCCCTACTCACCAGACCTTGCGCCTACAGACTACTACTTTTTCCAGAATTTGGATAACTTCTTGGCGGGAAAAAAAAATCAATACCCGAGAGGCAGTACAAAATGCCTTTGAAGAATTTGTTGCCTCCCGTCCAGCTGATTTCTTTAAGAAGGGCATCAATAAACTGCCACTGCGTTGGCAAAGATGCATTGATTGCGTGGGACTTCGATTAATACAAATATAAAATACATGAAAAAAAATCGTTTAAATTTTTTCATACAAAACGGCAATTTCATAGGTAAAGACCTAATATAATGAATTGTCTGCCGCAAATGGTCTGATAACTTCGCTCCTCGCAATTTTACAGTCGATTTCGAGGGACGCGAGAATTGGGTTGGTAACCAATACATTGCGTCCACAAGCATCGCGCGAATAAAAATAATAAATAAATAATTAAAAGCGAATACCAGGTATGTGTTTTTCAATTTGTATTTGCTTTTTTGACCTCACTCCCGTATTCCGCGAGCTCCATCTGCCCTGTTCTGTAATCTGACACTAAGTAGTATAAAATAACTCTTATCTGACACTGTTTTGAAGTCAGCGAAATATTTTGCTATAGAACACGCATGCAACAACATGCTCTTTCGCTGACTTCAAAACAGTGTCAGAGTTATTTCATACTTTTTAAAGGCGGTTTAATTTTTTTGTTAAAAAGTTTTAATGTAGCTCTGTAAATCAACTTGTCTATCAAATGACGTGGAGCCGATAGACGCCTCCGTCTTTTGGCTCCATCATCAGATTGACTCCAGACCTTCATTAGTAGTGCTTTAAAATGCTTAATGATAAAATTAACAAACACACTAGTCGCCACTGCGATTTTCGAAGGTTTCCCTCGATTTCTCTGAGATACCATCATCAGATCCTGGTTTTCTTATCATGATACCACGCTTGGGATATCTCCTTTCCAACAAAAAAGAATCATCAAAATCGGTTCATAAACGACGAAGTTATCCGCGAACACACATAAAAAAAATATAAACGGTCGAATTGAGAAGCCTCCTCCTTTTTTTGAAGTCGGTTAAAAATTAAAGCAAATGATAAGCGATATAGTAGCGCAATATAATAGTAGGTACCTCTGTTCAGAACTATACCTATATTAGTCCTGACTCAGAATATATTTAAATCATATTCATTGTTTTCATTCAGGACGATACACGTACTATACAAAGCTAAAATGTATCTCTCATCTGCTTTCAAAGTGAGTTATTATCTCAACAATTTTAAAACGAATAATTTTACTAATGATCCTCGTGTGACATTCAATCTTTCAATATACTCTATCGTGTTTTGTAGTTATTGTGGCAAAAAACATAAATAGGTAGATATTTATTTTTAAAGTTTCTTTTTTTTTCACAGATCGCGTTCATGTTTTTGTGCTTGGTGATGATGTGTTTCGGTGAGTTTATTGATATATTTTTCAGATTTCTAATTTTGCAGAAAGTTGTTTAAAAAAAACCGCTACTTATTCTCATACCGTCTTATTAATAAATAAGGAGTAAGTCAAGAATAGTTAAACCTAGGATTAAAATATATCCGTCACTTTCTAATGTCATATAAACAAAAAGGGATGAGGCTATCTTAATACCTGGTTATTCCAAGACTAACTTACACCTTATTTATTAATAAGGGGGATAGTGACGTGAGGTTATATAAACCTAATTGTTTAAATGAATAGGGTGCAATTATATTTATAGTTACCGTTATCTTTTTTAGACACAGGTAGGTATGTCAATCATACTTTTTACTCAAAATAAAAAACTATTGTGTAACAATTTTATTAAATGACTAGCTCGCGGCTTCACCCGCATTCCTGGGATAAAAGGTATATAATAAATAAAGCCTTTTATTATACTCGGGGATAATGTAGCTTCCTATTAGTGAAAGAATTTTCCGAATCCGACTGGTCGTTCCAGAGATTAGGCCGTTAAAACAAAAACAAACAAAAATCTTCTGCTTTATTATATATTTATATATGAAACTAGCTGTCCCCCGCGGTTTCACCCGCGTTCCCGGGATAAAAGTAGCCTATGTCCTTCTCCATACTATAGGCTATTTGCATGCAAAATTTCATAGCGATCGGTTCAACAAACAAACAAACAGAGTTACTTTCGCATTTGTAATATTATTATGGCTAAATAAAAAAAAAATAAATAAAAAAAATACCCATCATTTTTAACCGACTTCAAAAAGGAGGAGGTTATCAATTCAGATGTTTGTTTTTTTTTTATGTATGTTCGGCCATAACTCCGTCATTTATAGACGTGTATTTTTTTTGTTCGAAAGGGGTTTATTCCGAAATGGTCCCATATAAATTAGTCCCATATAGATCAAACTACAAATTCAAAACTAAAATAATTTATCATCAATGCATATCGATGCACGTAAACCACACTGTGCGTTATCTGCTTTGTCTGAGAATCGACCTACTTTGGCGGTGAATATCATGACAATTAAAAGAGATAGACTCATAACCTTTAGCTTGGAGAGTTTGTAGATTTAATCATGAAATTGAATAAATTAGACAAAAAAAAACATGTTTGTTTTACATTTTTTAATTTTTTTTTATTCCGTAATTTTTGTAACATTTCTATTGGAAACTGTTATTTTATTGTATCTTCTTAGATAGATAAACTTTCTAGCTTTCAAATGACACTACTTTGAAGAAAATAGACCGTTAACTTAAAAATAAAGACAAAATTAAGAGCCTTGGGTTTTGAGATAGTTAAGTTATTCAACAATTTTTTTGGATTTTTATCGTAAATTTTTGTCTAATATCCGCACATTTCATTTGATTAAGTATCGAAAAACCGTTATTAATGATATTATAATTATAATAATTATTATATTAGTATAGATTAACAAAAGTTTGCTTTGTTGTTGCCGTCACACAAATATTTATATATATTTCTTATTTCTTGACAGGTACCCCTTTATACATTCCACAAAGGTGTCCCCCCGGCACGAAACCGGCAAACCACTTCTGTGAAATCGATGAAGCTGGAAATGAGCTTTGTTCATACGTGCTACCATGTCAATCCACCATTGGACATTTAGATAGCACATCAACCACAATAACGAGTACCAACGGACAAAACTAATTGAAAGTATTTAATTTTAAATTCATCATTATAAACTTAATCAATAATGAAATACATTGTTGAATCTACGACTTTTAATTAGCTCGGAATATATCCTAATCCTTTCCTCTCCTCAGTAAGTTACAGGCCTTAGGCACTTGTCCGACCGCCGACGATGAACGAGTAACGAGTAAAACTAGCAACTAGAAACGAGTTGGCGAGCAGCGCGAAGCGAGTGTGTAATTCCGATAGTTTTGTCGCTGGGCTGTAAGCGAGTGTGCGAGTGCGACGGGCGATTACTCGCGTCACTCGCTCGCGGCGGCAGAAAATGACTGCTAGTTAGTCTCGGCGTAAATTCTGACCACGGAATTCTGACCGTCAAGCGAGCATCGCTGAGCGAGGATTATCTTTGATAGCTCTGTCCCTCATTGAAAAACTAGTGGAACGAATCCCAGCCAGTGAACAGTCAGCGATCAACTATTAATATATGCATCTCTTTTGTTTACACGGAATGTTATATCTATTATACGTTTCATTAACGAGAAAATAGCCGATAGTTACTCGTTAACTCGATGGCAGTGAGACAACAGCCTAATCCTTAACGAATAATATTAATTCAGCTGACAAAGGCGATCAATTGAAACTAAGAACAAAAAGTATCTAGTGAGGTAGGGTATAACGGGCATAAAGCTCCCGTTCTATATCAGGGGGATATAGAACGGGAGCTAAATCAGCCCTACTGGGGAATTACCTTCACTTTACAGAAGATTGCAGCCAAATAACATCACTTTTATTTGATTTTGTGTTCCTGCGGTGAGTAAGGTCACCCGAGCTCCATGAGGAGGCTGTTCTGGCAGTGTATGGGGACCAGCGGTGTAGAACTACCGTAGACTTGTGTATACGCTGGGCGTGTTATTGCGGCGGTCAGGGAGACCCGGTATATATATATTTATCATTAAAAAGTCAAGCAGAATGAAATTATATATAAAATTTTATTTGTTTGACCTGATGCTCCACAGCTACCTTGTACCATCGCAACTCTTGTAATCAACGGGTTCATCCTCACACATTGGAACCAAAATAGTCTCATACTGTGTGGTTTCAATGGAGCTTCTTATCGCGGACGCTCAGACTGTGGAATGAGCTTCCCGCCGTGATTTTCCCAAGGGAGTTGGGGTTCTTAAAAAAGGGTGTGAAGAGATTTGAGTAGTGCTGGCAACGAACGAGAGATACCCTGGGATGGGACACACGCCTAAGTGATCCCAAACTAAGCGCAGGTTATTGGTACTATGTAACCAGATAACTGATATAATACTACGTAGGTATACTACTTTATGTTTGTAAATTACCCAGACTCAGGACATACAGGCATGTTTATGCATACAAATGCATGTCCTGTATGGGAATCGTCAACGGTCCCGTCCTTAATGCTGCAAGCGTCCATAGGCTTATCATCCGGTGGGCCGAACGCTTGTTTACCACCTTAGTAGTATAAAACCCCTCGGAAACGCAGACAAAGACGTGTGATGGAAGCTGATATTCAATAAAGTATTTTCTATAAAAACATTGACCAAAATATGTATGTATGGAGATGCATGGTGGATGATACCTCAATTTAAAAGGGAAGATCTTCCGCCATCCTGGGTCATCTTGCTTGGGGACCGCGGTCTAACTTAGAGGTGGGTAGCTATTCTAATAACTAGCCAAAAAGCGGCTATTCACAAACTAGCCACGGCTATGTTATCTGTCAACACGATAATTGGCTATTGGTTACTGGATGGCTACTGGCTACTGGCTAGCTGGAAAGAATGAGGAGTTTTCTTACCTGTCTAACTGTTGATAATTCGAACCAATTTGAACCTTAAGTGCACGATTTGACAGCTATTTTAACCATAGAGACATGATAAGAAATCTTCCTCATTACGAGAAGTTTACGTCACACACAGCGGGTAGCCGCCTAGCCGCCACAGGTCACTAGCCGCCACTAGCGGGTAGCTGGACGGCTAGCCAAAACCATTCTATCGCCACTAGCCGGTAGCTGGCCGGATAGCCAAAGCCAATCTAGCCAAGTAGCCGGTAGCTGTGTTGGTAACCGAGAGAAAGTCGTTTTTTTACAAAAGAGTATACAATAAAATATAAAGTAAATTAAAAAAAAATATCATTACATTAATTTATTATATTATCATCTAGACTAGACTTGTTGCAGTGGCGAGGATCGAACTCGGATCGCAGTTGAATGTTATTCAACTAGCTAAGCCGCCGCGGCTCTAGCCAAATAGCCAAAATAGCTGACTAACTAGCTGGCTTTTACCCTACATATTGAAATTTCGGCTAGTTACCCATCGCTAGTCCAACTGTACATGTCGGGCAGTTGTATATATGGAGATTGCCGAGAAAACTTCGTTAGCGCGATGCAGGATATTGCGGCTTTTTATGCGCGATGCAGGATAATGTGGCGCTACGCCATCTATCTTTCGGTGTCTGAACTTCATTATGTAGTTAGTCGCTGCATGTATAAAAATATCCAAATCATATTATTCTTTTAGTACTGGCTATAAACCAAATTGTAATATCACAGAAACATTTCCCTAATTTAATATTTCACACTTATATAACCATGCGTCGTTATGTATTATAATTTTGCAAACAAAGCCGAGTAATACAAAGGTAACTTAATAAAGTCAACTGTAATTAGTGCAGATATCAATGTTCTGTAGCAGGTCGAGCTACAATGTCGTTTCTACACAAGTTACCTCGTGTTTGTTAATTAATTGTGAGTTTTTAATTAAAATAACTTCGCTTGTAGTTATCATGTTGTTTCCGAGGGAAGTTATATGCGGGAGCGGATGTGCAAAGCAAATAACGTATTAGTACAGTCGGGGATAACATCTGTTAGTAAATCAAAAGTATAAATATACTAGCTGTCCCCCGCGGTTTCACCCGCGTTACTGGGATAAAAAGTGTCCTTCTTCATATCATAGGATATCTGCATGGCAAATTTCATGATGATCCGTTGTTGTTGAGGCGTGAAGGCTTAACAAACAAACTCACTTTCGAATTTATAATATTAGGATTAGGATATCTGAACATTATCCCATAAACAATAACTCAATAACTACACTTCTTCATCTTCAACTACATTACACTCCGTACAGTTTGGTGTCCTTTTTTTGTTGTTGTCCATAAGATGTGCAAATCTATTCAATGGAATTTGTCCGGATCAAATCCTTAAAAGCGTTACTACGCTAGACCTAGATATATTTGGACCATCAAACCACGGAGATTTACTCAAGTGAGGTTGTATAATCATAACATATTTCTTTATTCAGTGATCTCTCATCAAAATACATTTTCCAATTTTGTTTATTTATTTCTTAATCACTGAAAGAAAATCACCATGGGTAGCTAGTTCATAGTGGCGCCATCTGTGAGAGCTTCTTTGGCGAGTCGATTTGTATCTTCATTACCGAGCAACCTACCAAAACGTGAGGTACGTGGAACCCTACTTAAGGTATGGATGGTCCCCATTTTGAATTTTACCGCATATTCCTTGTGTTTTAATTTATTTAGTCAATTTCAAGCGCCATCTGCCGTACACCTATATGATTTGCGCATGAAGCGTATGGCAACAGATTTATTTGTGCATTCAAAACGGTATGGAACTATACAACATGTAACGGAAATGGTACTAAAACTTACTTTACTCTTTTTAAAAATCTTTTTTTTTTTTTTTCTATATTGTTTAGTTTTGCGGCGGCGGCGTATAAATTCGATAAATTCGATAGAAAGTATTAAAAAGGTTATTTAAATGTATTTTAGATTTTTTATTATTATTACATTAAACTTATTTATTTCTGCTGTGTTAATTGCTGCTCACTGTTATAATTACTTTATATTTAATTTTAGCATATTGTTTTTTTCTAATTTTTAAGAGCATCCATTCTGTAGCAGTGGCGTCCAAACGTCAACTAAGGTTGCCGCTGAAAATCAGCGTTGTGGCTTAATACCACAACAATATTGCTGAGCGGTTACCCTTTTTTGGCAGTATAATAAATTATTTATAATTAAGTATGTATTAGCATAGTTGATTGTTTTACTGTCAAATAAAAAGCTATTCTATTCTATTCTACTATATCGATCTGAAAGGGGAGAAGGTACCTATATATCTACTCTCTATAAAAAAACTCAAACAAAATTGCTTCCAAGTTTATTGAACTAATCGCCTGGTGTGTTCTAAGACCGCAATTCACAGCCAGTTCTCTTGTCGACTATTACCACTCCACTCCTACACCATAATCCGTGCTATCACTAGTGCGGAACTGTAACTAAGTGATATTTCCGCTGATTAAATTGCCAGGAATCGCTGTTGGCAAACTAGCCTTTGAAATGCTGTAGGTGTGTGTTTGTTGCTAGCAAACACAGGTAGCATTGGGTTACCAAATATTGCGAAAAACTAGGCAAGTCCTATTTCTAATACTGTAACGATGTATTTCAGTGAAATTGTCATCGCTTGATGAAAGCAAACTAGAACAGGATCATATTTTTGGTGTGAGAGCATCATTACTTCATAGCCACCCATGAAAATATTTTGCTTCCAGTATAGGACATGTTACTTCAACGGAGCACGTATGTATTTGATACTTGATTTGATTTAAAGGGCTTTTTCTGTGTCAGTGAAATCCTCAACATCATAATAGACCTTTACAGATGATTCTAAAATCAAGCATTTTAAAAATAAGAAGAAGAAAGAGTCCCAAAATATCTTTGATAGTGTAAACGTTTGGCAACCCTTAGGTAGGGACATAGACAAATGTACAAGTTCGCTTGTAGGTGCAACTTTAACCTCAACTACCGACTATTGCTCTGCCAAACGAATCCTGCATTTTAAATGAAGATTAATGATGTAACTTGCATTACAGTAAAAGTGTTTAGTAGATGCTAAATAAAGATTAAAACGTAATTCTTAGTAAGTATAGCAGAGAATCGATATACCTCAACCAGATTGTAATACAGGAAACCTGGTGGAAGCAGTAGTATAAATAAATATAAATATCCTGGAACATTCTTCATACACGGCTATCAGAAGAATGCCGATCAAAGTGAAGGGAAAAATTTACAAAATAGCTGTAAGACCTGCAATGATGTACGGTGCCGAATGCTGGGCCATAAAAAAGGCGCATGAACAAAAACTGCATTTGACCGAGATGAAGATACTTAGATGGGGAGCAGGCGTAACCAGACTTGCTAAAGCGCGAAATGAACACAGAGGTAGTTACAAAGTCGCGACCATCTCAGAAAAACTTACAGAAAGTAGGCTTCGTTGGTATGGCCACGTAATGAGACGTCCTGAAGACCACGTGGTTCGGCAGGCTCTGACCCTACCGAACACAAAAAAGAAAAGAGGAAGACCCCACGCCACACGGTGGTCTACAGTAACCCGCGACTTGGAACTAGCCCAACTCACAGTACGGACAACCCAGGACAGACCATACTGGCGCATGAGACCGAGGAGAGCCGACCCCAAATAATGGGATAAGGCAAGGAGGAAGAAGAAGAAGATTCTTCATGTGATCCCAAACTAAGCAGAGCTTGTACATGTCGGTTAACTAAAGCTGGCACGTTCACAGGACTCACTCACAGCAACTTCACGATACAGGATGTTTTATTACATAATTGCTTCTAATTGGTCGGTAAATTCTAATAGTGCGTGAGCCAGCAACAGGTTTTTTGGACCAATTTCCTTTCAAGCGATAACTCGTGAAATGCTTCAGAGAGTTGTATTAAACAGCATGGTGAACGTCAGCTGCCGATAGTTAGCAGATAGTAGCGCAATTATTCGAAGATAAAGTCAGCTGGCCGTACCGTGGTGGATTATAAGTCAGCCGATCACACGATATACTACCTGTGTATTGTGTATACTATATTGTATACTACTTTTGTGTTTATTGTAGGTTTATTGTGGGAATCGAACCCACGACCTGCGATTGGTGGAATCTTAACCAACCTCGCCAACTGGCCGTTTAACCAGTCAGTATGTTATAATGTTAACTTTTGCTGTACGATGTTTATTATGACATTTTAATCATTAATCCGTATCAGAATAGTAAGTTTACTTTTACTCAGCTTAATGTTCTAGTATTCATGCATTAATTGTTTGTATAGTTTAAATATAAGCTGTATAAGAGACATTTATTTTCACTTAAAACACTTTTATTTCGCAGCTGAGTTCATGCTTCATGTCTCTGTAAGTGACGTTAGACGAGACAGAGCCTTATTTAAACTAAGCTTGAATCTGCCACCGTACTAATGCTAACCTTCTGTGGTTTAAAATAAGAATGGGATTTGAGAGCATTTGTCCTGCCAATATGTAAAGCGATTTATTTATGATGAAAATTTTATTTTCTTGACGATGGGAAATAATGTAACTTTTTACTGAATAACGAATACATCGTGAAATCAGCTCCTTCTAGGCTTTGTGTGCTTACCACCTTCAGCCGCATCATCACTTACCATGGTGAGATTGCGGTCAAACACAGGCCTATAAATAATAAAAAAAAAAAAAAAATATTTATTGGCTTAAAGTTTTAAATGTGTAAATACTTTAATTGCTTTATTGTATAAATAATAAAAATATCACAATAGCTATAAAATGTTTCATCATCATCATCAGCCTATAATGTCCCACTGCTGAGCACAGGCCTCCTTTCACAAATGAAGGTGAAAGGGAATGGGCAATACTCCACCCCGCGTGCCCACTGCGGATCGGTCAACCTACTGTTGGAATTTTTCAAGCCGCCTAGGAGGCATCCAACTAGCTTAACGACTATCACAATTAAGTGATAAACGGGACCAACGGATTAACCTTCCGAAGCACGGACACGCTCGATTTGAAATACCACTAGGCAGTCACCCATCCAGGTACCGACCACGACAGACGTAGCTTAACTTTGCCGATCGATTAAGAACGGCTAATCATGCTACACCACGAGCGCTTCAATGCTTCGCTTTGTCCGATCATTCATTGACTATCTCAGCCTTATCTAATCTCATGAAACTCTAGTAGACTAATTAATATAATTGAACATATTTGAAAAAAAAGTAGTAAGCTATTTCTTAGCTTATGTATCGGAAAGTAATACGTACGTGTAAGTAGTACATTACAGTAATCCACTTTTTTGGTACTAGGCGCACAGATCGCGGAAGATAAATTTTTATATTAATATTAGCAAGGAACGCAAAATGATAATGACGCTCATTGACCGGTGAGATGTTGGTTATGATTTTAATTCAATGAACTTAATTCAAAAATATGGTTTGAATTTTTTAGTAATTTATTTTGAGCTGAAACTTTTTATAGAGAGTCTGTGCCTGATGTAGTCTTAATCCGCTTCGGAAGTATATACCCTTTCCGTTACACCCTGTATAAACTACTCCGTCACGGCGCAACTTAATAATATTATGTTTATGAATAGAAAGCATATATGTAAAACTAGCTGTCCCGCGCGGTTTCACCCGCATTCCTGAGGATCGTATGTTTTCTCGGGATAAAAAGTATCCAATGTGTTAATCCAGAACATATTCTATCCGTGTGCCAAATTAAATCCAAATGCGTTCAGTAGTTTTTGCCTGAAAGAGTAACAAACATCCAATGATCATACAAACTTCCGCGTTTATAAAATTAGTAAGGATATATAAAATAAGTACGTAATCATAGAGCGGACTCTTTAAAGTATATCCTAAAATATTCACAAATTTTTGAATTAATTATGAATGAAGTCGGCACTTTTTATTATTTTGACAGTGGGCACGCCGGTTAACGAATTCAAAACATGGTCGTAATAACAAAATTCCACACGAATTTATGGATCTGATGAATATTAATAGGCTGATCGAACGTCGAAATGTAATAACTCACTTTTTACATCGGAGTAAGTTTTGCCTGCAAATTGGTTTGCGTGTCTTTTGTATTTACGACTGCAAACAACTTTTGTAATATATGATCCCATTCTATCTATATTTACACACGCTTGATAACGTTTATGTTATAAAATTACAAATTAAATGTGTCTTTGATGGGAAATTTGGCGATAAGTAATAAATAATACGATGTTATATGCTACGAAATTGCTACGATCGTAGACACTCGTAGCTGCGTAAAATATACTTCAATATACCGCTACAGCAGTAGCGGTATATTGAAGTATATTTTCGGCCATACGTCTAACGGTAAGCAATGAAAACAATACAATAACTAAATTCATCATTAATAACTAACTAACTTCGATTCGCATTTATTCGTTGGAAGTATGCACACTTATCGCTCTGAAAATACCTTCAGAAATATATCTTTGTACATTTATTTTGCAAGTACTTTGCTCATTGATACTGTTGGCTATTTCTGCGTGCAGTATATTTCAGGGTGCAAAAGTATGTGTGTTTCTTTTTACAAAACGACATATTGGGTCGGAACACGCCTCGGTAAGAGTTTCTGATATAACTTTATTCTCATAGTTTGTATTTCCAATGTGTCGCTTTTTATAAACTAACTCCATATGGGTATTTAGAAAAATTATGTGTTGTTCTAAATCTACTACTAAGATATAAGAGATTAAACATCCTGACTTAACTACCATGTATTAGCATAGTATGTGCGTTCACATGTTTTCCGCCATTATAATTGACGATTATAATTGATTTAATTTGACGGGCCAGTTGGCGCAGTTGGTTAAGGTTCACCTTACGCGCCGCAGATCGTGGGTTCGATTCCCACACAAGACATGCATTTGTGTGCATGAACATGTCTGTATGTCCTGAGTCTGGGTGTAATTATGTATATTAAGTATGTATTTACAAACAAAAAGTAGTATATGTATTATATTAGTTATCTGGTTTCCATAGTACAAGCTCTGCTTAGTTTGGGATCAGATGACCGTGTGTGAGGAATGTCCCAGGATATTTATTTATTTATTTATTTATAATTACTATTCGGTTCATCATGAAATCTTGATTGACAAATACTTCAAAATTATATTTGATTTGTAGTGAGTAAAGTCGCAGGTGCATCATAAGGAGTATGCTGGTAGTAAGAATACTCCAAGACTGGTTGAGAGCAGTCGGTGTGCCAGCAGCGGAAGGCGCAGTGTAATTAAGTACTTTTTTAATGTTGAATGGGCTTGCGTTTGGCCTTTAGTTCGAGGCCGAGGATGTAGCACACTTATCCAGAATAAGCCTTAATAATGAATACATTCTGGCCTTGAATACTTCTAGGTTATAGGTGTTGGGAAACACAGACCCCGGAAAAGAGTTCCTTTGCTGTACACATAAGAAACGTACTATATCTAGAATGATAGGTCATTGGTAATGACATCAAATACCGAGACGAAGGTCCCGGGCTCGAATCCTACCATGAGCTGCAAACTGTGAAACTGTGTGTGAGCTGTGTTGCTTTTAGTGAATGAAAATATCGCGAGGAAACCATAGCACGGTGGTAGGGTTCTTTGTACCCACCTGGCTGGCTACCACCCTCAAGTTAAGAATATGTCGCTCAGCACCTATCGGTGTTCGGACAGCTGCACTTAAGAGCAGTATTACTTACCGTAATGAGATTGTTGTCAAACACAGGTCGTTGTTTTTTTCACACATAATGAAAATAATACCTTCTACACCGCTGCTGGCGCAAAAACTTTTTTTCCAAGATCGTGCGAGTTATTGTTGTAACCGACTATTTACGGTAACCGCTGATATATTTTATTTGCAGACTAGTAGTATAAAAAAATATGTATATGCTCTCGGAAAAAAACACTCGTTTCCAAAGAGTCATAAAGTTGTAGGTATATTTTATTATTCTTCAAAATGAGTTTCACAAACATGAAGTTTACCGTAGAACGGAACGTTATAACATTATTAAATGTGTTATTTGAAAAGGACTGCGCTTACCCGGACACGTTCCGTTTCACGCCCGAGTTGTCTTATTCTCCTAATTTTCCACCGTAATAACTCGAAATTATTCCGGAGGCTGTTTTTGATGGAAACGGCACAATATTATTATAACCACATCGGGTAACCCTATTTAGTTTAGAAGGTATTTTGGTCTGTAAATGTATACAACGGAATTAATTATATTACTGTTGCTTTGGTAGATTAAACGATGTTAATTTAAGCGTGTACACACTGACTACTTTTGTGTTTATACTTTCTTTAATTTCTAAAATATGATCTTAAAAATTAAAAGGTGGCTTATTGGGATGAATATTATGAGAGAGGTAGAGCGTAGCGTTTATTCGCTCAAAGAGCAGCTCGACTGGGGAAGTATCTCCACTTTACAGAATACCGCAGCCAAATAACTTTATGTTGTGTAAAGTTGTGTTCCTGCGCGTGATTAAGGTCGCCAGAGCTCATTGGGGAGGGGGAAAGGTGGGTAACGCATGAGCGATGCCTCTTGTGTTGTAAGCGTCCATATGGCTACGGTTACCGTTTACCATAAGGTGGGCCGTACGCTTGTTTACCGAATTTGTCATATAAAAAAATATTAAAAAGAATGACTAAAGATCTTTTTTTTTTACGTGGTGAAATCCTCATAGAGTCTCCAGGAGGAGCGGCCGGGTTATGTCAGACTCCTACTGACTAAAACCCCAAGGCGTTCCTACCTGTCGCTGCCGGCTGGATATACGGGGGCGCCGAAGCATTCGTCCGCGTATCCAGCAGCGACAGCCTGATCGGAGGCCTCCTCTTCGTCGACGGCAGAGACCGGAGCTCTTGTCTCCGCCGTCTACTCCTGAGTAGCGTGCGGGAACACACGCTCCACTACTCGGGCCCGATGTTGATAGGCGGTAGACTGTACTAAAGATACCCCTAATATAACTTAAATTAGAGGGCTGGCATTGTTTAACACCCCCTATTTATAATTAAATAACCGTAACTGAGAGTAATGCACTTTAGATTCTGAAGTTGGAAACAGAAGCTCTCTAGAATGCTACAAATACCTCGGCGCATTACACCGTCTGACTTAGAACTTACTTTCAGGGTCACTAAAACGGCCAATCGAGCAGTATTGCAGAACTCATTTCCGAAATTCACAGTAGATCTATTTACAATTCATCAATCCCGAGATTATTATTTAATTTAATTGTATCAAACTACTTATGTATTATATTTACAGCAATTATACATAAATCAATATTATATCATTGAGCTATTATTACTACGTATAGAGAACACATCACAACTATGTTCCGTTCAAGTGCGGCAATCCGGCCACACTTTTTGTTGTATAATGATGAACGAAACGCGTAAGCGCCGCGCCGTGAAAATCACGGTGCTTGCGAGAAAAGTACTCCTAAAAGCATTCTGTTAGCGCTACTTATATCAACTGTCTGCTTAGACGACTATTTATTGTTTCTGCGAGTAGAAGAACTTTAGTTGACTCTGAAAAAAATGGGACATAACCTTTGCTTATGATAGCTTCTCTATACGTAGTAATAATAGCTCAATGTATTATAGAATATTTTATCGAAGGTGCCGAACGTCGGCATGGTTTCTAGCAGGCTGGAAGCATTTTCTCTTTGGATAGCCAAAATAATGCATTGGCGGAAATAACTTCCCACCCGGTTACCTGAAGCTTTAACTAATTTACCAAAATTGTTTAGAATCAGCTGTGAATTCATGAAATGAGTTCCTTTCAGCTATATTGCTCCAGTGGCCTTTTTAGTCCCCCAGGTAAAGGTAAGCTATTCAGTGCGGTTAAGACTTAGAATGATCTCGGTCTTAATAAATGAGCGAACATTTAGCAATTTAATCTTGTGAATTGCTTCGATGTCGTTTGTAACGTTGTTGGTCTGATTATCAGGTTATCTCCCGAAAAGTTTTTGTTATGCTGGAATAGTTAGTGTTTGGTAATAAGATATTTGTCACGCCATAGGTTCGGTTCCCAGGACAACATTTGTGTGGTTTTACATGTATGTTTGTTTTGAGACTGGAAGTAATTTATCTTATAGGTATATCATCATCATAATCATCAGCCTATAAATGTCCCACTGCTGAGCACAGGCCTCCTTTCACAAATGAGGGTGAAAGGGAATGGGCAATACTCCACCACGCGTGCCTACTGCGGATCGGTGGAGGTAAGCTAGTGGTCAAACTGATGGTAATACTGTGCTACTGTTGGAGTTTTCAAGCCGCCCAGTAGCCCTCCTACTAGCTTAACGAATATCACAATTAAGTGATAACCGGGACCAACGGCTTTACGTGCCTTCCGAAGCAAGGAAACGCTTGATTTGAAATACCACTAGGCGGTCATCCATCCAGGTACCGACCACGATAGTGGTAGCTTAACTTTGCCGATCAATTAAGAACGGCTAATCATGCTACACCACGAGCCGAGCGCTGCATAGGTATTTAAGAGTAATTTATCTGGCTTCCATAATATACCTAAGCTCTTCTTATTTTGGGATCAGATAACCGAATGTGAAAAATATTCAGGAGATTATTTATATCAATGAAAACAAGATCATGAAGAACAAACTAATTTTTTTTTTACCATTAGCCGGCCCAGCTACTTATAGAAGCGTAAGACTCCTAAGTTGTCCACAGGCCTCTCTAGCGTAGAGCACAACCTTTAAAGTCCGATAATGTGTCGCCGTTGATCAACCACTCCTCCGTACTCCATCAGGCATGTAGTACAAAAAACAAAACAAAAATCCTTTCCAGAAAACCCCCCGAATAATTTGAAATACAACGTGTAAACGAGTAAAGTTTACTATAAAAAATACACAATGGAAAAAAGGTTATCGTTCCAATTTCATCATTTCCAGTAAATTGTTTGTTCGGTACGAGCTGTAACTTCCGTTCACGGTAACCCCATAAAATTACACCCCACTTACTTTCCGTGATTAAGTTCCAATTTCACATGTTTTCGTTTGCTCTCAAACTAAATGTACCTTTTAACTTAAGTAGATTGGTGTTATTTACTAGGAAAACAAATTTGTTAAGTAAAGGGACGGTAAAGTTGTTTACAGTAATGTAGTTTTATTTATTTATGTTCTTTATAACTACTCTTTTTTTTCTATAAGTGAGGCTTGGGGGTTGAACCCTATTATGACTATTGAAAAACCGGCCAAGAGCGAGTCGGACACGAAGGGTTCCCTAAAGTCGTTTTTATAGGGTCCCCCTGTAATTTTATTTAATTTTTGTCATAGCGGCAATAGAAATTCTGTGATAATTTGTTTACTTATTGCGGTTCATGAGATACAGCCCACTGACAGACAGACGGACGGACGGACAGCCGAAGCTTAGCAATAGGGTCCCATTGACACCATTTGGGTACGGATCTCTATAAAGTAAGAAATCGAATCGGAATCATTAATTGATTTGCCCTAGTGATGTCCACTGCTTAATATAGGCCTTGTCGATTTCCACATGAATGGCCTCACATCGCCTGGATTTAGAGCAACTACTCTAACCAAAGGGACTATTGCATGTGAAAATTATAGTGAGCCTAATTTGGCTGTCATATTCTGGTAATCTGTGGGACATGCAAATATCAAAAGAGATAATTAAACTATCCAATTACTCGTCCGGTGCCCCGTGGGGATCTTAATATCATAGGGCTCTAATTAAGGTAGATAGAACCACTTTTGAATTACTAATGGATATTTCTTGTGTTTTGAATTATTATGTCAATTTCGAGCGCCCATGTGACGTAATTATGTGATTTGCGGAGGCGTTAGGCAATATAGATTACCTACTGTTTGTATTCATTTGCATTCAAAATGTTATAAATCTATTACATTGGTTCCCCAATGTCCGTTATTTATTGATAAGATAAGCATAATTATACTGTTTTCAGGATTAGAAGATATCGGTGACAGTTCACATTTTCCGGTTCAATCATACTACTTGCGAGTAACTAATATAATATTTTACAAAAAAATATTTTAATTTCCATTTTATATCATTACAAAAATACAATATATATCGCTATACATAACTAAGAAATAATTTCAACACATTAATATAGCTTGATAATTTTAATAATTAAGAAATAGGATATCCTTACAATACTTGCTGCATGAAACGGAACATTTACCTATAGTGATTTGACAATGCTTGATCGACAGGGAAATTCAAAAAAGTATCGATATATGTTATATCGATTATTTTTGAATAGGTTTATCAATATCGAAATATTTTTAATTAGCAAAAAATTTCGGTTATCGGTACGATATCAAAGAGAGAGAGAATATTCTTATATTACTAGGTAAATATCAATTAACAAACATAATTTCTCATAAATCCTGTAATAATTATCTGAAATTAAGAACAACGATAATAGTATGATATATGTGTGCAAAGTTGGTAATTACACACGAGGCGGTATTAAGCAGTAAGACGGTGATAAGGAAATTAATTTGGAAAATAAAAACACAAATATAAAAATCGATTAGACTTTCTTTATTAACTTTCTCGATACAACAAAAAAATCGATTGGATATCGTTAAGCCGCATGACTATAATTGTCAAAAGTGAACTGTCACCGATATCTTCTAATCCTGAAAACAGATTAATACAGACAATAATTTAGTGCCATAGGTCTCAAGCGCATTAAATTGATGATATAAACAAAAACGAAAAAAATATGATAAGAATTCTAAATGGGAACCATAAGTCGATCAATTAATGGAATAAAATTTACCTAAAAGCTTCCCCAGTTTGATGTCAACCAATATTACTTGTGATCATTTCTTACATTATTATTGTAATGTCATGACAATATAACGTAGGTATTACAATGTACAGATAGACAAATGTCCCCGGGGTATATCCCAAATCACTATCTAGTGGCTGATAACGCACGGTAGTTACGTCCGGACGAAACATTATTATCACGGAATCGTGGGCCGCTGGATGGGACAAGTCCTTTATGGATGGTACCTTTATTATATATTAAGTATTTCCAAAGAATCGGAGATTTTAAAAACGCGAGTGTTATTAAATTGTAACTGACTAATTTCTCCATGTTAATTAGTTTATTTGATAACATACGATAAAAAGGAAAATAATAGTATTACCCCCTTATTCATAATAAAGTTATCAAACGTTGATTAGCTAAAATTACGAAGTCTTTATCTGACAGGTGATATTTGGTGATCGAAAGAGTGAGACGGGGCACACTATTACACCGATTTAGTTAAAAAGCGATTATGAAGAATTAGATTATAATAAAAAAAAGAAAAGTCTTATTTGTTCAGCATATTTTCAGGAAGTAAAATTAACTTGACAGTATAATCTGAACTTGCCATGAAAAATTCACTCTCATTTCTCAAGTCGACTTTAGATGTTCCTTGAAAAAATCAGGAATTCAAAACTCGTTTGTGAGAGCCATTAAGTCTATTTGGATGGTTACATCAACTCTCGAGAATCATTACGTGTTTATTTATTAGCGAGAAGACACTAGTTTCACAAAACAATATATGTATATAATTTTACGATCATTGTTTTTTTTTTACTCCGAAGCGGTTGTGCGCCTGATGTTAAGCCTATGGATACTTGCAACGGGGTATCACTCGCGCGTTGCCGAACCTGCAAAAATCTCTTCACACCTTGAAGAATCCTATGCTATACTCCCTTGAGAAAACCTAGGCGGGAAGCTTATATTCCAAAACCAGTTTAAAAAAAAGGCTTATCCCAATTATCTAACTCTGCGTACTCAAGGCCGTTGTAGCCAAATTGCCGAACCTAACCGCTAATTTCCTTAGAGTATGCTTATTGATCCCGAAAGGGCCGATAAAGAAAGGGATATTCGTACACATTCGTGTTTCAATGTGTTATAAAACTTTATTTGTTCACTATCAAATTTACATATCACTGTGACGTTATGCCCAGATACGCAAGATTTGTCCAGGAAATAATACAAGATTCAGAACTTATGTATATGTCACCGTATTATTGTGAAATCCGTTAGTTTATAATCTACCTAGCGAGATTGTAAACTCCCCGATAAATTGTGAACTGTACCATACTGCTTACAATATTACGTATTCATTTCCGATAGTTTATAATCTATCCATGTCAAACCGTCATATTGCAAACGAACCTGCACTTGCCGACAGGGTTCACAATCTGTCCGATTTTATCACTCGTAATATTATGAACCATCCCTGATTGGTCAGTCTTGGCGGTGTAGAGCGTTTTGTAGAATACTAGAATCAATGTCCGACCTTTTTAATTGGATACTATAGTTTCATAAATATAATCAAAACACTTTACTTACACGAGAAATTATATTAAAACATGAAAAGTATAACTCAGGTTATGTTCCGCTACTAACAGTTTTTTTTCACAGAAACTTGACTTATTATTTAAATCCTAGTTTATTTTCACAAATAATTGTAACTTTATGATAACGTTCACTTATTTTAAACACAAAATCTATTGAAAACACAAAAAATATGTTTGTTTACATTCGGCGATAACAAATGACAGCTAGGTAAAGATGGCGGCGCGGGACACATGACGTTCAACCAATCAGCGTGCAAAGAGCATTCCGTCGGGTCAAGTATGATGCCAGTTCACAATATAACGGTTTGTTGCGGATAGATTATAAACTATCGGAAATAAATACGTAATATTGTGAGCAGTGTGGTACAGTTCACAATTTATCGGGGAGTTTACAATCTCGCTAGGTAGATTATAAACTAACGGTTTTCACAAAAATACGGTGACATATCGATACCTTGGGGCTCAAAGGCAGTATAGCACAAAACACAACTTTTCAACAGAATCAAAAAACAAAAAAAAAATATTTTTTTTGATCATATTTTTTTTATTTTTAGTGCTACGTCAATGTAATTTAGGGCAAAAGTTCTTAAAATTAGTGGTAATTTCAAGTTATATTAAAAAAAAATGCCTCCTTCTAGTCGTTACAGAGATAGCTATTCCTTTACCACCCAAAAAAAAAAGAAAACGTTCTTTACACCCCTCAAAAACTACCCTGTGCAAGAATTTTAGGACGTAAGACTAACCTATCGCACAAAATACAAATCATAATTAGGGTAAAGGTCACATGCGTTTTATTTTATGGTTGTAAGATAATTTATTAGGGTATAAATACAGTTTTTTAGATTGCCGCATCTGATTATGCAAACTGAACTTAGTATAAATTGTGTAGTGAGTGAGTGATCCAACATAACTTTTTTATTTGATCTATTATGTGCAATTACGTATAAAATAAAAAAAATATAGAAAATCAAACTTATATTTTTTTATTAAACAACGAAACAATAGACTATACCAAAATATACCATACACTTAATTTAAAAATTCTCAATCTTCCTTTTCTTCGTCTTCATCTTCTTCATCGGTTTCATTTAAAGTCTCATGTACGTGGCGGCGGCGTCGACATTTCTGGCGACGTTTTGTTCCGAAGTCACTTGGAAGACAAAGTTAAGCTGGCATCCAAAAAGCTTGGAGTGCTCAATAGAGCGAGGCAGCACTTCACATCGGGGCAAAGGCTGCAACTTTATAAGTCGCAGGTCCGGCCTCATATGGAGTACTGTTGTCATCTATGGGCGGGAAGCACCTGGATACCAGCTTGGGCCTTTAGACTCGGTTCAGCGACGTGCCATCAGAATTGTTGACGATCCCAAGCTTACAAGCGGTTTAGAGCCCCTTAGTGTGAGGAGAGACACTTTGCCTCCTTATGTGTGTTCTACCGCTTGTATAACGGAGAGTGTTCTTAAGAATTGTTCGACTTGATGCCCACAGCTACTTTCCACCATCGCAATTCTCGCCATCGACGGGGAGTCCATCCTCACATATTGAAACCAGAATTGTTTCGAACTGTGCGGGGTCAAAGGAGTTTTCTTCCGCGGACGCTCAGATTGTGGAATGAGGTCCCCGCCGTGGTTTTCCCATTGGAGTACAGCATGGGGTTCTTCAAAAAGGGTGTGAAGAGATTTCTTCAGGGTCGGCAACGCGCGAGTGATGCCCCTGTTGTTGCAAGCGTCCATAGTCTACGGTAACTGCTTACCATCAGGCGGGCCGTATGCTTGTTTGCCACCTTAGTAGTATAAAAAATAAATAAAAAAAAATTTATGTTGGAGTCATGTGGAAGTGTACGATATTCTTCGTGAAATCTTTTTGGGATGGCTCCGGTCTCACAAAGACGTGTAAGGTCTCGGTATTTTGTAATACTTATTTTTAATTTGGAATTGTACAAAACTCCACCCGCCCTGCCTGCTTCCTCGTTATTTGTTATTTGCTTATCTTTTTTCCCCTTTGACTGTCCTTTCCCTATTCTTTCCTTTCCTTTCCTTGATATGTTTTCACATAATATTACTGTATGAGAGACTGATTCTTGTTTCATCGAGTATTTAACAAACATTTGATTTGGATGTTTCTTTTTAAATGTGGCGATTCTTATTTGTTTGAATTTTAGTTTTTTTATTGTTGCTGATGTGAATGTTTTTGCAGCTAGGTCGTCTAAATTAAGAAAATCTGTGTGGTCCAGTGAGTGAACTTTGTATGGCCCTGGTCTTTTGCGGGCGGACTCAAAGTAGGTCGCCCATTGCGAAGGAGCATAAACTATTAGCTTTTTGACCTCTCTTTCTATTACTGCATGTACTGCATCGACAGGCATGTAAGTGTGTCCTGGCAGCAGGTAATTAATTTGAATTACCTCCAAATTAGTGGTAGTCTTGATGAAATAGTTCAATGCAGCCAGAACTGATTTATTTTTATTGTGGCCGATACAAGAGTCACAGTATAGTATTAAGTATTGTGTGCCTTTTCTCTCCATCACTTCTAGATATTTCAACAGGCAAGTAGCTATTTCATTACTCCCACGTTTGCCATCACACAGTGTGCTTCTGCTCAATTCTGATCCCTCACATGACCAATTGTCAGAACTACCCGACGAGAAGTCTAGTTTTTCTTCATCGGATAAAAAGTCGATAAAAGATTTCTTTGCAGTTTTGTTCCTATTTCTTTTTCGTAAATTTGACCTTGTGTCGATTTCAGCATGAATAAGTGCTTTATCCAAGGTAGTTTTGTGAATTTCAGGGCCGATAATAACATCCATTGCAGTTTCAGCCTTATGATCTTCAAATATACTCATATTTGTGGCATCAGAATCCGAGTTGTCTTCACGGGTTTTAAGCACGATAGCTCTTTTAGCGTTAGATGGTGGTGCTGCTGCTGGTGAGTATGAAGACTGCTGAATAGATCCATAAGTTTTAGCATCCGATTTATTTTTGCAAGTTTCAGAACTAGAAGATTCTCTGGTTTCAGATCGTGTGGCTGTTATTGTCGAGTATGAAGACTGCTGAAGAGATCCGTAAGTAGTAGATTCCGAGATTGCTTTACAAGTTTCAGATCGTGTGGCTGCTGCTGATGAGTATGAAGATGGCTGAAGAGATCGGTAAGCAGTAGTAACCGAGTTTTCTTTGCAGATTTCAGAAATAGAAACTTTGACATCAGATGGTGCGGCTACTACTGGTGAGCATGAAGACTGCTGAGTTGATTCGTAAGTAGTAGCATCCGAGATTTCTTTACAAGTTTCAGAACTAAAAGATTCTCTGATTTCAGATCTTGTCGCTGCTGTTGGTGAGTATGAAGATGGCTGAAGAGATCCGTAAGTAGTAGCAACCGAGTTTTCTTTGCAGATATCAGAAATAGAAGCTTTTGCATCAGATGGTGTGGTTGCTGTACAAGTAGATGTCGCCACGTAAGTGGTAGCGACCGTGTTGTACTTACGAGTTTCAGAATTGGTTGGAATTTCAGCATTGCTCGAATCTTTTATAATAATATCTGATAGTATGTGAATCTTTTTGTTTGGGTTACTAGTACCGTTATCTGTGTTTGGTGGACTAGTCTGATGCTCATTTCCAAAATATGTATGTGAGCGAGGAAAAGTAATCGTCGACGTAACTATGTCATCTTCGCCACTCGAGTTTAGTATGGTTAAGTGAGGTCTATTCCCCCTTTGACTAAAGTTTTCTTTATCGCTGTCTTCTATTACATCGGTGTTGTGACTTGTTCGGCTCTCAGCTAGAGAATGGAATTCTATTTCACCAGGAAAACTGTATGTGTACTAGTAATAGAGGTAAAGGTCAATTTAGTTTCTAGATAGAAGGCGTATAAGATTCTACTTTCTCTAAAGATGTAAGTAGTTAGGTAGTATAGAACGAATTGGTTTTCGTTTGAAATCTAGTAAGGTGGTAAAGAACAATTTGTAAAAATTGTGTGCTTTACATCATTTATCTAAGGATACTCAATTTATACAACCTAGACGATTATGTCATCATGAATAATTGTAATGTACAACCATAATTCACATTAAAACTGCATTAAAAGACCTACAATTTTGGGTAGTAAAGAACATATTTTTCGAGAACTTCGCTATTTTGAGTATACAGTTCGATAGATAATGAGAAACTGAACAAGATGGTGTAAAAAACTCTATTTGGCCAAATTGTGCTATACAGCCTTTGAGCCCCGAAGTATCGATATATAAAAAAAATATTAGCGATTCACTACTAATACTTCTCTAAGGTTGCTACCACATGATATGGTAGTAAAGGAATTTGGGCATACAAGTTCAAATCAGCAAGCAAACAATACAGAAAGTTCTTTCAAGGGAATAGTCATACTGTCATTTGGAGATGTTTGAATAAATTGTTTTTAATATTGATAAACTTGTCCATAAATAATGAATTATTTACGCAACTTGTAAATAATTCGTAGTTATTTAGGATAAAAAAATAAATTGCTAAACCAATCTCCCAATGGTTAGATTCACAAATACATAAGACTAATCTTATTGGATACATTATGTATCTAAGTCTCTGTTCCTAATTCTTAATTAAGTCTCTAGAGGTAAGCGGATAATTAAAATCTGGGTAATACAAATCCTACAACCGGTAGGTTGAACACAATTATAATATATCTACCATTTTTCGAATTCGTGACTAAGACTAGAAATAAAATTACTCAAAGCCAATGAAATCATTAAAAGATAAAACGTATGGGTATTTATAACAAAAGCTTGTATAAAAATTGTATTGAAAAACTATTTTGACCCTAGTAACGGAAATAGCTCGAATAAATGTATCTAAAAAAAAGAAAAAATCGACCATGCGAGTCAAACTTTGACTTTTATTTTTATTCACATAAATACATACAATAATACACATTCTGTGAAAATTTCAACTATCTATCTATTACGGTTCATGAGATACACATGCAGACAGACGGACCGATGGACGGATGGATAGACGGTCGGGCAGATAGAGCGGAGTCTTAGCAATATAGGGTCCCATTAGCACCCTTTAGATACATTACCCTAAAAAGTGACTTTAAAGTTAAATAAAAAACTAAACAATAATATCATCATATCAGCCTATGGATGTCCACTGCTGAACATAGGCCTCTCCCAGTGACTTCCACTTCGAACGGTTTTGGGCCGCTTGCATCCAGCGGTGCCCAGCGACATTGACTCGTCGGTCCACCTGGTGGGAGGGCGTCCCGCTCAGAGTCTTCCAGTACGCGGTCGCCACTCGAGAACCTTTCTTCCCCTACGGTTATCGGCTCTTCGAGCGATGTGGCTCGCCCATTGCCACTTCAGCTAACTCTACGAGCTATGTCCATCGTTTTCGTTATCCTAAGAATGTCTTCATTTCGGACTCTGTCACGTAGAGAAATTCTCGCCTTTCGTGAAGAAGAGCACTACCAAGCGTCCACTCCATACTTCCGGCGATGTACCTTCTTGTATGAAAGACTACAAGTATTGGTTATCCACCCGCTTTCAGGAGCTTAGTTTATTACCTAATAGTATTATCTAACAATATTTTAAAAACAACCAATTTTGTGATTTGTATTTAATATTGAAGATTATTGGATATTGAAGCGCCCTGTCCTATTTATCAAAAATATAATGAAAAAATACTCGAGTCACGAATATCAAGCATGTACTTATCCTTCCATCAAGCCGTATTGAAACACCACTAACCCTCTCGCCCTGACCGTTCAATTTGCCCACATTTTTTTCATGGCAGAGCAAAGGAAAATGTTATTCAACAAGCATAAACCGAGTCGACATGATAAATTATGTAATTTGCAACCGACTTCTGCCCCGGGCACCCGCAAAAAGCGCGATCACAAATGGAGTGCCTACTCTGATTATAGAACTAACGATAATTGCACAATTATAACGGCGATTATAGTATGAGCCATTAAAATTGGCTTAATTCAATACCCGTCAATTATCAAGTCACGACAACATCTGATTTCTAAGCAACAGGCGTTAAATAGTTAGAAGGAGACGTGTAATTTAAATTAATAAGTTGCTCCATTAGCACGGCTTTAGTCGGCGATAAGTAAGAATTTGGTAAAATAATAATATCACTGTATTTTTAACCGACTTCAAAAGAAGGAGTAGGTTCTCAATTAGGTTGTATATATAATATATATATATTAATGTTTGTTACCTCATAACTCCGTCATTTATTAACCGATTTGGAAAATTCTTTTTTTATTTGAAAGGGTACACTTCTCATTCCCATTGTTATCAAATCAGGATTTACTTTCTTAGTGTACTTTGAAGTCGGTTTAAGTTTTTTGTAAAACAGTTCAATTATTTGCATTGTAGTTTTACACTGAATGTTTATTTTGGCTTTGCAATTTAATTATTTTATTATCTTTTTAAGTACAAGATTATTTTATTTACAACAAATTACAATCTTTATATTGGAAATTTCCTGCTATTTTTAAGTTAAATCACTTACGACCCAATTACGGTTCTAAATCAAAATGTATCTACATTTACGAGTGTTGTCAGTTTGACGATTGGTTGCTCATTGTTAAAATTACACGGTTCACTCGTTGAATGCCAGAACGTACCGGAAAAACACATACGTATCGGTAATATTTTCCATCTATTTGTCGTTGACATGTATTCCACTTTCATACATAAATTTAGTTTCGTTTACATTTTTACTGAAACATTTTTAGAATGCCCGTATATATTTCAGCGCTGGAATAACAAGCTTCAGTATATCTCTTTGTTGAATTCGGTGTATGGCGTAAATATTTTATTATGTTTAAATTAAACTAATATTTGCCAGAAGTGCTATAATTATGGTTTCTTATTGTGAAACTTGACGATGTCGGTACAAAGTCACAATGTCAGTCATAGTTGCAACTGCAAATGCAACGGTCGTTTCACCAGGAAAAGCCTTTTGTTTAACAGCAGATTGAAAGGATTGGCTCCAAAATGACGAAGTTACAATGGCTACTGTTTTAGCTAGCTCTTAGTAGGTATACCAAATGAATTATTTCTTTTATTGAAGTATATTAATTAGTATTAATATAATATCAATTTTAATGACAAAAAAATTGGTTATTTTTGGACTATTTAAGTCCAAAAATCCACTTATTTTATAATATTTTTTTTAAGTTATTGGATATGTGGATGTGTGGATATTAATTAATCATTTAGCAATTTTTAGAGCTTGTAGATCTGATCTATAAAATAACGATTAAGTAAGAGTCAGGCTCGCACAATTAGGCTTCCGTTCATACTAAACCAGCAATAATCAGTCAATTAGGGGTCCTTACTTGGGCGAGGACAATAGTGATCTAATAAGGGTTCTTTTTCGTCCTTTTTAGGTCCGGAACCCTAAAAAATAACTGTCGCAAGAACAAAAATACAGGGTATTAATGCTTTCAGAACATGCCTTGTATAAGAATTTAAAAATAAATGTTTCGTTGGAGGAAAACTGCGAGAAAGATTATTTGTGATCGCCATAAATTTCTCAAAGCCTAACGTTGGAGTTCTTCAGAGGCGGTGCTTACTTGAATCCCTTTTTAAATTGCCTTTTTTGCTTTTACGGACAATTAAATCAAAAGATTCTTTAAACTGAATAAAATACTCCAAAATGTATTTGTATTAAATGTGAGAGCAATAAATAAAAATAATTGGTATTTTGCGCAACGATCCGCAAAATACATATACGAACTAATATTATAAATGCGAAAGTAATTTAACTCTGTCTGTCTGCTTGTTTCCTTTTCACGCCTAAAGTTTTGAAGCGATTGCGATAAACTTTCCATGTAGATATACTATGGTATGGAGAAAGACATAGGCTTATTGCAGAAACGTAGGTGAAACCGCGGGGGGAAAGCTAGTTTTCCATAAAATAAAATAAAAATATGTTCTTTTAAAATTTCTCATGTTTTGTTTTTGAGGTAGAAAAATTATTATATATCATTTCATCCCTATATCTTGCCATGATTTACAATTAGACACTTTACTGCTATTTATTTAAAGTACGTATAATATTTCTATTAACAAATAAAATCGGGATAGCAAACTTATTTTTAATATAGTAACAGAATTTCTCATAAACCAATTTTATATTGTAGTCAGATTCTAAGAACTTCCACAATAAAATAAATGTGCGATTCGCTAGTTCGTTCACTGAATAACATTTTCTACGAAACATACGTTTAAGATTCAACTTGTGGATTGTGATGACCTAGTTTCCAATTCAGTTTTAAATGGAATGGAAAATAAAATGCAATAAATCATAGTTGGGTTTGTAGAGCGTATTTTTCAAAAGATTTTGTTTCTGGAAAGCAGCAAGTTGCTAAGAAGAAAGTCTTACAATTATGTGTTTTTGCACCCTACTATTCTAGCTTCCTAGTTATCCTAATCCTATCCGAACTATATTTTTTTATTAATTATTCATATATATCCTAACTATCCTCACAAATTATTATAAATGCGAAAGTGAGTGTTTTTGTTTGTTTGTTTGTTCACGCCTCAACTACTCAACGGATAATCATGAAATTTGGAAACTTTTTATCCCAGGAAACGCGGATTAACCACGCACAGCTAGTAGATAAAAAAAGCTCAAAAGGCACATAAAATGTTAATACCTACTTATTTAGATTATAATGTTGTTAAAAAAATAAATAAATAAATTCTATGGCGGACTAATATGAAAGTCTTCCCTATAAAAATGGAATAGCTCCTGGTGCTAATTCTGTTGTTTTAGTCCCACTATATCTCTTTCTAACGAAGAATATAAGAAAAGGATGTAAGAAATTGTGTCCTGTAAAATGAGTCCAATGCTTGTTTCCAAAGGTTTATTCACCATCAAAGTTACGTCTATTTACCCGCAAATGAAAACGGCATTGACTAATTTGATAGCTTTAAATATGTTCTATCCTTTTTCAATAATGTTTAAAAGAAAGAGATGTGATGTTATTAAAATTAGTTTAGTGCGTTTTACAACAGAATCGGCACCATTATATACAGGGTGTATTTTTGGTCGGCGACAAGCGACACAGGAGCGGTAGTACAAAAAATACATTTCCCAAAAATGGACTTAATTCCATCAAATACTGTAAATGCGTTGAGAAATACCTTGTTCAATTTGAAATAAAATGACCACAAAATATGGTCACTAGGCACGTGCACAGACTAGAGCTAGGCGCAAACCGCCATCGCCCCACCCCTTTACTCCCACGCACTCCCGTTAAGTATTACGTCTACACTTTAGCTTATTAAATGATTTTCCAATTTATTTTTAAATTTTTATTATATAAAAAATAAAGATTTTTTTTAGCACCAGTATCATTTGTATTATCGACCCTGAGTCGCTCGTCGCTGACCAAAACAACGACCTGCTTTGGTATTCTGAAACGTTTTTGACAGCAACCGACGACGACTCCGTTGTGACGGTTAGTCCGGGAGGTAGCGTTGCAAACACAAAAGTCATAGTAAGCCGGCTGACGTTGAAATGTATAGTTGATCTTATATGACTAATAAGTGAACCGACCGTCTACTCAAGTAAGTGCTCAAGTCTTCTACATCCGTCATCAGCCACTCCCAATAAAAAAAAAGACATAGTACGCCGGCTCAAACTTGTTTCATAAGTATTTGACATAATACTGAGCTGAAAAAAATCATCTGCTGCATGGTGGAGGGGGGAACACGCGTCAGCTGCTCGCATGAATTTGTAAAAAAAAAAGTTTACCCCTGCCGTAACCTTCCAATCCTAAACCCACCGCGGGTGCATCGCTGATGCGTGGTTCACATATTAGTCATTCAAGATCTATTGAAAAAGATGGCCATCGATCGGCATATTAATACTATCTAAAATGCATCAGTACCTCCCGGACTATTGCATGTCGAAACAATTGAATACTTGAATAGGTCAAAAGAATTAAAATGGGCTGGAAGGTGTATTGTAAACATCAACTGCGCTCTGCGAGTGGATTTCATTTATTTTAATGATGTGAGTCGTAATCCCAAGCTAAGCAAACTTATGATATGGAAACTAGATAAAGGCTAATTTTATTTCATATTTTAGTAAAACTTTAATGTACTGAATATACCAATTTTAAAGGTTTAATATGAAGGCTATTCATTGGTTTAACTTTATCTTAATATTACGACTTAAACTTCACAAAAAGAAAGCTAGATATAGCGCCCATATTTTGAAAATATTGAAACAATTAACATTTTTTCACGAATAATGTTTAATAACATACTCGTATGTAAGTACATACTACCAAATTGACGAGGTATTTTTTTATAAGGAATAATAAAAATAAGCCAGATATCAAAGACTTCTATATAGAATTTGGAAGAATTTTAGCATTTCCAGTAAATAAAAATGCATTGACTTTGTAGTGCTGTGCACAATTTAATCAATGTTTATTTCAACAAGAATAGTTAAAGAATTACTCGCCGAAAGTCTCAACTGTTGAGCTTGACGACGTTTTTCCAAGATATCTTCATCATTGGCTGATTTAAGGATGCCCATAATATGACTTATCCGAGCTGCAGATATCTGAAATATGTATACCAACTCTGTAACCACTATAAAATTAGTATCATCATCATATTCTGTCACGAGATGTCCTCTGCTAAACTGGGCCTTTGTTTTTGACTGATTTCGACAAAGAACAGTCTTGGATTTATAATAAATAATTTGTAATAAAACATACTTACTTCAAATATCATAACATTACACAGAAACTATCATAAATGAAAGTGATCCACAAAGTGACAGGTTTTTTTTTATAATGGATACATAATACGACCTTAATAGGAGCTTCATAAAATTAAACATTAATTAATTGACCAATTGAAAAATGTAGCACCGCACTACGAATGTATAGAGAATAGACCGCGACGACGGACGTCGTCGTCGTCAGCTGTCAAAAAAGATCAGAATTGCACTAAAAATACTGAAACTTGTTTTTTAAGTTTGTAGTAGTTATAGTTTTAGTTTTTAAGTTATCTTGTATCATTATTACATTAAATACTGAAACAAAACACAAGTTGACAAAATAATCTTTTCCAAGTCACATTACATTTTTCACGTTACATACCGATCCTTCCGTATTGAATACAAAAAATACGTAGTTACATTTCAATGGGTCCCAAATGCTATGGCCCAACAAATGTCTGCCCAGCGATTAGTTGCGGCCATAAATCTGAGGATGGAGTGTTGCGAATTGTGATTCAGTCTCCCCCTAACTAACTGCCGACAACCGTTGTTGTGGTCTGTCTGGAAGAGTTAACTATCTTTGTACAGATGCGACAGTTCTTCAGCGTGTAAAGATATAATAAGTCGTATTTGTGACTTTGTTCTTTTTTTTATACGACTAATGCCCGGTTTCAATAAACAAAAACGATTCGTTTTGCTTACCAATGGTAGGTTTGTTTATTGCCAAACCGGGCATATAGATCATTTCGTAAGCTAATTTTACCTGTGATAGCTACTTCCATATGGGAGGGTCTGCTATGCAAAGCTTTGAGGCATTTGCTTCATTATTAGTGAAGATATAAGAGTCTTAATTTTAATAAATCTTAACCGATACCGGTCCGTAAATTATTGAAACCGGGCCTTAGTCGGTAAACAACCATACGGCCCGCCTGATGGTAAGCAGTTACCGTAGCCATATGGACGCTTGCAACACACGAAGCATCGCTCACAACCTTTCCCCCCTCCCCTATGAGCTCTAGCTCTAGCGACCTTACTCACGCGCAGGCACAACTTTACACAACATGAAGATTTGGCTGCGGTATTCTGTAAGGTCAGAGCTTCTCTTTGTGCGAATAAACGCTACGCTCTATCTTAAACTATTATTGGTACATACTTATTTTTTATAATTGACTGTAAAAATAATTGATCCTTTAAAACTGAGTACGATCACAGATTAAGACGTGTACTGTCAGCAAAATAAGTAGCTGAACTTATTTGTTTAAATATCTGTTTTTCAGGACTAGATCACAGCTTTATAAAACAAGTCTGCAACGGAAACCACAAAAATTACGCAATTTTTTCAACTTTTTTACTTCTTGTGATGAAAATTTTTGCAATAAAATATTTGTGTATAGCATACGGAATAATATTTACATAAAAAGTTTTTGCTATATCGCTTTGTAAAAACAGACCTAAATTTTTCTTAGGTATACATGGTTTGGTACAAATTACAAGCTGTATTTGATCTATGACCCGTCTCTGATAACCTTTGCCTCATTTACTACGAATTTCTAAGGGCTCAGCTAGGCTTACAATTTATCGCAAGACGTCCTAAGCGTTGTGGTTGTAAGGAATTTAAGTTGAATTTAAGGCTCCAATTACGGTAATTACCGGTCAAGTATTTCTGGGGACTATTTCCGGAATTAAGGGTAAAACTTACGTGCATTTCTTGGAAGATGAAGGCGAAGCCATAGACATCAGCGAAGTAATTAAATATACCCGTTGGAAATAAGATGTTTATTTTAATGGAGAAGTAGGCGAGGTCCCATAATTTGACCTTATTAACCTTACAAGGACAAATTGGCGAGCAAGCTCTCAACCGGTGGGAAATGGGACGTGCGGGAGTATGCCCTATACTATAGTTACCCCCTTATTCATAAACGCTTTTAACTAAATCAGTGTAATAGTGTCCTCCGTCTCACTCTTTCGATCACCAAATGTCACGTGTCAGATAAAGACTTTTAGCTAATCAACGTTTGATAACTTTAGTATGAATAAGGGGCATAGTACATAGTATACCTTAGACGAGCTGACTAAAGCGTTCAGAGACAAAAACGTGAAGATATATGATTGTAACATTTAAGAAATAAATAATTAATTCAGTGGTATTCGAAAAATCTACTACTTTTATTTGCTAATCTCCAGCCCCGTCATCATATAAAATTGGCGTCTTATCTGGGATTCAACTGAAGAAAAAAACGTGAATTTACCTGCATGTTAATGGGACTTAGTCTGCTAAACCGTTTTAGACCCACGTGGTGACATGGCCTTGAAACTTCTCGTTGTTAGGGAAGGCATGTATGTACCCCCTGCAATACCTTTATAAGTTCTTCCTACTAATTTTATGTTCGTACCACAAGGTTCGTACCTATATATATTTCAGAACCTTACTGTTACAAAGCTTGTAATAATGTACTCTAATTCATTTGTTTTTCCTTTTGCAAAAGATAGTAAATTACAATGTATACTTAGAATTGAAACTCTTTGATATTTAATCGGTGAAGTATCTTTCAATTGATTCGATCTTTATTTTCTTTCCGTCGTTTGAGTCCTTTGTACGCAGGTATTATAGATCAAATAAATTATTTATTTTTACTTTGTTTTTTTAAACAACAGATGTCCAATCGTTCGGCCTTTGATATGTTTTTGTTCTCCTATGTTTGTGATAAATATTTATTTAATTTGTAATCCAAGGTAAGTGTAGAATATAAGTATGTAATACAATACTGTCATAAAAGACACGGTACGTCTTTCGAGATTGGACTAGACTAAAGTATTTTTCTCTAGCTCGTCGCATGTTTGGCCTTTGAGTAACCCGAATGAGGCTAATCCGCCCTAACCTTAAGGACTTCAAAACTTACTTAGCTTATATTTGTATTTTTTTTTAATAAGTGATTTTTTGTCCACAATCTCACCATGGTAAGTGCTACAAGGTATCCTAATATCTTGCTATGCTTTCCGCACGATGTTTTCCCAAAGTTCACGAAGAATCGACGTCTAACGCTGTAAGAATCATGGCGAGATTTGTAAAATTAAGATTTTTAGAGACGTTAGAATTACGTTATAAGAAATAATTTAAAATATTTTTAGAACCCCGGCATAAAAATGCGAATTTCTATGGCATGCCGGCGAATCACTACTATTCGCGACTAAAACCGTTATCTACTATCCGACTAAAGTCGTCAACATTGGAATTGATTCAAAACCCTCTAAAATTTTTAATTTTTTTGTACAATGTATCAATCTCGCCATGATTCTTTCTTCGCCAAAATGAAAATTGCTTTTAGTTTACTAGTAAATATTACAGCATGCTACGTGAAAAGATGCAACACTATTGTTCCTCGGGCATTAGTATCGAGAAGCCGCAAAATAAGAGAGTATAAACAATCGTAATCTGTACTCTTACAATATCTTTTGAGTTTCTGTGACCTAGATCCTCGATTCAAACAAAGAGAAACGGATCGATATTAGCTGGAAGTTTGTTATGCTACTAATAGACTGTTATAGTCCAAAACAGATTTAAACTTCACTTAACGGTGGTGTAAAGTAGGTACGATACTTTGTTAAGTGGTTCCTCGATATAGTTATAAGTTTAAAGTGTTTGTAGCGAACCACTACATAACGAAGTTCACACGCCGATACATAGATGGCGTGCCGCCACATTATCCTGCATCGTGCATACATCGCGCATACATGCCCACTACATCCTGCATCGCGCTTGCAAATATTTCTCGGCGATCTGCATATATACAACTGTCCGACAAGTACAGTTGGACCGCGGTCCCCAGGCACGATGTCCCAGCCTGGCGGAAGATCTTCCCTTTTAAATGGAGGTGTCATCCACCTTGCACCTCCATATGTTAGTATTCGCTTTTATAAATACAAAGAATATTCGATGTCTATTTTTGAAAATAAACCTCATGTCATAGGTTCAGGTTTCAAATTCTATTGTTTCAGTCGTGACTTACGTGTATTTTTCAATTATTTGTATAATCAGGCCTAAACTATGAAAACATTGATATAACTTGTACATACATAGTATATTAATAACTCTATGATATAACTAAATAAAACTGCTTCTTTAGAAAAGTATAATATTCATATAATTTTATTTATTTATATATTTTACATAAATTACAGCTATATTTACAGGAATTTCCTAATTCACTGTAACTAACAATAAGAAACATAAGCAATTCAATTTATAATTAACTTAAACTGCTATCATCCATGTGGAAATTTTTATTTTTCTGTCACCTACTTTCATTTAAACGTATATAGAATCAGATTCATGATTTACAAAGAAATACATACTTGAACGTCGTAACGGTAACAAATAAAAAAATCAAGTTGACCTATTTAGCAACTCATGATTGTGTCCGCAGGTCATATCTACCCACCTTTAGTGTAAACACCTGTGAACACCATCGAACTCGTAAGCTGTCAATTTGCGGAAGTGTGTGCACAAACCTGTCTCGTGTGTACCTTTGAAGTCGCCTACAGCTGCGTTCCGTTCTAACGCGGATAAATCTGGTTGACTTGTATTGACCGCTTTTGTCCACCTGAACCATACCTTCCTATGTTTGGATAGATATCGCGACATTCGCGACGTATTAGACTTCTCTTGGATGAATTTTTTATTCATTTCATTAGCAAATTAATTATTCTATCAAAAATAAAGCTGTAGAGTTTGTTTGTTTTTTTAAACGCATTATCTCAGGAACTACAAGTCGGATTTGAAAAATTCTTTCACCAGTAGAAAGCTACGTTATCCCCAGGTGTTATAGGCTTTTTATCCCGGGAACGCGGATGAAACCGCGGGGGACAGCTTGTACTCGTATATATTAAGTTTATTTTTCCCTGATGCTTTTCACGAATGACCATCAGGTTCTGACTGACAGACTATACGCTCAGTCTAAATTTGTAGCCCAAGAGGTTTTTCAATTTGGAGGAAATATTCTTTGTGTAGGTATTTTAGAGCTACTAAAAGTTTTCCATAATTCAAAGGTGGTTGCAACTACGGTGCGGAAACCTAGTAGGGTTATTAGAGAAGTATAAAATTAAAAGTTCCTGAACAAAACGGAATATGTAACTAAATCATGAGCTCATTAAAAACCCCTTAACGATAACATCGACTAATAACAATATCAAACTGTCATTCTACTTCGTCACTGATATTACAAAGGGAAAGTTGGGATTCTAATATGTTTTCCAAGTTCGTGGTGTCGCGAGTTCGTAACGAGGTCAAAATAACTCGTATCTTCGGCATAAAGCTTTTTATACAGGTCAGTGAATTTATTACCTTGCACGTCTCGATAAGCGATATTTAGAAAATAAGGAAAATAGAGTACGTACTTCCTTTGGGAATGGCACGAACTTGGTTTTTGTGGCAGCTCATTCGATACGTGCGAACTGTTTTGGTCTTTTACGAACGTTCTCTTAGTGAAAATATTATTCTGTAATTAGTAGGTACATAGGTGAAGCGCTCTTGGTGTAGCATGATTAACCGTTCTTAATCGATCGGCAAAGTTAAGCTACGCCTGTCGTGGTCGGTACCTGGATGGGTGACCGCCTAGTGGTATTTCAAATCGAGCGTTTCCGTGCTTCGGAAGGCACGTAAAGCCGTTGGTCCCGGTTATCACTTAATTGTGATAGTCGTTAAGCTAGTTGGATGCCTCCTAGGCGGCTTGAAATTCCAACAGTAGGTTGACCACTAGCCTACCTCCATCGATCCGCAGTGGGCACGCGTGGTGGAGTATTATTACCCATTCCCTTTCACCTTCATTTGTGAAAGGAGGCCTGTGCTCAGCAGTTGGACATGATGATTATGATGTAGGTACATAAGTTATTCTTAGAATGAAACAAATGTTATAAAAATAAGTTATGATAATAGTAGATGGTTTTATGAAAAGGTTGTATAAACACGAACTTGTGCTAAAAGTTATCAACTATATTATTTTAGAGAATTATTAAATCTCCATAATTTGGTTACTAATTTAAAGCAAGCACAAGTTGTGGGCGGGGTTTCCATATAAATCTTACACGAGTTATACGGGCGACTTTACTAAAGTAATTTTATTTTTGCAAATAGTACCTTTACTCCTCTTTATTTAAGATTTTTAAAATAAATCATGGTATCATTGAACTGCAAAATAAAATATATAAATATTTAATTGTAATTCTAATTGTACTGATTTATGATCTGACCACCTATGGATCAAAATGCCAATTATCGTCTTATTTGCATTATAATAATGCCCTCGCGTAAATACTCCAGCGACATTTTAATTGTGTTTTTATACTTCTTGTGTTTAGGGCATGTTTGGCTGCTACGATTGATCTGGCTGCTTGCAAAAAGTATTGAAATAGTTCTTTGAGTATCATGTATCGAAATCAGCTCGCAGAATTTCAGAAAAGTACGTAATTTACATAACATACCTTTCATGCATGGTACCTGAAAATTGACCCACGGGACAAGTAAGCTGGGACACGTTTGAAGTACGTACTACACGTAGTATTTATATACTCTGAGGTACTACTAACATTACTCGATTCTATACATTTTGTCCGTCATAAAATAAGTAATGTCTGGCGAGCCTGGGATCTCGGGATAAGTTAATAAGTTATATAAGTTCTTCTTCGTGAATTTTGTAAATTCTTTAACCGTAAGTTCAGAGAAGGTGGCAAATGGTTGTCACAATTTTATTAAGATATATTTTTTGTCGTCAAACTAAATGTAGCTAATCAAAAAAATTTCTTGATGCTTTTGTATATAATGAAATTGAAATATACGTAGGTGTACGAGTATATGAATCTTTGATATTTGAAAAGCAGTAGGATCTCAAAGGTCTCGATTTACTTGCCATGGTGAGATTGTGATTTATGATCGGAAACAGACAATTAAAACGTAAAATAAGGATTTTTGTTCAACAAACAATCACTTATGCCGAATAACAAACCTCGTAAGTAAATAAGATATTCATCTCCGCTATGGAAGTACTGAACCGAATCCGAAACTAGGTTCTTCATTTTGCCTCGACGAATGCAAATGTTGATAACACTTTAATTAATGAAGCGGGATACGGGTGGTTGGAACTGCCACTTTTGCAAAAACCCTGAAAGAAGGAAATGCACATCGGGAGTATAAATAACAGTTCCATCTTAATTAAAAACGTAACTGGGGTCGTAGAAAAACATGGTGGATAGTTTAGGTTTACGATGGTAACTGTTGGTGATGATTTTTACCCATCTTTGGGTATAGTTATAATTTTGTAATATTTCATATAACATTTTTTTTACTATACATTTTTATTTTTTTCTTTGGTTATTAATAATTAGGCCAAGGGTGGTAAAGTCGGCAAGACCTCATTGGCCCTTGACATATTTACATCAATGTATCAAAAAAAGGCGAACATAGTGCAAAAAGAAGAGACACCCTCTTGTCAAAACGGGCTTCTTAGATTTTGACATCTCTACTGGGTCTTAATTGCTGCATTAGTTGTTTGGCGGCAGATTTTCAGGGGCTACCATCCAGGCAGGTACAAAGTACTCTACTACATTGCTATGGTCTTCACAAAATTTTCCTCAACCGAAAGCCCAAAGTTACGATGTAACTATTGGGATATCATCGCCTTGAACATTCTCAATAAATCAAAAATAAAATCAAGATTCGCCATGGATTCACCCTACCTTAAACTTGAACTAACGATCAATTTTCCAATAGCAATTTCCTTTACCACACAGCCGCAAGGTATTGTAGCTAAAGTACTCGTAGGTAAGTAGGCTTAGTTGTTTAACAAAACGCTCGATACAGCCGACAACATTATATTTAGCAACAACTGACGGATCGGTTAACTTTCCAACGTTAAGTTTTAACGAGATTTTTGAGGTCGACGTGCGGTTTCGTGGAAAGACGTGAATTTCGGCCCGTAAATTGACTTAGCCGAAGTAACTTCCAACCTGTCTCGTCCCAGGTTAATCCACTCCAAAGCTACAATTTACTCAGGGGAATGGTTTATCAGAAGTGGTGAAAGGGAAGTATGAATAACTTTAGTTCACAGTTCAACTTCATATTGTTTGCTTTAAAAATGCTATTCGAACTTACCCACATAAATCTTTCTATTATACAGATGAAACTTTCCGAGAACGCTATTGCTTGGAATATAAAAAATATAATAATTCACATAATTTTATTTGATAACTTTCACATTTTAATATTTATTTGTGGCTGGAACTCTCCGCCTCACTTATTCGCTATTCTATGACGAATGAGTTTTCATTTGTTGTGTAATTTTTATATCACACTATTTTCTCAATTGGAATTAAGTCTGGAACTGGAATACGTGAATTAATTTCTGCTGACGAAGAAAAACCTTGTTACGGATTCGGGATCGACGTGACCGTGAACGTAAATGAACCTTCAGCCTGAAATAGGAAAAATAATTATGCCTTTCTTTTCCTCCGTTATTGCGGAATATCTTGGAGCAGTGTGGTGTTCTTTATTTGAACAAGGTATTCCCCATGAGGTTTTACTGTATTCGCACATTTTATTGTTTCTTTTTTCTATTTATCTAGGAGTTAGCTAAATTATTCCGTGTTTCGGAAGGCACGTAAAGCCGTTGGTCCCGGCTATCACTTAACTGTGATAATCGTTAATCTAGTTGGCCTCCTAGATGGCTTGACTCAAATAGTAGGTTGACCACTAGCCTACCTCCACCAGTTCGCATTGGGCATGCGTGGTGGAGTATTTGCCCATTCTCTTTCAATGTGTGTGCGTGTGTGAAAGGAGAACTATGCTCAGCAGTGAGACATTATATGCTGATGATGATGTTGATGAAGCAAATTATTTGAATTAAATATGTTTTGGTGACAAAAAATATTAATTGAAGTGGAAGTATTCATACTTCGGTTTTTGACAATTGCAATATTCAAACTACGAATAAAATCTAAATCACGAACGAAAGTCACTCACGTCTCAATTACCCAGTTCGAATCGAATTCAATTACGTTCAACCAATTAGCCAGCACAATCTATAATATAACCCTTTCAAATCAAGGAGATGGAGGAACTTTGAAAGTTCAACTGAGAACTCACAAATTCAAATATTCCAGAGTGTAATTAAATTGCAAAGGTTCCTGGACAAATTGCTGCTACCGAACTAAGAATTGTATTAATTTCATCAAGGTTTTCAGTGCAATTGATGTGAGGTCCTGACCCCTAAAAAGGGTTTATTGCTGGTTTCAGTGAATTGGCTATCGACCATCTCGTTACTTTTCATTACCATGTTTCTGTGAATTTATTAGGTGGTTAAAAAGATTACAAGCTCTTTTTATTGCCGAATTGATTTGAATTGGTACTCTAGTTTATTGGTCAATTATTTAATATAATTTGTAAGAAAGATTATCATCAATATTTTCAATTTTACACCTTTAAAAAGCAAATTTCTTTTGGCGGGAGCAAAATTTTTTTTTATGTTAATAGTTTGACATACAGGCCGACGGTCCACCTGATGGTAAGTGGTCACCGCCGTCTTGAGGAGCTCTTTTTACGCCGCTTTTCTTACCGCTGGTCATTCGTTAGGATTCATCATAATTAGTATTTCCATTAATATATCATCCTCATCAACTCGTAAATAAAAAAATAAACTTCAGTAGTGATATTTTGAAATTCACTTTAATCCAGATTTCACAGAAAAAGTGTTCTGATATTTTCAGTTTATGTTTTGTTTAAACCGCAAAAAGTGGAACATTTATCTCGCCTCTTTCATTTCCTTTGTTTTTATTTCAGTCTAAAGCTAAGATTATGGTTTTATGACTATTATAAATCATACTGTTTTAAGTATTTCCGTAAGTTTATATTTGTAAGGCTACTTGAACGGTCTTGGTCGTCTTTCAAGGCATGGTCTGTTCTCGTCTATATTGTCGTCGTAACATCCAGGGTCTGGTTTCTGTCTGTCCCATCACCTCATGTATTATTGTTTTTCTTCAATGTCAGTCTTAAATTTAAAAAAAATTATGTCTCGTCTAATCAACCAGTCAGTCATGTCATAGCCACGGAGGTTGGACAGCCCCAGCAGCTACCATTGGATAAAGGCCATTTTTAGGGTACCGAACCAAAAAGGTAAAAAAGGAACCCCCACTCCGTCAATCCGTCCTTCTGTGCGTCTGTCACAGCGCTAAACTTCTTATCTCCGAAGTTGGCTTATCGAAAAATCTGAAAAAAATTACATTTTTTTTTTTTATGTCAGTAGTTTGACAAACAGGCAGACGGGCCTCCTGATGGTAAGAGGTCACCGCCGCCTATGAACATTTGCAATACCAGGGGGATTGCCGATGTGTTGCCGACGAACAATTGACTTATTTGATAGTTATTACTACGACTAAAGACTTATTATTCTGAAGATAAAACGTAGTACGCTTTAATGTAAACAACTTTATTTCTTGAAATACCACTCTGTGTCAAATAAGTTTAAATTGACTTTTTAGTACACGTTCAACCTCCGGATAATTAACTAAATAAATTAAACTTTGTTAATTCAACTTGATACCCTTAGATGTTCAAATGTTTCAAACAGTCTGAGTCTTTTTAATAATATTTACGTAATTAAGAAAATTCCATTTGAACGCGTTTATATTCTTTTCCTATTAAAATATACTGTTTCTAATCCCCCTTGGCATCAGATGTCTTGATTCCGAGCTTGAATCTGATAAATGTGTTTGTATTCTATTTAGCTTAAGAAAAGACATTGAGACATTTATTTTTATCTATGTTATAATATGTTGTAGTATGTTCTGACGTCGTTTACCGAGACGATGGTCCCGGGTTCGAATCCTACAATGAGTTTGAGCTTTCGGTGAAGGAAAACATAGCACGGTGGTAGGGTACTTGTAGTACAGTACCCAACTGATATGGCTTACCGATGTAGGTACCTGCGCGGAAGATACATTTTCAAAGCGCGGGAAACGCTATTGGGCGGCAGCTGCCGCCATGTTAGCGCGCGCCGTGCGGAGGGGCGTGACTTGCGAGTGATACGGAACTAACAGCTGCAGTGTATTATGAACCTTATAGTAGTGATCTAAGGTTGGTTGTAAGTTTTAAGCATTCTTTCGTTAATCTTCGTACATACCATACTTTCTTTTTTGTGCGAACGAAGATTCATGACGCACCATATCAGTTGGGTACTACTGTACCCATCTGGCTGGCTACTGCCCTCAAGTTGAAAATTTGTCGCCAAGCACCTATCGGTGAATTCCGACATAGCTGCACTTGAGAGTCAGTTCCTTCTAGTCTTTGTATCTTTGTACCTTCGGCCACATCATCACTTACCTACCATAGTGAGATTTTGGTCAAATCAGTAAAAAAAAGTTTCACTGAAAAAAAAACTATAAAAAGTTCAGAGCAAGTACTAAAATATTATAATAAATATACACGGCATTTTTATTGTTATATTATGTAAAATAAAACTGATTATTAAAAGAAATCTTCACTTTGAAATTAAAGTTGTGTTGGTAAAACAATTAATAAAGAAATGCTTATAGGCAAACATAAAAAAAAAAAAAATTAACTCTAAAGCGAACCAAATTAGTCTCTATATTTTTAAATAGTTATTCTTTATGATAAAGTAACAACCCTAAATAAAGACTCGATTTAACGTTAATGATATAAAATTTAATCCTAAAGGTTAATGTCCATCATTTCACCTTAAATAAGGAGCGATACACACAAATTGCTTTATAAAATAAATTATACTACGACCTCATTAATGGGAGCTGTTCAGTATTTAGGCTGTGCTTAATTAATTACCTTTGAAAATGTAGCTAAAGTTCCTTACGTATTTTAGTTAGGGATGCCAAGAATATTGTTGAACAAATGATGTATTGAATTTTGTTTGCAGGAAGGAAAAGCTATTAAATAATGAATGAGTTTTGATAATAATAATAAACGAATTCCTTTGCATAGCAGTTAAAAAATCATAATAAAAACCAATTTTTAAGGCGATGATAGCTCAGTGGTAGTGACATCGGAGACCGAGACGAAGGTCCCGGGTTCGAATCCTACAATAAGCTTGAGCTTTCGGTGAAGGAAAACATCGTGAGGAAACCATAGCACGGTGGTAGGGTACTTTGTAGTACCCGCCTGGCTGGCTATCACCAAGTTAAAAATCTGTCGTCAAGCACCTTTTGGTGTGGTCCGACAGCTGCACTTGAGAGCCAGTTCCTTCTAGACTTTGTATGCTTACCACCTTCGGCCGCATCATAACTTACCATGGTGAGATTGCGGTCAGATACAGGCCAAATAGTAAAAAAAAAATAAAAAAAATTATAGGACGCGCGTACCTGATCTCGCGAGAAACAACGGGTTGAAAAGTGGTTATGGGCAGGCCACATTGCTCGACAAACGATGGTGAAGGAAGGTTCTCGAGTGGCGACCAAGTACTGGAAAGCGCCGAGCGGGACGACCTCCCACCAGGTGGACCGACGATTTGGTCAAAGTCGTTGGGTGCCGCCCAAAACCTATGTTCAGCAGTGGACATCCTTAGGCTGATATGATGATGATGTAAAATTTAATAAATATATTTTACTAGATTTAGCCCCGCCTTCCCGAAGGATCAAATGTTTTTCTAGGATAACAAAACCGATCATCAAAAGTTCATCACGATTGGTGGTGCTGTTTAGGCATCAAGAGGTACAAGGATAAACAGTGACAAATATGTGTAGGATTCAATAACCTGGTCTTCTTTTATCCTGAAAAAAATCTTCGCCGAGAATTCAATAGTGGTTAGACAATACTTACTAAGAATGGTATTAGGTGTAGGTACTTACTCCGTGAGTGACTCACTCAGATGCAGGCCATAGTTATAAATATAAATATCCTGGGACATTCCTCACACACGGTCATCTGATCCCAAACTAAGCAGAGCTTGTACTATGGAAACCAGATAACTGATATAATTCATATACTACTTTATGTTTGTAAATACATACTTAATATACATAATTACACTCAGACTTAAAGACATGTTCATGCACACAAATGTATGTCCTGTACGGGAATCGAACCCACGACCTGCTGTGCGTAAGGTGAACCTTAATCAACTGCGCCAACTGGCCCGTCATTGCTGCTGCTATGGTAAGCGGTATGGTATTGAACTGTAATAAAATCAACCAATGAAGCGGAATGATCGGTCACTCACGCATTTGATAGATGCATTGGTGACTCTCATACTATATACTAGGAGGTGACGACAAAAATGGTAACGATAAGGTAAATGGGTGAACACTGGTTCATCGGATAGAGGATACCTCCCTGATGCCATATAAGTCGGTCTGCCTGCACCAAGTGGTTGCGTTGTCTAGATATGGCGCCTGAAAAACTGTTTATCGTGACCAAAAAAAACGATAAGGTAAATGGCTGAACTCGACGTAGAAAGTAAGTACTAGTTGTACTGATGTCAATTTAAAAAAAACTGACCAAATATTCGGTTGCGTTATCTAGATATGGCGGCTGAAAAACTGTTTATCGTGACCGAAAAAAAATGATAAGGTAAATGGCTGAGCTCGATGAATCATGGAAGTATTAGTGCATACTAGCTTAGTAATAAAAAAACTGACAAAAATTTTGGTTGCGTTTCGTAGTTATAAGCGATCTACGTAACAGTTATCACTATGGATAATTTGAGTGTTTTACGGTTTTCTCTTGCGTTGCGTTGTCAAAAATATGAAAATGATGATATCAGTGAGGGAGGGGGGCACCCTCCCTTTATACCTCCCGCCGCCCCGCCAGCAGTGAGCGGTTATATTAATCTTTTTTTATAGTTTGAGTATTATATGAAATAAATGCTTAATTGTCTGGTAGGCATGAACCTATAGTGATGTTGTTGGCGGCAACACGCCAAAAATTATTTTCTATCTACCGTACGCAAAAAATAACTGCTGTTTGGAATTTTGAAATCAATATATTTAAGACATTAAAGTTAGTTGCAAAAATTGTATTCGGACCATTATATTTATGAATTTAGATTTTTATTGTAACGTGTCGATAGATTTACAATTATTATAGAATCAACAATTTACTTTAATTTATTGACTGGCGAAAGACTAATGGAAGTTTATCAACAGGCATTGTTCCAAATGTTCGATACATATCTTGCGCGTAATATGCTGATCCAATTCTACTTTTGAAGGTGGCATTGAAGAAGCATCGAAATTCATAAGACTTTTGTAAAATTTCTCATTTTCTTTATTAGGTTTGTTTTTTATTTAAAGCATCTTATGGCGATCTTCGTTGACTGAACTGACATAGTTTTGCAGCCTTACATGTCGCAAACAATCAGATTACCAAGGCCCGAGCAATCTTTGCGCATTTGCGCCCCTTATGGCAGTCTCGGAAGCTGACCCAGAGTTAAGCTCAAGATATTCGGGTCCAATGTGAAGTCTGTACTTCTTCTGTCCGGGTGCGAAACATGGAAGGTAACCAAGGCCAACTCGCACTAGCTCCAGGTTTTTGTCAACCGATGCCTTCGCCAAATTCTCGTTATCCACTGGCCCGAGAAAATCTAGAACGTAGAGCTCCGAGAACGCTGCCACGAAACACCGATCGACCAATAGATCAAGCGTTGCAAATGGAACTGGATTGGCCACACTCTCCGAAGGGACCCCGACCATATACCCAAGCAGGCAATGGACTGGAATCCGCAGGGGAAACGAAAGCGTGGCCGTCCCAGAAACCTGGCGACGCACTGTGCGCAGTGACGAAGCGAAGAAGATCGGTAAATCTTCAGAGTTTTCAGAGTTTCTGTGGACGCCCTCTGCCCCATCTAGGGGACACAGGATCATAATCCATGTCACAAAACAAATTGTTCAATTCTTTCCCATTTTTTGTTTTTCAATGGCTCATCGTCATATAACTCTATTAGTGCATCTTGATAATCTTTGTTTTTAGCAAGAATATTATATAATATAAATATTAAGGTGTGCTTGGTATATTAGGCACTCTAAGTAGAATTTCTTCAACTGTGTATCTGGTAATCAATTATGTGTATCTGGTACTGCGTTTTTCTTAGTAAATTTATGAAATTAAGTGGACGTACTTTTAACTGCTGTAAACTTTTTATAACATGATAAATGATAACTACAATGACAATCTGATGGTGTAAGCGTCCATAGGCTACGGTAACTGGTTACTATCAGGCGGGCCGTATGCTTGTTTGCCACCTTAGTGGTATAAAAAAAATCTAAGTTATTTGGTAATTATATGTTTGCGTACTTCAGATACGATTACCTCGAATTTTTAAAATTTTTTTTAATGCGCTCGTGGTATTGCATGATTAGCCGTTCTTAATCGATCGGCTCGATCGGTACCTAGATGGGCCTAGTGGTATTTCAAATCGAGCATTTCTGTGCTTCGGAAGGCACGTCGTTGGTCCCGGTTATCACATAATTATGATAGTCCATCCCCACACATTGAAACCAGAATTGTTTCGAACTGTGCGGTCTCAAAGGAGCTTCCTTCCGCGGACGCTCAGATTGTGGAATGAGCTCCCTGCCGTGGTTTTCCCAATGGACTACAACATGGGGTTCTTCAAAAAGAGTGTGAAGAGATTTCTGCAGGGTCGGCAACGCGCGAGTGACTCCCCTGGTGTTGCAAGCGTCCATAGGCTACGGTAACCGCTTACCATCAGGCGGGCCGTATGCTTGTTTGCTACCTAAGTAGTATAAAAAAAAAAAAAAATAAAAAAAAAATAGTCGTTAAGCTAGTTCGATGCCTTCTAGGCGGCTTGAAAAATTCCACCAGTAGGTTGACCACTAGCCTACCTCCACCAGTTCGCAGTGGAGCATGCGTGGTGAAGTATTGCCCAGTCCCTTTTACCCTCATTTGTGAATGGAGGGTCAGCAGTGGGATAGGCTGATGATGATGATGATGATTTTTTAAAGAGTTCTTATTAAACAACACAACTTTTTCATTTTTACACTATTTTCACTAATCTGGTACATTAATTCTGACATATTTATAATAAAACACTTTTGTCAACTCGTGAACAGCGCGAGCAAGCGTTGCCTGAACTTGCCTGTAGGCTCGTGCAGGTAACTAGTGCAAAATATCTTTCACAACAATGTTATAATCTTATACTATGTCTGTTGACTCGTGAATGCCACTCAGTGCAGGCGGGGATGCGGGGGATATAAAGGGAGGGGGGTGGCACTAATAACATTTTCATATTTTTGACAATGTAAATTCCGCGAAACCGTAAAACACTAAAATTATCCATGTTGATAATTATTACGTATATCGCTTATAACTACGAAACGCAACCAAAATTTTTGACAGTTTTTTTATTACTAAGCTAGTATGCACTAATACTTCCATGATTCATTGAGCTCAGCCATTTACCTTATCATTTTTTTTCGGTCACGATAAACAGTTTTTCAGCCGCCATATCTAGATAACGCAACCGAATATTTGGTCAGTTTTTTTTTTATAATAACATCAGTACAACTACTACTTACTTTCTACGTCGAGCTCAGCCATTTACCTTATCGTTTTTTTTTGGTCACGATAAACAGTTTTTCAGGCGCCATATCTAGATAACGCAACCAATTGGCGCAGGCAGACCGACTTATTTGGCATCAGAGAGGTATTCTCTATCCGATGAACCCGATTTCATCCATTTACCTTATCGTTACCATTTCTGTCGTGCCCTCCTAGTCTACTAGGAATAATATAATTTGCATTCTCTTATAGCCAATGATATGGCACATATAATGGAACAGACGATACCTACTTTATGCCAAAACGTAAAATGTAGTGTTAGCAAAATATACTAACTTTTTAGATTCGTTAGGTATAGTTAACTCATAAATTTTATGAATACAACGTCTACCAGGCGACTAAATAATGGACTTATGAAAATAGTCGTTGGGAAGGTAGAAGAAATAAGATACAAGAAGTATCAAAATAAATACAATAAAAAACCAGCCAACATGATGGGTTCCGTAAAGACGTTTCTTTATGGGGGGCGCCATTTAATTTTCAGTTATTATGGCAATAGAAATACACATTCTGTAAAAATTACTACTACCTATCTATTACGGTTCATGATATACAGCCCACTGACAGACAGACAGACGGACGGACAGATGGACGGAGGCTTAGTAATAGGGTCCCGTTGGCAAACTTTGGGCACGAAACCCGAAAAATAAGGTATAAGTGTTGCCTAAAGGGGTGTAGTCTGTGTAGGTAAAAATAAGCGCATAATATAATAGTGTAACAAGCTGCATTGACAAGAGTATTGCAAATAAAGAGAGGAATAGTGGTTTTATGCAACAATAAACCAAAATTATTTTTACCCGCTGGAACCTGGAACTTTCACGTTGCATGGAAAATATGCAGAAAATTTAAAAATATAAACAATGTTAAACTATGCAAACTTCTTTAAACAAATGCAGGAATAATTATTGCTAAGCCACAGAATATTTGCATAGATAAAAACTTCATTGTAATGTAGATGAGAGACAGGGTGTTTGCACTGAGTGCTATTTTTGTGCACAGACCAGATTCTTACTACTTCATTTTGATTAAACTGGGTTAATATATAAGTATTGCTATGAGTAAGCGTATCTGCGTAGTGACACATATACAATGTGTGAGCAAGGTTGATTATCTTTTTCAAATCATCTATAGGGTGACTGGTAATTAGTAAAAGATACTTAGACAAATGATTGTACTCGTGATAACAAACAGCTTTCCCAAAGAAACTTTCTTTTTTAACTTAGCACATGAGCCCATAATATTTAGTACCTATGTAACAAGCATTAGAATACAGCATCAGCTTTTATTTAATTTAGTTATTTATCCCTATTTGTTTCTTTGGGAAAGTTGTTTGTTATCATGAGTACAATCATGTCGCACATCGGCAACAAGAGTGTCACAACACAATAAATTTATAACTTATAATTCTATAAAAAAAACTGGGAAAACATATCGGAGAACAAAAGATATATTTAAGAAGACTAAGTTAATGCTCTATTATGTTTTTTATGAAAGTTAAAATCTAAAGATATTTTTTCTATTAATGTGTTACTTTTGTACCTAATACCGATTTAATTAATTCACTAGTACAGTTATATTACATGTTATAACACTTTTCTATCCATATGAAACTCGGTATCAACCAACGCTAAAGCAAGAAAAGTGTCGTTTCACATGATGTGACTATCTTTTTGGTGAAATTATATGAGAATAGCTTACCGTAATAGGGTCGTTACACAGGTTAGGACAGTACTACACACACTAGATGCATGTACGCTCTGTATAAAGTGGCTCCGCGAAAAAGGGTATTAAATGCCATATCACACTATAATTACGAAGATTTTTTTGCAGATAAAGTTTCTGATTGCTTTTCTTATAGCATACTTATCTCAATTTGTGACACTCTTGTTGCCGATGTGCGATGTGTCCAAATATCGTTTACTAATTACCAGTCACCCTATATATATAATTAGGTATTCAAAGTGTTTTGCAACTTGTTTTGAAATTAATTTAACATTAAACAGAAATATTTTTTTTATTTTGTAATTACAAGTGAGTGACTGCGAGTAATATTAATAAGAATATAGTAAAAGTTGAACGTTCAGGAAATGCGATTACGAGATTTTCAAAGTTCGCTTATACCACGAAGTAAATAATATACTGCGTACAACTTATACCTACGTCCTTATTTTAATCCAATATTCGCTGTATTGCTGAAAATTGTATTGTACTTTATACTGAGAACGTGGCAAGAACTTTCGAGACCCAAGTTAAATTGCTTAAAAGCCTTCGAGGTGTAGTCGAACGACGTGATTTTACCTGCTGTTACATTTTCTAGAGAATTTCCAATTTTTGTACAATAATTCTGAGCAGTTTCACAAATAAGTTTTTTGTAAACAGGAATAAACATTACGTGGGGCCGTAGAGTGAATATGACTAGAGTCCGTTTTGTCGTGGTCAGTTTGAGATAGAGAATGAGCTATATGTAGTTATACGATTTTATACATGTATAGAACTGGTGTTACCATATAATTATTTTTACTCGGCTTTTGGGAAATTATTATTTGAGTTCTATAAAAAGCTTATTTAAAATTTGACATAAATTTAGAATAATAAATATCCTGGGTTCACACATATAATGCGTCAAATAAATCGTATTATTTCGTGATAAGTATTATTTGTTATTATAGCGGCAATAGAAAATTTCAACTGTCTACTTATTACGGTTCATGGGAACCTCACTGTCAGATAGACGGACTGACAGCGGACGCTTAGAAATAGGGTCCCATTGGCAGCCTTTGGGTAGGGAAGTAAAAAAAAAAAATTATTTGTAATCTCCTTCGTATAGCCCCACAAACTTATCTGGCCCCGTGGCCAGGTTTAGTTTAACTTTGACGGCCATTGATTTGGGATTTCATATTTACGATTTATAACGTATTAAAAAAGCTACTTACTAAATCTCGTTCAAACCAATTTTCAGTGGAAGTTTGCATGGTAAATCATATATTTTTTTTAGTTTTATTGTTCTCTTATTTTAGAAGTTACAGGGGGGGACACACATTTTACCATTTTGGAAGTGTCTATCGCACAAACTATTCACATTAGAAAAAATGATATTTGAAACCTCAATATCATTTTTGAAGACCTATCCATAGATAACCCACACGTAAGGATTTGATGAAAAAAAATTTTGAGTTTCAGTTCTAAGTATGGGGAACCCCCAAAATGTATTGTTTTTTTTTCTATTTTTGTGTGAAAATCTTAATGCGGTTCACAGAATACATCTACTTACCAAGTTTCAACAGTATAGTTCTTATAGTTTCGGAAAAAAGTGGCTGTGACATACGGACGGACAGACAGACAGACAGACATGACGAATCTATATGGGTTCCGTTTTTTGCCATTTGGCTACGGAACCCTAAAAAGAACTTATTATATCTTTCGAAAACAATAGCATAAATATTTATTTATTTCTTTATTTATTTTATTATTTTAGGAAAACTTACAGCTAAAACCAACATTAAAGTACATATAGAATAAGAAGGCCATTTAAAAGTTCTCACATATAACTTAAATACTTCACAAAAGGAAAGAAAGTAGACAGAGCACACGTACAAGAAATAATAGAATAAAATTAATTAAAGAATTCTTTACAAATAACATTTTTCATCTTTGATGCACCGGTGCCAAACAGATCTAGATCTAATTCGCGGGATAATTTATTAAAAGATCTGCTCGCTCGTATGAGATATGAGTTCTCTCTGTATTTGCAGTTCACAAAAGGAATGTGCAGTAAGTTTGGCTTTCTCAGGTACGCCGAAGGGGCGTATAATGCAATTCTGCTAAGGAGCTCAGGACAATCAATCACACCGTTTGCTATTTTATATAGATAAACTAAGTCGGCTATTTCCCTTCTATCCTGCAATGGTAAGAAATGAAACTTTTTACAGCGTGACGAATAATCGGATACATATGTGTTTGATCGGTACTGAAGATAACGAAGAAAGCGTTTCTGGATGCGTTCAATACGAGTTATGTATACACTATAGTTAGGGTTCCATACTTGCGATGCGTACTCAAGGTGACTACGGACAAAAGCACAGTATAATATTTTAAATGTTTTGATATTATTGAACTCAGATGATAACCTCAAAACAAAACCAAGTGCTTTAGAAGCCTTAGCAACTATGCTGTTTATATGCATATCAAAGATAAGCTTTGAGTCAAAGACTATACTTAAGTCCTTAATGGAATTAACTCGTGAAATTGTGTTATTTTTAAGAGTGTAGCTATAAGTTATGGGTTTAAGTTTTCGTGTAAAAGAACAGATATAGCATTTGGAGACGTTCAAGTCGAGTTTATTAAGAGAACAGTAATTCTGAAACCTATCAAGATCAGATTGAAGGCAAATTGTATCTTCTATGTTTTTGATGGGGCAAAGTATCTTCATGTCGTCAGCATATAAGAGAATCCTTGAATAGTGAAAATAGGTGGACAACATAATGAATGTGATGAAACAATATTTCTTGGCATAAAGTTAGATGATAAAGCAGGATATGTAAGAAAGTTAATCCATTTTTTTTGCCTTATGGCGTTTGGTGAACATTGCAGGTGAACATACGGCCATACAGGCAAACCACGGCTATGTATGTTCTGTCATTAGATATGGTATAATCGAGTGGGGAAATTCATGCCATTTCAATAGAGTATTTATTGCGCAAAAGCAATGCGTGCGAGCAATCTGCAATGTAGATAGTTTGACTTCTAGCAAACCATTATTAAAAAAAAATTATTTGCTGACGGTCCCTTGTTTATACATTTTTGAAATGTGTTTATTTGTTAAAATGCATATGCAGCTATTTGATCGATTTAGTGATGAATGTAGTCTTATAGTAGATTGCCAAACAGATTGAGACTATCAAACATAAGAACAACGCTTTATAGTAACAACTGTTATCCAATGGCTGTAAAAAATTACAATAAATTGCCTGAAAGTATTAGTAATTTACCATTAAATAAATTTAAAATTATATTTAAAAAAATGTTATCATGTGAATGTTTTTATTCAATAAACGATTATTTCAATTATAAATTTTGGTATGAATAAAAATTTAAAAATCTTATAGATATAGTTTATGTTATGTGAATCTTAAATCTGTTTTATTACTTAATTTATTTTGTGAATGTTAAAACTCAATATATTATAATTTTATTTTCTATTGTATAAAATTTTTACATTGTATTAATCAATTTTGCATACCACTTGCTGGTGAAGACTGAGCACGTTTATTATTATGACCTTGTGTGTACCACAATTCGAGCGATATAAAAATCATTCATTCATTCACTAGAGTGGGAGACTGAAATTTTATGTTGGCAACACAGATTTGAGAAAAGTTGGCAATACCGAAACGTCTTTGGAATGTCATTATTTATTTCGCGAACTAGTTGGCAAACATTGTAATGACCTTGAAAAACCGACATTCGAGTAGGATAAAAAATGCTAGCGCTCTGTCTCGTTTCTTAACGTGTATTTCCAATAAGTGTTTCTCTTTCTGTGTGAATGAGTCAGAAGATATCTCAAGGTCTATAGCTTTCTCTGTCTACGCGTGGGGCAGAGCATCGTCACAGATTACTATAACTATATAATACTCTGTGGCATCGTGTCGTCACTGCGTCAGCTAAACTAACTCAAGTATGTAAAAAGTTTTGAAATAATCAATAACTGTAAGCGAGTTCACTTTACAGGGTTATTTCTTATCTACATTCTCATGAATGAAAGTTTAGATAATCTGTGATTCCATACATTTTGGTAGTGTTGAAGAGCAAATGTTTTTCGCATTCAAATATTTTTTTGTTTAAAAGCATCTATCTCTACAAAATTATTTTTAATCTATGGTTAGTACTATTCGTAATTCTTATAGAATTATAACCATATAGGTTGAATTCATTAAATTATAACGAAAAACTTATAAAGTAATCCTCAAGTGACATCATTATCTACAGAGACTAAAATACGTTAATGTGCTCGCAACTTTATGAGTGAATAAGAATAAATAAAATCTTCCGAGAATTTCAGAAACCCAGTTAAAATGAAACAAGATTATATTAATAACAAAATTTTATTTCGTTGACGATCAATATTTACATAATTCTGTGACTATTTATTAAAATTTGACAATATTTTGGCTTAATTATTATTTACAATTATTAATTTCCTCTTTGACACAATCACATTGTCGTTCATAAATAGAGAGCTTAAATATTTATTTATCAACTTGATCATTCCAATCTACAATTTGTTTATTTACACCTTATTTGACATCGAGTTAGAAGTTCTAGATTTACCTATTAAATGGAGAAATCACATACTTGAAGATTTGAACTAATTTGCCCATTATCATTTATAACTTCAAAATAAAAAGCGTAAAAAACTAGAATTTAACAATTTCTGAATAAATATTTTTCAACTTGATTTTTAATTTATGAGATCTCGTCTTGAACCTTTTTTATACGACTTTATTCGGTATAACAACCTTAAGAAAACATCTAATTGGGAGTGATATATAGTACAAATAAACATCCCATATATTTAAAGGGATTTGACCAACATATTGTTTCCCCGCTAGAACACAGGTTCTATAGATTTATCGCTTGCGGTCTGTCCCCTATCCCACCATACCCTCGCCGTAAATTACCTTTAGCTATATTATTAACAGTATAGTAAATATTTACAATGAAATTGTTTAAATATTTACATAAGTTCGCATCTATAGAGTTTTTTATGTACAATTACTGGCAATGGCTTTAAAAATTCAATGAAACATGTTAATAAAATTGTAACGAACTATACAAAAAAAAAAAGAATTATTTAAACTGAAGGAATGAAACACATTATTATGGCAAGCTCGGAGTAGGTCGGACGCTTATGAGTTACGTGTCAATAAACCAGCGAACGATCAGAATTTCTGTAAAATAAGACGCTGCATGGATGACTTGATTCTTACACAGGGCTAGGGTACTTTCCTTCTCGCCACTGGCTACGGTTAAAGTTAGAAATCTGTCGACGAGCAGCTTCTCCGGAGTTGTTTGTTATCATGAGTACAATCATGTGTCTCAGTATCGTTTACTAATTACAAGTCATCTTATAGAGAGAGATATTCATAGGTTGAATACTGTTCGGATCGTTACTTTACCGAAAACAAATTACAAGGAACTCATATCGATTTTTTTAATGTCAGTGAATCAACTTGTGTATGATATATCTATCAATGCAAACTGCTCACGCTTCGAACAAGGTAACGTTGTTAACGCTATCACTCTATTAATATTGTTACTCTATGGATAATAGTCAGAACCAAGCTTATCCATGTTAATGTGTTAGTCGCCTTAAAACTCCTTTGAAATAAAGATTTTTTCCTAATTACGAGTAGATGCAGATTACACAAAATTGACACACGCTTTTCTTATTTTTGAGGTAAAGTAAACATAAACTAGAGTCGCTTCCGACATTAAACAATTTTTGACAATGACAAAAGCCTGTAGCCAAAGAGCAATGTGCCTCCCTGGCTAATGGGGGAGGGGAGATACTAAACACAGCAAAACTTGTATACTTATCTCCCGAAACATCCACGTTTTTTAACAAACATGTTTTGCCTTTACGCGTAAAAGCGAAACATTTTTGTCACAACTTTCTTAGCTTGTTTTTATGATAAACTTACAAAATATTGACTTTGATATCCTTATAATTTAAATAATTTATTCAAGTACCAAACTGTAGGTCATCAAATATTGGTGTCCTCAGGATATAAAGGGTTAGTAAAAAACATAGAATCCATGCTGTTTTGTCTAGAGTTGATTTTGCGCAGCCCTGTTGCATGGCCGCTGGGTGTTCACCTAGAGAAAAAAAAAAACAGATTTATTATAAAAGGATCATGGCGAGATTTGTACAAAAGATTTTTAGAGACGTTGGAATGACGTTATTTTGATCCTTGGTGCCTAAGGAACAACTTGAGTCATTTAAAATATTTTTAGAACCCCGGGATAAAAATTCTAATTTCCATTGGCATGCCGGCGAATCGCGACTATTCGCGACCAAAACCGTTATGTTATTGTTATGTTTTGCGGGGTTTATAAAATATTTCATGTATTACACGTTGCTGGTAATTTAATCTCAACATTGGAAGTGATTCAAAACCCTCTAAATTGTTTTATTTTTTTGTTCGCCATGATTCTTTTCAAGTAACGAAGAAGGATAAGTTCTTTATTTAAAACCATTAAAAACTGCTCAAATGAATGGAAATAAATTTCAAAAATAATTGTATAAAACACGCTACCGCTATTTAAATAAATGAAAACCATTTATGCTCGTATTTTCGAGTGCTCTGCTGTTTTAGTACTATTCGTTTTTTCATTCACAGTGCGAAGAACAATGTCCATTTTGGCACCCAAATTTTTGTTTGCATTACTGAAGCATGTAAAGTGAAAAGCAAAATATTTCTGAATTTGAAATAAACATCATGTTTTCACAGGAATTAAATAAAAATGCTAGGCGTTTTGGTACACAGAGGGCGACTATAGATTATGGGGAGAGCAAATGTCGCTTCCTTACATTCTATTCTTTGCTAAGATCGTCGCACTAAAACTAAATTTTACAAACACAAGCTAACTCATAAATTCTCACTAAGTAAGTCCGCCAAGAGAATGCATTTCTGATACATTTTAACATTGGCCAAATCACAGAAACGGCTAATTTGATTAAGATGAGACTTTCAATAAACTATGCCTAAGCAAATACTGAACCATCCTGTGAAAGTCACATTGTAATTGGATTAGCCATTTCAGAGATTAGCCCAATATTAACAGGTGTCAGAAACGCTAACTCTCTGCGGCCGCGCTGTAGACTTGAATATACCATGACGTCATAATATAAAACAATATAAATCTCGCCATCCGACTTTAATCAGGCCAGTGGTGTACAAGCTATCGATTCAGAAGCGTGACTTATCCAATCATCTGAGATTTATCGACCACTTCGTTCTTTGATGGATTCTCTCGCGGATCCTATCACTTAAGGAGCTTACTAAGTGACTTTGAATCTGTAAGAAACACTAAGAACTTCGAACTGTAAATCCAAATGGATTTCGATTTTATATTGGCTTTTGCAAGGCTTTATTCAAATAGTGGCTTTTCAGTTGATCTAGAAGAACTTAAACGAGCGAATAGGCGAAAATATCATCAATATTCATGTAACGATTCTCAGCATCATCATCATCAGCCTATAATGTCCCACTGCTGAGTATAGGCCTCCTTACACAAATGAGGGTGAAAGGGAATGGGCAATACTCCACCACGCGTACCCACTGTGAATTGGTGGAGGCAGGCTAGTGGTTAACCTACTGTTGGAATTTTTCAAGCCGCCTAGCAGGCATCCAACTAGCTTAACGACTATCACAATTAAGTAATAACCGGGACCAACGGCTTTACGTGCCTTCCGAAGCACGGAAACGCTCGATTTGAAATACCACTAGGCGGTCACCCTTCCAGGTACCGACCACGATGGTGGTAGCTTAACTTTGCTGATAGATTAAGAACAGCTAACCATGCTACAGTACGAGCGCTTCATAGCTTCTCAGCATACTTCTAAAGAAATATTAAGGTCTCACCAGATAATACATGAACCCTCGTAGACGCAGCGGGTGCATTGTTAGGCCCACATGTGTATACTCCTGCATCAGCTCCTCTGGCCTTCTGGACCAGGAGTCGACTGGTACTCTTCAGGCCTTTTTCTGTTACTAGTGATATGCCTCCTCGATCGGAGTCAAAGTTTATCACCTAGGAGACAACATTAAATAATGTTAAGCAATATTCAATATTTCACATGTTGTCGATGGTATCGCAAACTATTATAAGTCTAAAAGACAGTTTATTATTATCGTTAAAAATGCTTTAGAAAAACGACTTTAAAAATACTGGAATATATGAATTCCACAACCCGCAGCTTTACCAGGAATTTATAAAACTGAATACATATTCTAACTTTATTTACATTGTTACCAAACTCTAGAGATCTGAAATATCTATTGTGTGTTGTTTGTGATCAAACAATTTGCTTGTACAAATCAACAATACGAATCTAAATTGTAAATACGAAAACGTATACGTAACTAATTTAATGCTCTAATATTTTCAATATTAAACTGCAGACATTTGGCAAACGGAGCGTTCACTATCCCATGACATAATTAAATTAAATTGTTTGCTCAACTAGGCGATTCGTTACGTAACATGTTCAAATGAAACCATGAAATCGATTGATTTACAATTGAGTCGTCGGTTCCGTACACTCAAGGATTTAATACCCTTAATCCCGGCATCCCGGGATTTGTCGCCAAATTTTGTGATTAGCCGAATTTGCGAAGTAATTTAACGGATCCGAAATTTTGCGAGAGCTTTTATTCGAGTTCTTTGCTTGTGCCAGCTTAGGAATTTTTATGGAACTTTTCAATTAAATTCCGTCGAGGCGGCAAACAATGCTAATCTATTTCACTGCTGCCAATCAATGTAAAAACGTGTTCTGCTGAAGATATCATCAGAAATTAGAGGAGCAATTAAAACTTAGCGGCCGGTAGTGTCCAACAAGAACACAAAAAGTATATTGGTCCGATTGTAAATTTTCTACTTTATAATATAAACTATAAAAACTTGAGGAAATTTTCTATATATACATTGTATTTTGTACATATTTGTTGTAAATAAAGATGTCTACTTCAAAAAAAAAAAAATTAGAAAATATGATGATGTTTATGAAAATCTTAGCTACAGTTACTAGTTCCAAAACTGTCCAATATATTCGAAAAATTATGATAATAGATTTCTAAACTAAGATTATGTTGTTATCTACATATCGTTCAAAATCCTTTCCACTTAACTTTTACCATATGCCGATAATTCTATATATAATTTAAATTGTATCTTCACCTGATCACCATGTGTCCAGGTTATAGAAGTCGGTGGCTCTGGTGTATGCCGAACAGTACAGGTGAGGTTAATAGTCGACTCAGCTTGGATGAACAGCTCTGCTCCACTGGATATTACTGTCTCAGGTTCTAAAGAAAAGTATCACTAATTGAGTTTAATGTTAGGTATTTATATAAAGTGATGTTTAATGGCTAATTGTAAGAGTTTTGAGTCTGGAACTTTGATAACCTATCGACTTTTTAAATAATAAACTACGAGCTGCAAAATGTTAAAGTTATATTTAGCTTCGTTCGTCTGAGCGGCGCTTCACGACTTAAAACATTGAATATCACAAAGAGCTTAGGATCTATATTAAAACTTAAGACTTCAAAATTTAGAAAAAGTATTGTTTAAATTCAAAGCTGATCTTATTGAGATCCTAGATGATTTAATTGAAGTTTAAGATTGTTAATAAAGTTTGTGATATCATTTAAAAATCTTTGTCATTAAGAAATTGAATGTTTGTCGAAATTAACTTACTAATTAGTATGATGACAAAAGGAATGCATTTATAAGTCATAATTGAATGTATAAGTCATCAAAAACTCGAAGAGAATATTAGTTGCCATAGTAATAAGTTTAATAATAATGCTCCAATAAATTTATTTAATAAATATGCAATTAATTTTAATTCATAAATAATAGATTTCAAAAATATTGCTAATGTTGAAAATGGCAGAAAGGGGAATGCAGGATATGAGATTAAGAGAAGAGATATTACATAGTAACTCTAAAAAAGGTAAGAATGATGATTGGTTGAAATATAAGAACATTTTTATAAGAACGGCCAGATGATAGAGAGGAATTTCTATACTATTAATGTTCCAAGCTCGTTGGCCCAACGAAAAAGGTAGACAGAAAATATGATACGGTGAGCGATGGAAGTAAATGATGATAACAAAGAATAAAAGACAAGTAACAACCGATAACTGACCTACAATATTAAGAAAGACGGCATGTCCTATAGGCGGCGTGGTGGATATCTGGCACTCGTACTGTCCGGAGTCGCGGCGCTGCGGGCTGCGTATGCGCAGCGCCCACTCCTCGGAGCGCGGCTTGTGCTGCGCCTCGAAGCGCTGGTCCGACGTGTAGGTGTAGCGGCCCACCGTCAGCAGGTGGATGTCGCGGTGACGGACCCACGATACCTGATACATATCGACTTTAATAAGGATGGTTTTTCAATGAGCGGTATCTGGCTGATTTTTCCATGGACTTATCAAAGGAATGGGTTAGCCTAAGTTTATCTAGTGATTAAAATCGGCCCTAAAAGAATAAAATATAATATAAAGAGAGTGCTCGTGTTAAACTTTATACGTAAAGTTAGTAAGTATGAGATGCGCTATGGAAACATATAATTAATCTGACATAATGTTGAAAAAGTGAACAATATTGTAATAAGACCATTACTTCGATAAAACAAAGATAGGTAATATCATGGTTGGGATATTTAAAAAATATGAGTAAGGCTGTTGTAATAGCAACTATACGCCTTTTTTCGGTCACGATCGCCAGATCGCAAACGTTCTTTCTTTTCCCTTTCGTTTTGAAAGGTAGATGACATATATACGACGGAAACAATATTGGATTCAGCACTTTCAATTTTAGGTATACTAAAGTTTGGTGGTAGCTTCGAACTTTGTGTGTTCCGAGTACCGAATAAAAAATTGCGTTGAATTTAGGATTCTTGCATTTGCATTAATGTAAATCATATTAAAATCGAGTATAAAACGCAAAAAAGATAATTCTTGAATTTTTTATTTTATTTTTTACAGCGGCAATATAAGTACACATTCTGTGTAAATTTTGACCGTCTTCCTATTACGGTTCATGAGATACAGCCCACTGACAGACAGACAGACAGCGGAGATTTACAAATAGGGTCTCGTTGGCACCCTTTGGGTATGGAACTGTAAAAAAGATTCAGATTCTTTATTTTGCAAGAACGTGGTATTCGTTTTACAGATGTTATTCTATAGCATTTAAATAAAATATTCTATCACAGGGGCGTGCAAAAGTATATAACAATAAAATATTCATTACATTTATAGGTAAATAAAAATATTATTTTAATCAATTTATCCACTTAACAAAAAAATTAAAAGTACCTAACAATAATAAATAAATTATTGGACGAAGAATAATTAATATAATAGTAAAATCCAAAAAAAATAAATATAATTTAATTACAATGATTTCATTTTAAATAAATTATCACTTTTAATAAATTAGAGGAGCAAGGGCACGCTGGACATTAGCATCTTAGTTCGATCCGAACACAGGGGTAGGATCATTGGGGGTGGGCAGAAAAACAGCGTAGCTTGCTCAATGTAAATATGTACGCCACATTCGCTGAGCTTACCCTATTGCCATATTTTATATATTATATTGAACCTAATTTTAAGATCCACAGGCCTCCTTTTACAAATGAGGGTGAAAGGGAATGGGCAGATCTCCACCACGCGTGCCCACTGCGGTGTTCAACCTATATTTGGATTTTTTCCAGCCACCTAGGAGGCATCCAACTAGCTTAACGACTATCATAATTAAGTGATAACCGGGACCAATGGCTTTACGTGCCTTCCGAAGCACGGAAACGCCCGATTTGAAATACCACTAGGCGGTCACCCATCCCGGTACCGACCACGACGGTGGTAGCTTGACTTTGCCGATCGATTAAGAACGGCTAATAATCATGCTACACCATGAGCGCTTCTTTTTTAGATTTTTTAGATTTTAAGATTATTGTTACTAAATGGCATGAAAGGAAGAAAGAAAGAAAATTAATTTATTATTTTCTTTTTTTCTTAGCTAGTAAGTAATAAATAAATCGAAATCAATGCTGCAGAAGATCAAATATTAAGATTTAATGGTAGATCAGTTGTCAGCAAGTATACCAATATCAGGGTATATGCGTCAAAGTGATAAAGGTCGGCGATAAAATAATGATACTATAAAGTATTTTTTTTATTCTTCCAAGTTGGTAAACAAGCATACGGCCCGCCTGATGGTAAGCGGTTACTGTAGCCATATGGACGCTTGCAACATACGAAGCATCGCTCACGCGTTACCGACCTTTTCCCCTCCCCAATGAGCTCTGGCGACCTTACTCACGCGCAGGAACACAACTTTACGCAACATAAAGTTATTTGGCTGCGGTATTCTGTAAGGTGGAGGTACTTCCCCAGTCGAGCTGCTCTTTGAGCGAATAAACGCTATAATATGCTATTGTAGGTAGGAGTAATGTACTTTGGAAAATACCTATGTCCAGTAGTGGACTGTGAATTGCGAGTTAATTGAAACTAATCATAAATGCGAGAGAATAACAATTCATTTACAAATCGACAAAACAATTAGTATAGAAATGTATTCGGTAAACGTACATTAATTGAATTTATTAGTGAACATTGTTATAATTTCTACATTAGGCTTCACATATCCTATTATGGTTTAAGCCAGTGTAGTAAAACCAAGGTTTTAAGATAGTCCCGGCTCTGTTTATTATATGACGTGAGAAAGTCACGGATATACTGTTTGTACTAAGTGCAACCAAAAAATCCCATAATAGCAATAATAGTCTCAGAAACAGACCAGACTATGACAAACTTCTTAGAAGGCGTGTTTTCAGACTTCCACTTCCTACATCTAATTCCCAACTGGCTAGAAGATGCCCAGCTTACTCCCTTCCTCGTACCTATAACAAAGTCGCAAGTCTATAAGACATAAAAAAACTCCCACTCTCCGCCTGCATAAGCACTGTAAAAAAATGGCTTCTAACACTTTCGTACAATGATACAGAAAACCTGTTATGAATAAAAATCATCTCCCATGCACAAAAATAAATAAAATAAAAATAAGACACACACACACTCCACACAACACACACAAAAAACCATGCCTATATTTTAATACCTAAAATGTTCAATCTAATATTTTTTTTCCAATTAGTTTAATGTTCTTTTTGATTTTTTACTCCACATAATTAACCTAATATGTATTTGCCTCTCGTTTTCGTGTTCACATCTTGCCTAACCTGTAAAAATCATAGGCTTACTTTGAACCACCTCTTTTTATTAGGGGAAACAGTTTTGAGCCTTAAAACATTGCTCCTAATTTTATCAAGAACAATCTTACATGCTGCATCTGATTCCTTTTGTCATATATAAATAAAAGAACCAGAAGTTTCTGAGTAATTTGTAAAAGCAACTTATAAGAAAACCTTCTAAGCTCCAGTTCTTGAAAACTAATTCCACCTCGTTTCTATGGCAACCCACTTCCCCCTTTAGTAATTAGCCATTTGCTATTTTGCATCTGCAGCCACGGGAAGTTTCTTACAGTCAGACTTTTTCTGTGTGTTTTATTAAAACTTAATTCATTAACTATGGTAATCTTGAGGGTTTCTCCTTTGGAAACTTGATGACCATTCTTGAACTGTATTCTATATGGTAATATTTTGTGGTCTACAAATAGTTTTATTACTTATTTAGCTATTCTTCCGTTGTTTCACGTTTTAGAGGGAGCTATTTTCTACTAATCTACATACTTTTTGTTTATCTAAGTACATCTACACTAATAATAAAGAGAGAAGATTTAGATTTTTATATTTTTGTTTGTATTAAATAAACTCAATAACTACTGACCATTTCACCAGGAGTAAGCTAAATTATCACTGATTAACATAGGCTATATATTATTTGCAAAACAAAACAGATATCCTAGGAGAACTCCAATAATGTAACCGAAAAACCCGAACAGCTAGTACCTATACTATAGTTTCTGATCTTGCCAAATCTTTAGGAATTTTGCGAATTGGATTTCAAGTGCAGCTCCCATCATGTCGGTAGGTGCTAGATTTTCAACTTGAGGGCGGAATAGTGGCCTGCCAGCCGGGTACAAGAAAATACCACCGTGATAGGCCTGGTCCTTCATCGAATGGTCTAGCTTATTGTATAATCGCAGTATTGGATACCACCAATTACTAAGCTCAGAATTATTTTAAAATCGAATCAATCCAGCCAATTTCATATCAAATTACAACTAACTAACACGAAATAAATTAGCACTTGTATTTTGAAGCCTTACAAAATTGAATCTATTTAAGTAATTTGTCGCTGTTACCAAGTCAATAAAACGAATAAATGAAAATTCTAATCATCCGAAGAGTAAATGTTTGATTCTCCCTAAATTACAACCTTGTTGCTGAAAGATTTAATTATTAATGAATTTATTGATCTGAGAGAAGCAGCGACATTTAATATCAATTTGTAACATGGCTCTTGGAAATTATTGAGTGTGCTCAAAGGCACATTGAGGGATGATTATTGAGTAATCTGTCAGCACAATATCACGTGGAATATTATTGTGAACTAATTTTACAGTCACTAAACTATTAGAGCCTCTCAGCGGGAACCCAATTTGATTAATCCACGGATAATCTTATTGACAGGTAAAGATCTCAACATGTTTCGAAAATATCGTAAATAATATTATTTAATTATATTAAGATGTTGATCTGGTACTTATATAAGAAGAAGAGATTTTGAGAGATTCAAGATTGACTGAGAGATCCTTTTGTAACTTGCGAATGTACTCGCCGTGGTTTTCCCAATGGAGTACAGCATGGAGTTCTTCCAAAAGTGTGTGAAGAGATTTCTTCAGGGTCGGCAAAGCGCGAGTGATACATCTGGTGTTGCAAGCGTCCATAGGCTACGGTAACTGCTTACCATCAGGCGGACCGTATGCTTACTTGCCACCTTAATGGTAAAAAAATGAACTATAAAAGGATACAATTATTAATTAATTATGCATATTATATTAGATTATTATACTACAGAATATCAAATACGTCGTTTTTGAATCAGAAGTCAATTCATTATATTTATACAGAAAAACTGGTTAACTATTTTTATGACAACCCTAGCTATACTGTGTAAAAGTACTGTACTGGAACTCAAGCCCTCGAAAACTGTTCAAAAGTTTCAAGCGACACTTGGTCCAACCATAACCGTGTTCCATAAAAAAATACTTAATGCTTTTTACAAACAGCCATTTCGTGTTACATTGGGCCTTCTGAAATCATGCTTTAAAATACTGCAGTAATAAAGTATGGAGTCACGTTTACGTCTCATTCTGAATCTGTAGGATATTTTGTACTAAAAAAGGCCGTTATACTTAGTCTAAAAGTCAATTATATGAAATATTATAATTAGAGATTTGTGTTTGAACGAATTATTGTCATAATTTTTTGGTCCAGACAATCTTGGATTAGATTAAGCTGGGAGCAAATTAAAAACACAATTGACTGGAGGGTATCTCTCTTTGTCTCATTATGTTTGTCTATTTTTGGTACATGGATACAGCTAGTAAAATATGGCTTATTAAAACTCGAGGAGTTTGATAAGGTCCATATTGTTTGATTAAACGTCGTCATATTACAAATTTGCCTCAATCTATGAGATGATCTTCAGGGTACTAACGGTACTTATATAGATAAAAAAAATGTTTTATATAATTTAAAACTTCAATTTATTCACCAAACAAGAAGAACAGAAGCTCGCTCTATATAGCGTTTCAATAAGCATTAAATACTACTAACTCCATGAGCATAACAACAATGCAATGCACATACAAAAGTCAAAAAGCTCTTTTGTACTAGACTTCAATAAATTCTATGAACTAAAATATTCAGATAACCACAATCTGATTGCGAGAGATGAAGCTGAGGGCGTTTCTGGGAATGCTAAATCAAGAAGCCAACTACTATTTTATTCCAAAGAAAAATTATGGAGTTCAAACGTACAGCGCAAAGGCGGAGGTAAGACATTTTGCATTGAGGTTTTACTAAATTTAGATCGGGTATAAATATTAAATTGAAACCTTAGTATACTAGATATTGAGTATGCTCTTCAATACGTATCTGCTTATGACTCAGTAATACACATTTCATATCATGAAATACTATGAATGTTGTGATGATAATGTGTCCCAATGATTTCTATTTATAAAATCATCATCATTATCATCAGCCTATAAATGTCAAACTGATGTGCACAGGCCTCCTTTCAAAAATGAGGGTGAAAGGAAATGGGCAATACTACCACCCACGCATGCCCACTGCGGATTAGTGGAGGTAGGCTAATGGTTAACCTACTGTTGGAATTTTTCATGTCGCCTAGGAATCCTCCCAACTAACTTAACGACTATCACAATACAATTAAGTGATAACCGGGATGAACGGCTTTACGTGCCTTCCGAAGCACGGAAACACTCAATTTGAAATACCACTACGAGGTCATCCACCTTATTATTTAGAAAATAAGATGGTCAATTTTTTTTAATTTTGATGAGAATCAAAACTTTCCTAAGTTCCAAATAAAATTATGTTTTGATTGGCGTTCTATAATTATGGACATAAGTCTAGTTTTAAGAATATATTTAGGCGTTTAGAGTGACCATTTATTTTCAATAAAATTTCCACTAAAACGAACGATAAAAGTACGACCATTTCACGTCTAAGTTTCGTTTCAGATTCTTTGTAATGGATCGTGTAAAGATTTCGTGTTACTAATAGCGGTGTGGAAACGCGCACTTCCCCAATCACTTCCCAAGTAAAATGATCGCTATCAGCTGAGCTAATCATAAATATAAAACCTCCAAAGCCTATAACACTCAGCAATTTTATGTTAGTCTAGCGTAAACATGGATACAATTTATTAGTCGACCCCGCTTTGCGAGAGAATGGAACGAAACTTTTTTCTTTTCAATAAAAGGAATGGAAGGTTTTGGCAGCGGGGAGCCTGTTTTAAATTGTAAACGTTGGGTGAAAAAAATCTTTAGCGAATTTTGTTCCTAAATGTAAATCTTTTGTTTTCAATTCTTCATCCAAGGACCGCTATGAGTTATTTTTTTAAATTGGTGTATAATTCACGCAACTTTTATTTTCGCTCATGTAGGTAAATAGCAGTCCGGTTTGAAGTTTAAATACCATTTAAAAAGTCCCTTTCAACACATTTTGTATTCCATTTTCATTATAACAATATATTTTTATTTTACTAATAAAATCTTGTTTTTATTATTCCGTGAATAAAATGAAACAGGCTATCTGGGATATTGTTTCGTTGAATATAAATAAAGTTATATTATGTAATGAATCTGTTTATCGTTGAAGAGCCCGTATCAATCAATATTTACAGACAAACTCTTATACATACATAATGTTGTATTTGGTTTGACAAACATGATTAATAATTATGATTGAGTTTATGATCTATACGAACGAAGGATCTTTATAGATCCCGGGTATAAGCAGTAGTAGTTCTCAGATTAACCAATCGTCCTATATTGTGTGGCTTAGACCATGGCTTGATATGAGCGTTAGACGTCAGATTGAAATAACTCCTTTTGTGTACAAATGGTAAATGATTATTGGTGATATTACTAAGGCGCAAGCCACATTATAGGTGGCGTGGGTGTGGGTGCGGACTCTGGGTGTCTTTCCATTCCATTCGAAATTTGAATGGAATGGAAAGACGCCCGTGGCATATCTGCGCCAGCGCCAGCTCTTATGTAGCTTGCGCCTAACAGTGGTAGCATTTTCTACAGAATAATAAATAAAATAGTCTTGACCTCAAAGCTTGTTTACGCCCTGCGTTTTCATCCGCGTTCTCGAGGGATCTAATATTTTCCAGGGATAAAAAGTATCCTTTATGTTATTCCAGGTTGTGATCAACCAGGATGGCGAACATTACGATTGGTTGAACCGCTGAGGTGTCAAGAGGTTACATAGAATAAACAAAACCTACAAATTAACAAGCTCACTTTCTTTATAACAGACATATATAGGGTGACTGGTAATTAGTAAACGATACTTAGACACATGATTGTACTCATGATTACAAACAAATTTCCCAAAGAAACAAATAGGGATAAATAACTAAATTAAACAAAAGCTGATTACACCATCAGCTTTTATTCTTATTCTTGTTAGGTACTAAATATTATGGGCTCATCTGATAAGTAAATTAAAAAAAAAACTTCGGTAAAGTACAATCATGTGTCTAAGTATCGTTTACTAATTACCAGTCACCCCATATAGATAGTTCGTTACTACTACGTTACATTATACTAATAACATGTATACAATTCATACATTATTTGAAATTCCAGACCCAGACAATACTAGAACTATCAGATATATGAGCTCTTATTCTGGCTATAACAAGATTTTCCATAGTCGAATGTGGCTGTAAAGTGCCGTAATAAATGGGACCATTCCAGCCAAATAGTATTATCATATCTCTTGGTAACTTGCTGACTTTCTTGTTTGGTTTCTGCTAGGTTTTTGCTTGTGGCGAGCATTGTTGGTTCTTTCAAACTTTATGATGTTTTCTTAGCCGCTTTTTTGTCATACAAACAAGCTTATAAAATCATTAAAAATATGTAAGTATTATAAGTATAATTCAATTATTAAAAGAAACAAAAAACCCGACTGCGTAAAAAAAAAAATAACGAAAAGAAAAAAAACAAGCTCTGTAACTTGAATGCTATAAGGTATTGCAGTCGGAAACAAACCAATAACCTAAGTATACCTAAGTGTAATACTTTATAAAATTTAAGTTACATTCAAAATTCTATAGATTAAAGAGCTTGATTTTCTCTTTTCAGTTATTTTTTTATTTTACGCAGTCGTTTTTTGTTTCTTTTAATAATTTAATTTATTTCAGATTTTTTAATTTTATTCATAAGTAAATGTGCGGTACGCTAAAGTAAGGCTAACAACCATAACAACTCTGTGAGTTACGTACGGTAATCGCTCAGTCTGCTGTCCTTGCATTAAACGTGTTTTTTTGCAGTTTACGTCAAAATTGTAGCATAAAAGTATTACAATATATACATATATGGAATGGGCTGTTTACAAGCTTTCATTTGATACTTATATTGTTATAATAACGATATTTTTGTTTTTAATACCCCCACTTTTTTTTATTCGTAAACGCCGTATAAAAATAATATACCCTATGACACTCCCACAGTTTAGACGAATCTAACGACACCTCATATGATTAAATCTATCAAGCCGTTTAGGCTGAAGAGCATGCCAAAGAAATAGACATACATACATACATACAAAAACATAACCCTCCTTCCGGGTCAGGCGGGTAATAAAGAAATAGAATCATCTTAACTTATTTTAAAGCAATTACTTCTATCGTCTCGGCATGACAATAAGCTACTTAATATCAATTTCTTTCATTAAGATTTTATTAGTTTGAATTTATGCTGAAAATAAATGTAATTAATTTTGTTCGAAGAAAAGCCTTTGACAAAATTAAAAGCTTATTTTATAATTAATTTATACAGGATGTTGTTTTGGTCGGCGACAAGCGACCCAGGAGCGGTAGTACGAAATATATATTCCCCAAAAGTGGACTTAATTCCATTAAATACTGTAAATATGTCGAGAAATACCTTATTAAATTTGAAATAAAATTACCGCAAAGTATGGTTACTAGGCTCGAGCACAGACTAGAGCTAGGCGCAAGCCGCCATCGCCCCACCCCTTCACTCCCTCGTACTCCCGTTGAGTATTATGTCTACACTTTAGCTTATTACATGATTTTCAAAATTTTAATTTTTTTATTTTTATCATTAAAAAAAATGTATTCTTTTTATATTTTTTTTAGCACCAGTATCATTTGTATTATCGACCCTGAGTCGCTCGTCGCTGACCAAAACAACGACCTGTATTTATACAGGTCGTTCAATACTCAACGGGGGTACGAGGGAGTAAAGGGGTGGGGCGATGGCGGCTTGCGTCCAGCTCTAGTCTGTGCACGTGCCTAGTAACCATACTTTGCAGTAATTTAATTTCAAATTGAATAAGGTATTTCTCAACATATTACAGTATTTAATGAAATTAAGTCCATTTTTGGGGAATATATATTTTGTACTACCGCTCGTGGGTCGCTTGTCGCCGACCAAAACAACATCCTGTATAAACTAGATATTGTTTTAAAATACGCTATAAAAACACTAACCGTTCTATTCTGCAAATTCTTCACTCTGCAGAGCAATCTTACTGGATGACCGACCAATCCAGTGATATTTCTAGGAGTACTTGGATCAAAGTACGGGGCGTCAGCTGATCCCTGCCACTCCTGGAGGAATTCAGCTCGGAAACGCCGTGACGAGATGTCCATGGTGGTAATGTCTTGAGGTGATTCGGTGCCAGAGTCAGCTGCAAAGAATAACTATATCAGGGTATTTTAAATATTAACTTATTTAGTTTTGATAAAAATATACGACGTAAAAATAAATTAGTTCTTTCGGCACCCAGACTGGAAATGTTTAGAAACAGCCCCCAATACAGATGCGTTCATCAAATGTATAATAAATTACCGGATACTTTAAGGGATATAACCACAGATAATTTATTTAAAAATAAACTGAAGCAAATTCTATTAAATAAATGCTATTATAATATCAAAGATTTTATGGAAGATACATGGTAGCCTACGTATATAGTATGTTATTATGTTAATTCATTATATGCGTGTTATTAAGTTAATAAATATTAATATTTAGTCATAAGTTTTTTGCCACACCCTAATAGGTATGATTCATGTTTTAATAGTATTTGTATTATTAGTAAAATTTAACTACCTTCTTATATTATTTGTGCAATAATAAATAAGGAAACAAATATATGTTTAGTTATGTTAATATACAGGTCGTTGTTTTGGTCAGCGACGAGCGACTCAGGGTCGATAATACAAATGATACTGGTGCTAAAAAAATATAAAAAAAATACTTTATTTTTTAATAATAAAAATAAAAAAAAAAAAATTGAAAATCATGTAATAAGCTAAAGTGTAGACATAATACTCAACGGGAGTACGAGGGAGTAAAGGGGTGGGGCGGTGGCGGATTGTGCCTAGCTCTAGTTTGTGCACGTGCCTAGTAACCATACTTTGCAGTAATTTTATTTCAAATTGAATAAGGTATTTCTCAACATATTTACAGTATTTAATGGAATTAAGTCAATTTTTGGGGAATATATATTTTCTACTACCGCTCCTGGGTCGCTTGTCGCCGACCAAAACAACACCCTGTATAATTTAATGTAATGGATAATTATTAAGTATAATAAGTTTTGCAACACCCTAACAGGGTCCATGTACTAAATAATATACTATGTTATTTTGTGTACCTACATTGTGCAATAAAGAAATAAAGAAATTTGTAAATGTTATTTCATAGGTAAAAGTCCAAAACATCATAATTTTTTTAGCGCAAATAAGTTTTTAATTATAAGTAATTGAGTCCCTTTCTGAGCAAAAAAAGGTGGTAGATTCAACTGTTGTATCCTTAATATATCCTTGATTTTGAGATTGTGGATATGGCTGCAGTCATCAAAGAAGTTCATCAAAGAAGAAGAGATTGTGGATTGACATTACGTGTCAGTAAATAGTGTCAAAATATTAATCTACAATCTCAACGTATATTAAACCTCAAATAACTGAATAAATGACATTTTGATTTGATTTTGAGTGGCAGCGATTAGCGTGGGAGAACATCCTATTGTAAAACTTTCTACACTAAAATATCGATGACACTAAAGGTGATTTTTGCATGTTACTTGCAACACGTTGCTTGTGACTCAAAGTAATTACCAACATAGGTATATTGTTAAAGAGTAATTGCTGAGTACTTGCCGGCTCTTCTCAGCAAATGCAACCTTCCGAACCGGTATTAGAGTCAGACTATTTATAAGTGCCTGCGAAGGTCTATTTGAAATAAATTGTATTGATTTGACATAGGCAAAGTAGGAGGCGATTTTGCCAATTATAGTCTTTTTCAAATAACATGAGTTCGGTGACACATGGTATTTTATTAAATTTCTCAATGGTTAATGTTCATTTCGATATAATAAAGGAATACTATGATAGAGCTAGGTTTCACGAAATATTGTGAATATTATTTCAGAGTAATCAAATGGAATTTCACTAGATATTGGTAAAAAACCCTTGACCTTGACGACTCATCTTATGTGAAATAGAGTATAGTAGATTTATCTTATCGTCCTCTCTTTCCCAAGAGTTTCCAAACACTGTTTAGAGCTACCCGAATCACCCCTATGTAAGCACAGCGATTTTTAAGTTTTTGAATTATGACTATTCTGCATGTTTTTTAAAAAAAAACCTAGCGTTGATATCTTTGAAAATAGTGACGCGAGTTTTTTTTTCAATTAGTTGATTAGTGATTCTAACGAATGCATTCATACATCATTTTCTTGAAAACAGTCAAGTTTCAAAACTGTCCTAAAAATAAAAGTCTCCCCCTCAAAGAATAAGGAAAATAACGCAATGTAAACATTCTATGATATCAAAAATTTTATTATCTGCTAGGATAACTATTCGGCAGATTTAGAAAAATAAATCACATGTAATGTATCTCAACTATTCAAGTCACTATGCTCAAAAATGGTATACTCAGAGTTTGGTTAACTACAGGAAAAACAGTCGGCATAAACGGGGGTTCGGGTAACTCTAAAAGCTCTACCTCAGAACTTTCGATTGACACTAGTAACAGTTCATGAGATATACATCCTGGATAAAATTTAATTAATGTTAATTTCTTAAGTAATTAAAAGGCGTACAGCGGTCGCTACACGATGGAAAGTGGCTATATTGTGTTCCGTATTTATGAATGGAGAGAGGTGGCACAACTTTAAATTAGTTAGACAGCAACTTTGGCCACCCCTGTCATGTAGAGTGGTTAGACTTTGATCAAACATGTTTTACGGGTTGCTTTAGTCACTATTCATTTAGAATACTATGGGACCATTATATAATTGGGTGATAAGATTCAATAAATTGTAATATTTTTAACTAGAAAGTTTGATTCCATGTCCCTCCTATACAAAATATAGTTAAAAAGAAGATGACATATGATAAAAGAACACAGTATAGCTGGGCAGCATTTATTAAACTTCGGTGAGTCTAACCGGCATCAATACCGCAAAGCATCAAGAAGAAGGTATAATAAGGACGCATAATCGTGGCCTCTGACAATATTGACTTCATCCATAAGTTTGAAGTCACTCAGCGGGCTGAAATCTAACGAAATAAAGTAACCTACATAGTCCGGAGGAGCAGGTTCAAGTGGCAGTGAGCTGTTCACGTCTATGGCAGAATCGATAATGGTAGCAGACGAGTAAGTCGAGATCACAAGGGTAAGGTGCAGTGGATTGCTGCTAGATAGAGTGAATAGGTCGATGCAAAAAATTTAGGACTGGATGCTGTAGCATCTGACGACCAAAGCCTATGCTCAGCTGTAGGCTGATGACCTCAAACAATAACAAAAACTAGTCATAATATTGGTTCAAAACATATGGCTTTATTCTTTAGGGCGGCAACGCGCGGTTGATGCCCCTGGTGTTGCAAGCGTCCATAGGCTACGGTAACTGCTTACCATCAGGCGGGCCGTATGCTTGTTTGCCACCTTAGTAGTATAAACAAAAAGTCATTAAAACCGAGTGAGGGAAAAACGGGTACCCTGAGTAATAAGGGTTATGTTTACTAATATAATATTTTAAATGCGATTTGTCTGTCTATTAATCTCGGCTAAACTATTCAACTTTTATTCTTTTAATCTCAAGAATTTAGATCAAACCACAGAGGACACTTTATGTCCTTTTACAATAAAAATAAAATTACTAACATTAGACGAATGCATATACGTAATAACGCATGCATTTAATTTTCTCTTATCTTATTTTACGTCTTAAAAGTCATCTCGAAAATCTTTCCACTTAAAGTATGCGTAAATGTATAAAACCACTTAAATATTACCTACAGAGTACCTATAATACAATACGTCTAAATTGTAAAGAAGCAGTACGTAATATTTGAAGAATATATTAAAATGTAAAAGAACCTCAATATATTTTATACTTTATATGTAAGAAATGTTTCTTGGTTTTCATTCAAGACCAGCCAACCAAACAATAAATATACAAGGAGTATAAAAAGAGTCTCGTATTCTATGATTTACGAGTGAACATCATTTAGTACAGTGCTTCTCAAAGTGGGTGGTGACGCCCTCTTAGGGAGCTAGAGTAATGTGAGGGGGTCAGGCAGAATCCCTGAAATTCAGCTTCACATTAAATGGTAGTATTTTAAACAAAAAACATGCTTATTTAAGTTACATACAGAGACAATTTACTACATTCAAGTACATACTACATATATGTTCAAATACAGTCAAAAAGGTTAGATAGGTAGTGTCGCCTTTCAATCAGCTAACAAATTCTTAGAAACTCGCACTATGCACATTATAAAACTATCATATTATTTCCACGCGTTCGTGTATATGTTTAGAGACATTAACTGACTATATTATGAGATATTTTTTCGGAGGCCTACAAAGACCGATCTTATATTTCTTTCATCCGTTCATAAAGTAGGTTGCTTTCAGATATTTTTTCTGAAGGCAGCGGACCGAAAAAGTTTGGGAAACTATGATTAGATGAAGGAAATTTCGGCTTATTTATTTGACATGGACACAAGTGAACGCGTTTTAGTACCCTGAGGGTTAATAGTTGATAATCTATTTTTTTATTATAACAGCTGTTACGAGAGGTCGTTTGCAATGTTGGCTAACTAACATAAATAAGTTTATCACTTTAGTAGCCTTTTGCGGCGACATTCTTTGAGTCTCATTTCGTTGTATGTATGTGTGAAAAATATTCGGGGCAATTTTATTGATGAATATTTTATGATATTTGACGGGCCAGTTGGCGCAGTTGGTTAAGATTTCACCTATCGCGCCATCTCACACAGAACATGCATTTGTGTGCATGAACATGTCTGTATGTCCTGAGTCTGGGTGTAATTATGTATATTAAGTATGTATTTACAAACAAAAAGTAGTATATATGTAGGTATTATATCAGTTATCTGGTTTCCATAGTACACACGGCTACACATCAAGCTATACATTTCCAGTATAAGCTGATCTCGCATTGTATAGGATAGCCGTACAGTGAGAGGTCAGCTTATATTGGAAATGTATAGCTTGATCTGTAGCCGTGTGTACAAGCTCTACTTAGTTTGGGATCAAATGACCGTGTGAGGAATTCCCAACGATATTATTAGTATTGAAATGTTATTTTTTATTTAAATCAGGACGAACTTTGTATATTCATAAAGGACACGTGTCTGTATTTTCAACCAACTATAAAAGTACAAACCTAATAAAAGTTGCAGAAACCAAGCTATACCTAGCAAGCACTAGAAAATAACTTCACAGGATTTTACATAACTTATCATACAATTTCACATCAATACTCAAAATACAGTATTTATCGAGTGTACGTGACTTGTAAGTACTTACCGATGAGGAAAAAGAAGCCATGCAGAAGAGATAGCAATAAAGCGGATTTTGCGCCGCTCGCTTCGTGCCCCATAACGATCACCTCATGTGGCCGGAATTCTGGAACAGGTTATATTGTTTAATAGCTGCACCTACTGACGCTTTACACATTGGACGTGTAAGGAATAAAAATAAGCAAATGTGAGTCCTCCGAATAGTGTCAATACCGGTAGAAGGGAAACACACGGGAGACAAGTTGGGCTGACAGCATCTCTAATTTTGAACAATAGTTATGAACAAAAGAAGTTAGTTTGGCAAAAACAAGGTAAGAACATAAAAAATCTTGATTGGCACTAAAATGCACCACATAAATACGTTTAGAATTCAAATGAAAATACGGTCACAGCCTGAATAAGCGGTTAATGAGGATTTTTCATTATATTAAAACGGGAACAAAGGATTGGATACGACATACATCAAGTGGAATTCCAATTTGGGAAATTAAGAGTTAATTCGATTTGTCTTCGCGGGAATGTGATGAAAGAACATAGGCATTTGTGATGTTTACTGAAAATTAGAACAGATTTATATCACAGAATTTCTGAATTTTATGGTACAGTAGTACCCAACTGATATGGCGCGTCGTGAATCTTCGTTCGCACAGAAAAGAAAGTATGGCCCCGAAGATTAACGAAAGAATGCTTAAAACTTACAATCAACCTTAGATCACTACTATAAGGTTCATAATACATTGCAGCTGTTAGTTCCGTCTCACTCGCAAGTCACGCCCCTCCGCACGGCGCTCGCTAACATGGCGGCAGCTGCCGACCAATAGCGTTTCCCGCGGTTTGAAAGTTTTTCTTCTGCGCAGGTACATCGGTAAGCCATATTAGTTGGGTAATACTGTATACAATGTGACCTTTATTTTGAATGATATTTTCAATATTCGATATGTTTAAGATAATTGGTACGAATTTGTCTTCATCTATTATTATAAAGAGATGCAGTTTCATTGTTTGTAGTTACCACACACATAAGCACGTGCTCGTAAATATTTTTGTACATTAATATGTAGGAGAGTGAACCGAAGTACTAAACCGAATTTTACTATTTTCTTCTGTCACTATACTTAAAAGTTAACCTAATTATACCTATAGTTAAAGTAAATCCTATAAAGCGTGTAAGGGACATCGCCGCACAAACGGATACCATGGGTCCAGGACATAATTCTGGACCCACCATGTTGGAATTTTTCGTCGGTTTTTCCCAAATTTAAAAAAAAAATGAGTTTTTTTTAATTTAGACTGTTCATAATCGTTATTCTTACCTAACCCAAAGAGATTTAAAATAAATAAGTTATTAATTCATTACTTTCACTAAAAGTAGCAATGTAAATAAAACTAGAAACGGTGTCTTATGGCGATATTCGCCTGCAGTCAGCGACATACTACGTAGGCACAACGTTATCGCGCGTTTAAATCGCGGTGTTCACAATACATTGCGCGCTCGAAAATGACAATTTCTATAACCGATCATTAGCGAGGTGAATGACTTTCACAATTTCATTAGTGGCATTAGGTATAGCCTTTTTGCGAAGTTTGCGTTACCATGCGAAATACACCCTGTATTTTATATTGATAAAAATAAGTTTTCAGTTAGAAATGTCAATATAAGTAATCAAAGATAAAATATGCTTGTCTGCTCTAAGGTGCATCGCAGACGACGGACTTTAGTCTGTGGCACACAAAAAGTGTGTGAAAACAAAGGGTTGTGCACGGACTTTTTGCGAGTCGTGTGCGTTACCGCTTAGAATTGTATAGGTTATATTTTCACAGACTCAAAGTTCGGCGTGGTGCGGTCTGCCGTTTATGCTGCACCTTAACGTCGTGGCTAAAATATTAAGGTGCTTTGTGACAGATCTTTTACTTGAGAGTGACAATCAGCCAGGTGTGTACTACAAAGCTCAAGCTTATTTATTATTAATCATAATGTTTTACTTCATAAGATAGCTTCAATCTAACTAAGCTAGACGAGACTCTTTCAAAAAACTCCTAACCCTAATTAACCCTATAGATAAGAAGCCAAATTGCGTAATCTAAATAGGAATTCATTCTACTGACAACTTGAGTGAGTACATTTAACAACATTCTAATTATAGGGGTTCGACCCAAGCTATTGTACGAAGTTTTACAGTCACTACGCTGTAACTGTAAATACATACATATTATGGCAGTGGTAAAACCATCCCTTTATGGTGGCTGTAAACAAAATTGCCTTGTAAGTCAGGGTGCTATAGTGGCAAGGGTGTATCTTATGTTGCCTCTGATTTTAATAAGTTTTTGTTATGAATTAAATTTTTAATACAAGCTTTTTTTGGTAACTGTACTTTTTGTTGACTGTACTTGCATGTACACCAAATATCAAGTCAATCCGACCACTGGAAGTGGGTGAAATCGACTTGCAAGATTCCACCCGATCGAACAAACATACATGTACATGTACAAGTTAAATAAAAGCTTGTAAAATATACCAATACCTAAAAGGCAAGTGGTTGTCAATTGCAGCCAGTCGAACACAGATGCCTAGGTGTTCGGCGACAGTATTCAACATAAAATTGGTATCCAACCTAGGCTATAACAAAATAGTGCAAAAAGTAAATGCAGTGATAGATCAATCTGTTGGTGAGACTTCATTATTCCCTGTGATAGAAGTTGTTTGAACGCGGAGTGGCATGAGTGATCACTTACTGTATCAGCACGGCCATCTCAATCAAGCGGTATACCCGTACAGCCACGAGCTATAACGGTAGATATATGTTTCTAACATAGAGTCAGTGAAAGTGTGAAAGTGCACATCGTGTTCCATAGAAAATAATCTTTTTTTTTTTCTTTTTTACTTTTTATAGGCCTGTGTTTGACCGCAATCTCACCATGGTAAGTAATAATGCGGCCGAAGGTGGTAACCACACAAAGCCTAGAAGGAACTGGCTCTCAAGTGCAGCTATCGGAACACACTGAGAGGTGCTTGGCGACAGATTTACAACTTGAGCGTGGTAGCCAGCCAGGCGGGTACTACAAAGTACCCTACCACCGTGCCATGGGTTCCTCGCGATGTTTTCCTTCACCGATAGCTCAAGCTCATTGTAGGATTCGAACCCGGGACCTTCTTCTCGGTATCCGACGTCACTACCACTGAGCTATCATCGCCAAAAAAAAAATCTATCAAGATTCAAAATGCTCCCGCAGATTTTTTCCACTGATTTCAAAACATTGTCAGATAATGAGTTCCTAAGACGATATGTCATTCTTTTTAGTGTACTTTGAAGGCGGTTTAAATATTTTTTTAAGTTTGATACCTACTCCTTTTCAATGTCTCTCAAGATTTGTTTCTTTTATATGAATTTCATTTATAAATTGCCGACAATACTTTTTGAATAATATGCTGCAATGGCAATATTTCCGCTCTTTTCCGTTGAGAAATTGCCATCATATCTTCGAAAATCATTGTCGGATCATGATACAATTTATATGTGTCCATGAGTTAAATCCATACTTATCGGATGTGCTATTTTCGAGTTATCGGAATAATTGAGCTTTCGGTGAAGGAAAACATCCTGAGGAAATCATAGCATGGTGGTAGGGTACTTTGCAGTATCCACCTGGCTGGCTACCACCCTCAAGTCGAAAATCTGTCGCCGAGCACCTTTCGGTTGTTCCAAAAGCTGCACTTGAGAGCCAGTTCCTTTCAGGCTTTGTGTGCTTACCACCTTCGGTCGCATCATCACTTACCATGGTGAGATTGCGGTTAAACTCAGGTCAATAGACAGTAAAAAAAATTGCACTTAATATTTTAAAATATGTTCAATATACAACAATATTTTGTACTAATTACCCATTTAAGTATCAACTAGTAGGTTACGTTATGGTACTTATTTTGTTATTGTGTGTAAGTACGATATCGTGCATAAACTAGCAATGAATAATATTGGTTCAACTAAAGCAAATTCTAAACTAATTCAGTACTTCAGCCATGGTAATTTGTCGTACTTTTTGGTACTAAACTATTGTACTCACGGCTACACATCATGCTATACGCAATGAAACGAACGGATGGGCGTAAGCATTTTTCCTTGTCATAAAAGTGTCATGTGACGAAAAAAGGAAAAAGTTTATTATCATTGTTTCGCGTGTAAGCCGATTCTCGTAAAATTCGCGGCGAAGCATTCTTTGTTGCAAGACCTAACTTTTATGTTGTCGGCATTAAACCGAGGCGGTTTTTATTTTAACTTATTGTTTTGTTATGTTACTTGTGTAACAAATATGTGTGTCTGGTTTTTAGTAAAAATGGGTCATGGTAATTAAAATTAAGCTTAGCTTACAGAACTCCTTAACTAGCAGGATTACATTTTTTGCTCAGTCTTTTGTTAGTGCACCTCTACTTAATAAGAAGACATGTTATCAAAGTTTCATGTTTTTAGATGGAAACGTGTTCAAAAAACTAATAAAACACCACACCACTCCACCATCACTTTTTATATCACTCCAGCGGCTGGGGCTGGAGCTATATAAAGCGTAGGTTCGACCGCATATGGAATACTGCTCACACCTCTGAGCAGGCGCACCCGCTTACAACAGCTTGATCCACTTGCTTCGGTGCAAAAGCCAATCGTATTATTATTATTATTTTTTATGTTAAATGGGCTTGAGTTTGACTTTCGACTGACCCCATGAGGAGTTATGACGAGGCCGAGGATGTAGGAAACACAGACCACGGAAGAGAGTTCCACTTCTTTGCTGTTCGTATAAGAAACGATAAAGCGAAGCGTGGTGTCCGGGTACACGGGATGTCGACAACGTATGGGTGGAAATTCTCCCGGCGTCTTGTGTTTCGATAAAGAAATGGGGATGGAGGAATTAGATTGAACAATACTGTAGCACACTCTCCAAAATATATCCTATAGAAGACCGACAAACACGAAACCTTACGCCGATGTTCAAGGCTCGTTAATTTCGCCTCAGTTAGCGAAACATCGCCGACTAGTCTTCTAGCTGGTATTTGGCAGATCCATCCCAGAGGTGACAGCAGTACTCGATGCACGAACGGACTTGTGCTTTGTACAGTTGCAATAACTGATCCGGCGTAAAGTACCGCTTCACCTTACAGAGAATGCCCAACTTTTTTGCAGTGGTTTTAGTCTTTGACTCAATAGAATTACCAAAATTTATTTTGGTAGTTAAGGTATAGTTGGCGATCCCGAATTCACTGGCAGTTTGGAACCGCTTTCGGAGAGATATATATCGGCTCTCTCTGTGTATTCTACAGTCTATATAATGGGTAGTGAAAAATTATAAGCTCAATCTTTGATACATTTGTACTTGCACCTCATTAAAATAAATTAATTTGTATTATAAATAAATAAGCGATAATTAAGTAGGGTATTTTGTGTACGAGTAGGTAATTAACACGTAACGTTGCTCATACGAATATTCAAATTATTGTAGTGTGATTATGGAAATAATAGAATTGATGATTGTCATCGAATGTTTAAATAGGGACAAATACTCGGTACCAGGAATAATTATGAACAATCGAGTGGTTATTCATGTGTGTAACTATTTAACCATTAACCCTCTTACTCAAAAATGCCTTTTTATTAACCGACTTCAAAAAAAGGAGGAGGTTCTCAATTCGGATATTTTTTTATGCTTGTTACCTCATAGCTCCGCCATTTATTAACCGATTTGAAAAAATATTTTTTTATTTGAAAGAGTACACTTCCCGTTTGGTCCCATTGTTATCAGGATTGATCAGCATTTGATTACTTCTTAGTGTACATTGAAGTCGGTTTAAGTTTTTTGTAAAACAGTCCAATTATTAACTAATAACAATTATACTGATTAAATGGTGTTATAAATAATGTCACATTGTTTGACAATGACAGTAAGCTGACGTTATTTACGTGACCATTTAATCAGTTTATAGTTAAATAGCATTTTATGAGTAAGGCCATTAATGCTCATGTTTAAAATCTAGGATATAGCGACATAATTGTTTGAAATAGAAAGTTAAATAAGTAAAAATCCACATGGACACTATATTATGTACCTATCGATCAATATCATTCCAATCACACAAATTTTTTCTATCCTCAGTTTTTATGGCCTCATTGTTACTTGTATTATCTGTTTTATGCGTGATGCCGACTATATCAGTAGCTAGCCCATCTCTGAGCGATGCTGTCTTCCGAGCCGGTGGGAACTTCAGTGGCTTCAACCTTCATAAGTGAGTCGTCTTACTGAATCTCTGACTTTGGTCTCCGCGCAAGCGCAAGAATCTCCTGAGATGTTCGCAATCCTCGTCAAATCTCTCTGATGGTTCTCTGGCCTCTTTAAAAAATCATTTTAATGCGATGATAAGTCAGTGGTAGAGAAGTCGAATGCCGTGATGACGGTCGCGGGTTCGAATCAATGAGCTTGAGCTTTCGGTGAAGGAAAACATAATCTTCACACTCACAAGCAAACTCGTTCGTACTCTTTCGTTCGTTAGCATTCATTCTCCTAGTGTGTACCCGTCGTTATGAGGACAAACGTACCGTGTTTTATAAAATAAAGTATTGTACAGATAACCTAAATATTTAATCCCTAAAGTGTTCTCCGCACGCAACTTTTGGAATTATCCTTGAAGAAAGAACATAAAATATTTAATTTGTCCCAAAAGTGTATAACAGTGAAACTAAACAGGTTTGTGATTGTCTAGACATCCACAAGTAGGTGTGTGGGTAGTTTACTGTGAAGAAGTTAGTGTTTCATGAAGGCTAGGTCATGAAAGTAGATAATGTTTCAGTAGTGGTAGAGTTGTTTCCTCAATTTTATATGTTCATTTTTTTTCGAGAAACGCATTGCTATCATTAATTGAGATTTAAAAATGTTAAGCATTTCATGATAAGATTTTTTAAAGGTCTTAGGTAAATTATAGTTTACTAGCTTCTGCTCGCGGCTTCGGTCGCGTGGCCTACAAGTAACAAATGACATATTTTTCTACAACAATAAAACAAAACAACTTCATCCCGCTTCGAGGGTGGAATTATCAAAAACGCAGAGACAATCTTCAGCCGAAACACAAAATTTTAAGATCCTAATTTCGATACTGACGGACTTTCATACAAACTTTCATCCCCTACTTTACCCCCTTAGGGGTGGAATTTCGAAAAACCCTTTCTTATTGGATACATACTCTTCACAAAGAATATACTATCTAAATTTCATGTCTCTAGGACCAGTGGTTTAGGCTGTGCGTTGATATATCAGTCAGTTAGGACTTTGAATTTTATAGGTATATATAGATAATTCAAATTTACGTCAAATAATAATTTATCTAATTAATCTTTTGCCATAATAAATTGGCAACACTATCACTATAGAACAGAACAAAATTAATTACTCACAGAATAATCGCAAAATAACAGAATAAACCATAAATAATGATATCAACCATTTATACCTATCATTAATCAACTTGCATAGAATATGAACAAGTTACACGAAACAATACAGTTTCTTGCGCCTACTTAATTACCTTGTACTATCTAACGAAAAGCAAGTAATAAAAGCGTCGAATATACAACAAAGTTATATAAATATACAGTAATACGTGGGTAAGTGTATATGTGAGGTATTCATTGAGACAAAAATGAAAAAAGCGCGACATGTCTGGATTTCATGAGATAAAGCCTCAATGATTTATGAAATTCTTTATTGTTCAATGTTTGCCGTGCGAAATGAAATATCGTCTTATCTAAGCTCATCATTGGATGAGTGTTACTCGAAATTCGATTTTTTGTGTGTACCTACTAATATTGTGAAAGTGCGGTTGTTGGTTTGTCCTTCACGTAGCAACAGAGCAACCGATCGACGTGATTATTTGCATAGAGATGTTTTATGGACTGGCTTTTTATCCCGGAGACGCGGAAACCACACATTTTCTATGAGATGCAAAGGCGTGAGTGTGTTCCGTGTATTTATTGTGATTATAGAGATGCACTGGAAGTCTGGAACATCTATGCACAGCGGTAAAGTTGATTATTAGTGAATGTTATTTCAGAATTTTTATTATAAGCAATTGAAAATTATGTTTTATGGTTTCAAAACAATAATAACTCGTAGGATGTATGTTAAAAACTTTTAGATACAATAAAATAAAGCTCATTTGTCCATCAAACAAATAAATTCGAATCAGAAAATCAAATATTGTTCGAAACTTAACAATGGAAATTTAAAGTAGGTAACCTACCGTAATAAAGTAAATTATTGCTTCTGAACATCTATTTAAAGTGTAGTTTGCAACGAAAGTAAATTGGAAGCTTGTCAACTGACAAACAGACTAGATAAGCTCGAATGGACACCACTTTGCTGGAAAGTGCAGTGTAGTGGGCGTTTCGCTATTCGGTCAAATGACCTCAAAAAGTCAACGTAAAGTTAGATAGAGGCGAGTGTCGAAGCAAGGTAAATATCTTTTAAAGTTTCCTATAGATTAAGTAAGTCCGAAATCTCCTTTGCGAATTGTAGAAGACTGAGGACCAATGAGTTTTAAGGACATGATACATAAACAAAAAGTAGAAGCACAACACAGGGTTGATTGAAGCCGATAAGAAAGATACATAGAGAAAAGATGGCGGTAAAGTTATAGTCGCATCGATCAGATTGATAACTAATAAAATATTGTGTAGTAAAATCATATCATCTATCCCGAAATATAAACAACAATCAATCTACACGCATGACGTCCCAGTAACCAGTTGATCCAATAAACTTCCACGCATCTAATCTATGACTATATAACCCCGCTTTCCTAGAGCGTCTCATATTTATTCAAAGCAATTCACATGCATCGTTTATGGACGAAGTTAGTCAGTGTGGTGTAAAAGTGCTACAAAAGTGCCTACGCCAGCAGCTGGTCATAAATGCCCGCTAATATAACTTTTTTATTTACTCTCCTTTGCTATACTGGAGGCCGATTGAGGTCGCATATTCTCAAATGAAAGGACCTAGTCATAAATAAGACATTATAGTATGGCTGAAGATATTTGCATAACTTTCTGGATTTATTGCGGATGTTTTTGTCTTTTTTTTTTAAAGTTAAAGTGTCTGTTTGGCCCACTTTTGCATTTTAGCTCAGTGTCAAAAAGAAAAAAATACTAAATTGATGGCAATAATTTTTTTTCTGTTTATAGGCCTGTATTTGACCGCCATCTAACCACGGTAAGTGATGATGCGGCCGAAGGTGGTAAGCACACAAAGCCTAGAAGGAACTGGATCTCAAGTGCAGCTGTCGGAACACACCGAAAGGTGCTTGGCGACAGATTTGCAACTTGAGGGTGGTAGCCAGCCAGACGGGTACTACAAAGTACCCTACCACCGTGCTTTGGTTTCCTCACGATGTTTTCCTTCACCGAAAGCTCAAGCTCATTGTAGGATTCGAACCCGGGACCTTCGTCTCGGTATTCGACGTCACTACCACTAAGCTATCATCGCCTTAAATTCAATTCACATTTATGCACCACGAATATTAGCTATATAAAACTACTATTTGTACAGTTATTTGGTAGGGTGTTACTATTTAAGTGTAAACGCATAATTGAGCGCCCTCCGACCGGGACTCACAAGTTGAAAAGAGAAGCAAAAGGGGTCCGTGTGAGGAATGGATATGACCTAGTTCCGTGTATTGAAGCACATAATAGTGGATACATATAGAGCCTGATAATGACGAATACGTGTTCCGAATTCAAAATGACTAAAAGCAATTTTGTATTGAAAATTCATACCTACATAATATAGACGCTATTGATGATGACTCATCAGTGTTCCGAATTCAAAATGATTTAAAAGTTTTTTAAATTCTTTTTATGGCAGAATCCAATTAAAATTACACAGACTTATATCTTCACATCTCTGAATTTTGCAGACGTCTCTACTTCAAAGGTGTTTTCACACATTGCAAGCCCACGGGTAAATTAAGTTCGTATGTTTTTTTACGAAGTAATTAACTACTAATTGATATTAGGAAAATGTTATTAAAGTCACGAATTTTGACAGCCTGTGAAAAGGTTATCGATCTCTGAAAAGGGATTCATTAAAATTAGTCCGTTTTTCCCCACTCAAGTGGTTAACCAATGTAATTAAAATCCTTCACTTCACCTCACCCGACCTACATAAATTCGTGGAAAATATAGGAGCATCTTTATTCATCTTACAAATGGAGCTTTTACCTCAAAGCTTCATTCACATTTATTATAATGCAGCATAGCGTTGGTTATTTAAAAATATGTAAATGTAAAAGGTTGTGTACAAGTAAAAAAAACAGACAAAATTTTACCATGTATTGTAGCTTAACTTTTTATAAAACAAACCATTTGTTTTTTTTTATAAGCAGGAAGCACAGAATGTTTCACTAATTTTTGAGTCACTGAATGTGTTATAAAATCTTTTTTGAGGTAGAACAATAAAATATGAATAATCCATGATTAACAAGTTAAAAAAAAGAACTAAATTTATGTTGCAACAAATATGTACAAATTACAATCTGTATAGAAAATTTCCTCAATTCTGCCACTGCTTCCGATTAACGGCAAGGTTCCTAGCAGGCTGACAGTGTTTCCTCTTTGGATAACCAAGCTGATGCATTGGCGGAATCTGCTCCCAGCCTGGTCTCCGGAGGCCTCGATCAATTTTGATTACAAAGTGCGAGCAAAACGTCGAGCTTCGGACCCCCAAGGTCCCGTTTATTTTGAAATTAATTATAATGTTTGAACATTATGTAAGTAATCAATTAAAATATACTTGCAATTGCTAAAACTCATCAGCTTGCCTGTATTAGTTTTCAAACAAACATAATTAAGGTGCATCCCCCATTGTAACCAATTAGTCACGCTATGTATGAAAATTGATCGACCGAACGCTCGATCGAGGCTCGCAAGTCCGTCCACGCTACACGAATCCTTGCTCCACGTGTGCTCGGCTCATGTTCGGTTCGCGTACCGGGACGCACCATTATGTCAGTCACGTCAAAAAAAATTGGTCTATAGAATTTGTTACCTATTTTTAACCGACTTAAAAAAAAGGAGGAGGTTCTCAATTCGGTTGTATATTTTTTTATGTTAGTTACCTCATAACTTTATTTATTATCCGATTTGGAAAACTCTTTTTTTATTTGAAAGGGTACAGTTCCCGTTTGGTCTCATTGTCATCAGATCAGGATTTGATTACTTCTTAGTGTACTTTGAAGTCGGTTTTAGTTTTTTGTAAAACAGTACTATTATTGACGAACACAAGGATTCACATCACGCTCGTGTTGTAGGCTCGTTGTATGTCCACACTTGACATCGCGAGCAACGAACTAATAGAGGCTCGGCTCATGCTCGGTTCGCGTAGCGTGGATGCACCAGACTTGATTGTTACGTGACAGATGTGTGAACACACCTATCATCAAACATGTTAATTAGAAAATACATTCATGCACAAAACGTAATTAGTCAAACCCCTTCAACACGTAATTCCAAACAGGCAGCAGATGTAGCCTCTATACGACTTACAGCATGTTATACAGCAATTGACCTCTCACAATCACCTGTGTCAAATCACGTCGTTTAGCCAACAATCGAGTCTATTGTCAGTCATTTGTGAGACGAGAGCGGGCTAACAACAAAATGTGCGTCTGTCTGCCTTTTATTCAATTTGCTGCCCAATGTAATGATACTGGGGTCTCACGTACATTTGTACGGCTTTTGTGATAGGACGTGGCTTGAAAGGTAATATAGTGGAATATTGGCATCAAATTATTTTCTAGTACCATTGTTCGCTATTTTATCATAAAATAGTAGTAGTTTTTGTTGGAGTAAAACGTTGGTTGATTCTCGAAGATATGAAGAATGAATATCATGTCTTTTATAATCGGTATATTTATGAGGTACCATAAAATACGTGCCTCTTAGTCCTTTATCGTCCGCATCCAGTTCAGACCTTTGGAGGTCGTCGGTCTATTAGACTTGAGTGTCTCATTGCTTGCAATCCCAGAAACTGCTTTATCGACTCTTTTTTGAAGTGACCGGCACACGTGTCATAAGTAGTCAAAAAGGCAAACGTTCCACCTAATGGTTAGTGGCCATTAGCAATTCCAACGGGGTTGCCAACGTGTTGCCGACCTTTACAAGGCCTAGTAGGTGCTTGGGGACAGATTTCAAACACGGCTTGCTGGTTAGTTTTTATTAACATCTTTCCTAGCGTATGAATGTTTTCGTTCACTGCTCTACCGCGTTAATTAGGAACGCAGTAACGAAGGATTTTTGGAAAATTAAGTTATTTATAGATTAGGAATCCTCGTAATGATCGCTATTATATTTGATCCTTTTTTTTTATAAGCAAGTGTCACTCCCTTACTTGAGATGAATCTAACGACACCTCATATGTTCGATTGAATCCATCAAGGCGTTTAGGTTGCAGAGCGTGAAATAGACATACTACATACATACATACTTACATACACTCGAAAGACATAACCCTCCTTCTGGGTCAGTCGGGTAAAAACAGGTAGTTTATCCGGATACATTATTTATGTACCATGCTTGAATTTACATGACCCATCATCTTCACAACGGTATTACCGCCACAATTACCGCAGTCTTTGGAGACTAGGTATATTATTCCAGCATTCTATTTGTTCTAGAAATTGGGAAGAAAAAGAATATTTGTTTGTTCTAGCATTACCTAAGTAAATTCAGGGAGATCGGAACTTTTGTCGTTAACTTTTATCTGAAGGTCAGAAAATATCTGGGTACAATCAACCTAGAAAATAAGCTCATAACAGTGAGTAACTTCTGTAATCAACAAAACTGTCATGCATGTCATGTATCAGAATTTAATTTCATGTTTATCTTCTGAATTTTATTAATTATCATAAAGTTACAAATAACAAAGTTTCCTAGCTCAAACGAATGATATTTGACTTATTTAAATACGGTTTTCGAAAAACTTATTTGCGGATAAATATTAACAGGTAGGTACCGTCTATAACGTAGATCAATGTCTAAGCTGTGGAGGATTACCTAACTACATATTAATCCAATTCAAATAGGTACAAAGGATAAATAATTCATATGGAAATAATCGTTAAACCCGGCTGTTTGCAAATCATCGTAACTGGCGAATATTTTATCATAACGTTTTTAGAGTAATTGACGGAGCCAACTGTACTTTCATATTAGCAAATGACGTAATAACGTAGGTATCCTAAATAAACAGAGTTCTGACGAACAAAAAATGTTAGCAAAATTGGCCTTGTTGTAATATGTGCTACATGAAGCTTTAATTAAAGCCTCTTTTTGTATTGTTACAGATTTTACGAAGTGCGGATTAATGAATGTCGACCGTCAAACGTTTTGTACATTAATTTTGAGGCTTATTATTCTTTGTTGGAACAGTGACATTATGAAAAGTCATACAGTATTTAATGTGATTTCATATATTGACAATAACTGAATTTTTGATCAATAACATTTTATATCGACTTCTAAACGAGAATATTGTAAAACAAAACAGTAACGGCCTTACTCATAAACGCTATTTAACTAAATGTACTGAATAAATGGTCAAATAAATAACGTCACCTTGCTGTCATTGTCAAACAATTTGGCGTTATTTAGGTGACCACTTAATCAGCTTATTAGTTAAGTAAATAACGTTTTATGAGTAAGGGGGTAAGACTTTTACTTAAATAGGTTGGTCACATGGCTAGAAGGTATCCAATAGGCTACAGTACCCCATAGGGTAACCTTCAACCGTGCAATATTCTTCAATTACTTCAATATACACCGTGACTTTTTATTCGTCTAAGAAACACAGCCCACTTAATGTACATAATGAAAAAATAAATAATTGATCATTTGTATAATTAAAAAAAAATATTTAAAATTCATTAAATAATGAAAAATCGAGTTAGTAATTAAAGTTTACGTATAAAATAGAAGAAAATACCAAACCAGAGCACGAGTCGACTAGACTGCGCTCGTAAACTACGTCATGCGTCATAATGAATATTTGTTTTTTTTTTTTAATAGAAATGTGCCAAAAAATGATTTTTTGTTTAATTAGTACCTTTTCATTGGGTACATTATGTGGGCTGAGTTTATAAGACGAATATAACCCACGGCATTCAGGAATGTAAGCCAAAACTTCATTCACATCAAATTAGAGATATCGACCCAACTATCTATTGACAATGTGATTGGAGGAGACAATACATGATGTCTCATGAATGTAAGGCTGTTATCTACGTATCCTTTGTACATATTCTATGATTGTCAACGTTAACACACGGTTGATTTGATAAACGAACTAATGATTTTCTTGTATTAGTCTTTGATATGTCGTTGTTTCATGATAATTTGATAAATACAGTAAGACAGTACATGACTACTTTTTTTATGATGTCAATCGATCATGTTTTGTGGTGGGATGCAATGTCGATATACCTATTGCAATAGAGCACTAGAAAAGCCAGAAATGAGAGTCAAAGGTGGTCAAAGTCAGACAGAGAGCGTCGACAACGTCCCATACAAATTGATAAACGTGACGTCAAATTTGAGTACCGCTGTACTGGGATGATCTATACTAATGTAATAAAGCGCAAAAGTTTTGTTTGTTTGTTTAAACGGGCTAATCTCTAAAACTACCAGTCGCATTCAAAAAATTCTTTCACTAATGGGTAGCTAAATTATCCCTGAATATTATAGGCTACCGTTTATCACGGGAACGCGGGTGAAACCGCGCGAGACATAAGTATAATTAAAGCACAAGAGTTTTTTGTTTGTTTAAACGAGCTAATCTCTGAAACTACCAGTCGGTTAATCTCCATCCATCTTTTAAAGTTTCCTATAGATTAAGTAAGTCCGAAATCTCCTTTGCGAATTGTAGAAGACTGAGGACCAATGAGTTTTAAGGACATGATACATAAACAAAAAGTAGAAGCACAACACAGGGTTGATTGAAGCCGATAAGAAAGATACATAGAGAAAAGATGGCGGTAAAGTTATAGTCGCATCGATCAGATTGATAACTAATAAAATATTGTGTAGTAAAATCATATCATCTATCCCGAAATATAAACAACAATCAATCTACACGCATGACGTCCCAGTAACCAGTTGATCCAATAAACTTCCACGCATCTAATCTATGACTATATAACCCCGCTTTCCTAGAGCGTCTCATATTTATTCAAAGCAATTCACATGCATCGTTTATGGACGAAGTTAGTCAGTGTGGTGTAAAAGTGCTACAAAAGTGCCTACGCCAGCAGCTGGTCATAAATGCCCGCTAATATAACTTTTTTATTTACTCTCCTTTGCTATACTGGAGGCCGATTGAGGTCGCATATTCTCAAATGAAAGGACCTAGTCATAAATAAGACATTATAGTATGGCTGAAGATATTTGCATAACTTTCTGGATTTATTGCGGATGTTTTTGTCTTTTTTTTTTAAAGTTAAAGTGTCTGTTTGGCCCACTTTTGCATTTTAGCTCAGTGTCAAAAAGAAAAAAATACTAAATTGATGGCAATAATTTTTTTTCTGTTTATAGGCCTGTATTTGACCGCCATCTAACCACGGTAAGTGATGATGCGGCCGAAGGTGGTAAGCACACAAAGCCTAGAAGGAACTGGATCTCAAGTGCAGCTGTCGGAACACACCGAAAGGTGCTTGGCGACAGATTTGCAACTTGAGGGTGGTAGCCAGCCAGACGGGTACTACAAAGTACCCTACCACCGTGCTTTGGTTTCCTCACGATGTTTTCCTTCACCGAAAGCTCAAGCTCATTGTAGGATTCGAACCCGGGACCTTCGTCTCGGTATTCGACGTCACTACCACTAAGCTATCATCGCCTTAAATTCAATTCACATTTATGCACCACGAATATTAGCTATATAAAACTACTATTTGTACAGTTATTTGGTAGGGTGTTACTATTTAAGTGTAAACGCATAATTGAGCGCCCTCCGACCGGGACTCACAAGTTGAAAAGAGAAGCAAAAGGGGTCCGTGTGAGGAATGGATATGACCTAGTTCCGTGTATTGAAGCACATAATAGTGGATACATATAGAGCCTGATAATGACGAATACGTGTTCCGAATTCAAAATGACTAAAAGCAATTTTGTATTGAAAATTCATACCTACATAATATAGACGCTATTGATGATGACTCATCAGTGTTCCGAATTCAAAATGATTTAAAAGTTTTTTAAATTCTTTTTATGGCAGAATCCAATTAAAATTACACAGACTTATATCTTCACATCTCTGAATTTTGCAGACGTCTCTACTTCAAAGGTGTTTTCACACATTGCAAGCCCACGGGTAAATTAAGTTCGTATGTTTTTTTACGAAGTAATTAACTACTAATTGATATTAGGAAAATGTTATTAAAGTCACGAATTTTGACAGCCTGTGAAAAGGTTATCGATCTCTGAAAAGGGATTCATTAAAATTAGTCCGTTTTTCCCCACTCAAGTGGTTAACCAATGTAATTAAAATCCTTCACTTCACCTCACCCGACCTACATAAATTCGTGGAAAATATAGGAGCATCTTTATTCATCTTACAAATGGAGCTTTTACCTCAAAGCTTCATTCACATTTATTATAATGCAGCATAGCGTTGGTTATTTAAAAATATGTAAATGTAAAAGGTTGTGTACAAGTAAAAAAAACAGACAAAATTTTACCATGTATTGTAGCTTAACTTTTTATAAAACAAACCATTTGTTTTTTTTTATAAGCAGGAAGCACAGAATGTTTCACTAATTTTTGAGTCACTGAATGTGTTATAAAATCTTTTTTGAGGTAGAACAATAAAATATGAATAATCCATGATTAACAAGTTAAAAAAAAGAACTAAATTTATGTTGCAACAAATATGTACAAATTACAATCTGTATAGAAAATTTCCTCAATTCTGCCACTGCTTCCGATTAACGGCAAGGTTCCTAGCAGGCTGACAGTGTTTCCTCTTTGGATAACCAAGCTGATGCATTGGCGGAATCTGCTCCCAGCCTGGTCTCCGGAGGCCTCGATCAATTTTGATTACAAAGTGCGAGCAAAACGTCGAGCTTCGGACCCCCAAGGTCCCGTTTATTTTGAAATTAATTATAATGTTTGAACATTATGTAAGTAATCAATTAAAATATACTTGCAATTGCTAAAACTCATCAGCTTGCCTGTATTAGTTTTCAAACAAACATAATTAAGGTGCATCCCCCATTGTAACCAATTAGTCACGCTATGTATGAAAATTGATCGACCGAACGCTCGATCGAGGCTCGCAAGTCCGTCCACGCTACACGAATCCTTGCTCCACGTGTGCTCGGCTCATGTTCGGTTCGCGTACCGGGACGCACCATTATGTCAGTCACGTCAAAAAAAATTGGTCTATAGAATTTGTTACCTATTTTTAACCGACTTAAAAAAAAGGAGGAGGTTCTCAATTCGGTTGTATATTTTTTTATGTTAGTTACCTCATAACTTTATTTATTATCCGATTTGGAAAACTCTTTTTTTATTTGAAAGGGTACAGTTCCCGTTTGGTCTCATTGTCATCAGATCAGGATTTGATTACTTCTTAGTGTACTTTGAAGTCGGTTTTAGTTTTTTGTAAAACAGTACTATTATTGACGAACACAAGGATTCACATCACGCTCGTGTTGTAGGCTCGTTGTATGTCCACACTTGACATCGCGAGCAACGAACTAATAGAGGCTCGGCTCATGCTCGGTTCGCGTAGCGTGGATGCACCAGACTTGATTGTTACGTGACAGATGTGTGAACACACCTATCATCAAACATGTTAATTAGAAAATACATTCATGCACAAAACGTAATTAGTCAAACCCCTTCAACACGTAATTCCAAACAGGCAGCAGATGTAGCCTCTATACGACTTACAGCATGTTATACAGCAATTGACCTCTCACAATCACCTGTGTCAAATCACGTCGTTTAGCCAACAATCGAGTCTATTGTCAGTCATTTGTGAGACGAGAGCGGGCTAACAACAAAATGTGCGTCTGTCTGCCTTTTATTCAATTTGCTGCCCAATGTAATGATACTGGGGTCTCACGTACATTTGTACGGCTTTTGTGATAGGACGTGGCTTGAAAGGTAATATAGTGGAATATTGGCATCAAATTATTTTCTAGTACCATTGTTCGCTATTTTATCATAAAATAGTAGTAGTTTTTGTTGGAGTAAAACGTTGGTTGATTCTCGAAGATATGAAGAATGAATATCATGTCTTTTATAATCGGTATATTTATGAGGTACCATAAAATACGTGCCTCTTAGTCCTTTATCGTCCGCATCCAGTTCAGACCTTTGGAGGTCGTCGGTCTATTAGACTTGAGTGTCTCATTGCTTGCAATCCCAGAAACTGCTTTATCGACTCTTTTTTGAAGTGACCGGCACACGTGTCATAAGTAGTCAAAAAGGCAAACGTTCCACCTAATGGTTAGTGGCCATTAGCAATTCCAACGGGGTTGCCAACGTGTTGCCGACCTTTACAAGGCCTAGTAGGTGCTTGGGGACAGATTTCAAACACGGCTTGCTGGTTAGTTTTTATTAACATCTTTCCTAGCGTATGAATGTTTTCGTTCACTGCTCTACCGCGTTAATTAGGAACGCAGTAACGAAGGATTTTTGGAAAATTAAGTTATTTATAGATTAGGAATCCTCGTAATGATCGCTATTATATTTGATCCTTTTTTTTTATAAGCAAGTGTCACTCCCTTACTTGAGATGAATCTAACGACACCTCATATGTTCGATTGAATCCATCAAGGCGTTTAGGTTGCAGAGCGTGAAATAGACATACTACATACATACATACTTACATACACTCGAAAGACATAACCCTCCTTCTGGGTCAGTCGGGTAAAAACAGGTAGTTTATCCGGATACATTATTTATGTACCATGCTTGAATTTACATGACCCATCATCTTCACAACGGTATTACCGCCACAATTACCGCAGTCTTTGGAGACTAGGTATATTATTCCAGCATTCTATTTGTTCTAGAAATTGGGAAGAAAAAGAATATTTGTTTGTTCTAGCATTACCTAAGTAAATTCAGGGAGATCGGAACTTTTGTCGTTAACTTTTATCTGAAGGTCAGAAAATATCTGGGTACAATCAACCTAGAAAATAAGCTCATAACAGTGAGTAACTTCTGTAATCAACAAAACTGTCATGCATGTCATGTATCAGAATTTAATTTCATGTTTATCTTCTGAATTTTATTAATTATCATAAAGTTACAAATAACAAAGTTTCCTAGCTCAAACGAATGATATTTGACTTATTTAAATACGGTTTTCGAAAAACTTATTTGCGGATAAATATTAACAGGTAGGTACCGTCTATAACGTAGATCAATGTCTAAGCTGTGGAGGATTACCTAACTACATATTAATCCAATTCAAATAGGTACAAAGGATAAATAATTCATATGGAAATAATCGTTAAACCCGGCTGTTTGCAAATCATCGTAACTGGCGAATATTTTATCATAACGTTTTTAGAGTAATTGACGGAGCCAACTGTACTTTCATATTAGCAAATGACGTAATAACGTAGGTATCCTAAATAAACAGAGTTCTGACGAACAAAAAATGTTAGCAAAATTGGCCTTGTTGTAATATGTGCTACATGAAGCTTTAATTAAAGCCTCTTTTTGTATTGTTACAGATTTTACGAAGTGCGGATTAATGAATGTCGACCGTCAAACGTTTTGTACATTAATTTTGAGGCTTATTATTCTTTGTTGGAACAGTGACATTATGAAAAGTCATACAGTATTTAATGTGATTTCATATATTGACAATAACTGAATTTTTGATCAATAACATTTTATATCGACTTCTAAACGAGAATATTGTAAAACAAAACAGTAACGGCCTTACTCATAAACGCTATTTAACTAAATGTACTGAATAAATGGTCAAATAAATAACGTCACCTTGCTGTCATTGTCAAACAATTTGGCGTTATTTAGGTGACCACTTAATCAGCTTATTAGTTAAGTAAATAACGTTTTATGAGTAAGGGGGTAAGACTTTTACTTAAATAGGTTGGTCACATGGCTAGAAGGTATCCAATAGGCTACAGTACCCCATAGGGTAACCTTCAACCGTGCAATATTCTTCAATTACTTCAATATACACCGTGACTTTTTATTCGTCTAAGAAACACAGCCCACTTAATGTACATAATGAAAAAATAAATAATTGATCATTTGTATAATTAAAAAAAAATATTTAAAATTCATTAAATAATGAAAAATCGAGTTAGTAATTAAAGTTTACGTATAAAATAGAAGAAAATACCAAACCAGAGCACGAGTCGACTAGACTGCGCTCGTAAACTACGTCATGCGTCATAATGAATATTTGTTTTTTTTTTTTAATAGAAATGTGCCAAAAAATGATTTTTTGTTTAATTAGTACCTTTTCATTGGGTACATTATGTGGGCTGAGTTTATAAGACGAATATAACCCACGGCATTCAGGAATGTAAGCCAAAACTTCATTCACATCAAATTAGAGATATCGACCCAACTATCTATTGACAATGTGATTGGAGGAGACAATACATGATGTCTCATGAATGTAAGGCTGTTATCTACGTATCCTTTGTACATATTCTATGATTGTCAACGTTAACACACGGTTGATTTGATAAACGAACTAATGATTTTCTTGTATTAGTCTTTGATATGTCGTTGTTTCATGATAATTTGATAAATACAGTAAGACAGTACATGACTACTTTTTTTATGATGTCAATCGATCATGTTTTGTGGTGGGATGCAATGTCGATATACCTATTGCAATAGAGCACTAGAAAAGCCAGAAATGAGAGTCAAAGGTGGTCAAAGTCAGACAGAGAGCGTCGACAACGTCCCATACAAATTGATAAACGTGACGTCAAATTTGAGTACCGCTGTACTGGGATGATCTATACTAATGTAATAAAGCGCAAAAGTTTTGTTTGTTTGTTTAAACGGGCTAATCTCTAAAACTACCAGTCGCATTCAAAAAATTCTTTCACTAATGGGTAGCTAAATTATCCCTGAATATTATAGGCTACCGTTTATCACGGGAACGCGGGTGAAACCGCGCGAGACATAAGTATAATTAAAGCACAAGAGTTTTTTGTTTGTTTAAACGAGCTAATCTCTGAAACTACCAGTCGGTTTCGAAAAATTCTTTCACTAATAGGAAGCTACATTGTCCTCGAGTAATAATAATTTGCTGTTTTCCAAACCGTATAACAACGGTATGTTGTAAAATTCAAAATGAGTCATCATCCCTATTGATCGATTGGCCTCTGGTGGCATACTAATACATTAGACAATCTATATAGCGCTGCATTTTATTTCTAATATTTTAGACGTACATTTTCAGTTGTTAGGGGGATACAAGTAGCTAACGTAACATGGCTATATAAGCGTTAAGTGATATTAAAAATGTTCTTTGTTAAAAAAATAATTTTTAATACAAGCTTTTTTTGAGTGACTGTACTTTTTGTTGACTATACTTGCATTGTCATCCAATATACTAATGTATACCAAATATCAAGTCAATCCGACCACTGGAAGTGGGTGAAATTCGACCTGCAAGATTCCACCCGAACAAACATACATACATACATTGCAAGTTAAATAAAAGCTTGTAAAAAAAGATTCCTTTATACTTATTCAACTGTACCCAGTTGGGGACAGTTGGGTATTATTGGGGAAAATAAAGATTTTAATTTGCGTTCCATATTCGGAAGGTACTTGCCTAAAAGGCAAGTCATCTGTCACATCGCTGTCCAAATGTTTCGAATTTCTTCTCTCTAGTAACAAAGCTAATGAATTATATAGAAATTGATATATTATTCGACAGCCACGAAGACAATGAATCATCTATACATTGACACCTCCAAAGCAATTGATTGAAGATGTCTAAAGTGGCCACACTTCAAACTTGTATAACTGTTTCTTATCAATGGAAACCCATCAGGCCAGGCGTATGTTGCTTTTCTGTTTTTTATTGGTAAAGTTTTAGGTTAGAGTAAATAAGACTAGGCACAGAAATAGAGTGTAAACAAAAAAAAAACAACGAATAGTAGGGACGTAGATAATATTGAAAGCAATGTAATTTTTTATATTACATATATAGTAAAAATATTTATCAAAATCTAGTTTTAGTCCTACTTACTGTTTAGGCGCGTGACCTATAATTTTCAAACATACCACAACCACTGATACTATAAACGCAACCCCATCACAACCACACCACGTGGGTGAGTGCAAATTTTTATGAAAATTAATTAATTTAATAAATTTTTATGAATGTTGAATTCAGAAGAAGAAGAAGAAAATGAATTTATTTATCCAGAAACACACAAATAACAACAAAAAATAACAGAACAGCAAATTAAAATATAAATAAAAATTCAATCTGTGCGTATCTGAAGAAAAAGGAAATTGACAACAAATACTTTAAAAAATTACAAGTACAAATACAAATATTTAAAAAAAAATTTTGCTATCACAACGCAACCGCAAAAAGCCGCAGCGACACTATTCACACCGCAGCTTGACTTCATTTTGTCGCGAAACTGAGTGTGGTTGTGGTACGTGTGAATAGACGGTAACTACCATACATTCCCGCCATTTTAGGAAGCGTGAACAAGTTTATGGGGATGTCATAGA
>OX596251.1:13640134-13799899 GCA_951394255.1 Polyploca ridens
CATCAAGATACCATACATTAAATTTAGATTCCAATTGGGTGATGATGGGATGTATTGCTAAACTAAAAATAGCCGGCCCTAGAGGGTCGCCTTGTTGACACCCTACCGATGACAGAAGAAGATTATTTTTATAAACTAATTTTGAAGGATTACTATAACATTGCCAAAGAAAACCGAAAGCGTCAGGAATTTTGTCTTTTATCTGTGACAAGAGAGCGCCTCTGTCTACAGAATTAAAAGCATTTTTAATATCCACTTTCAACAACACGTCCCCACCATTATGCTCAAGAAAGGTACGGAGGGAATGGACCGCTGCTTCGCAGCCACCACGTGAGCCAAAGCCTAGCTGGGTTGGTTGGAAATAGCCTTTTAATGACTCTGCTTGTTTTCTACAGCATATTTTAGCAGCAATACGGCGATAAGTGGTGCCAACTGCGATCGGTCTTATCCCTCCGTCCTTCTTAACAAAAGCACATAGATTGGCACCATATAAAATATCAGCGATATCTGGGCAAACATTACCCGCCAACATAAGATTGATAAGTGCTGTCAGATCTCCCAGTAGCGACTCACCTGAATTGCCAGTGGATAGCAAGTCTTTCAAGTGCTGGGGTGACAGTCCATCTAGGCCAGCGGCAGATCCACTCTGGAAAGACCTGACAGCACTGTAGACGTCATTGGGGCTTGCCTGTATTGTAACATCTGCGGGCTGTGGTGGATCGGGCAGGTGGAGATTTGTTGCTGGAAGTGGATGTTTTTCAGAAAGGGCGCATAGGGTGTCGGGCGTATTTGGTGCAAAGACGTCGTCGGAAAAAAGTATTCTAGCGGCTCCCTGAATGTCTCCATCGTTTAATTTATTTTGTACAGACGTTGACAAAGTAGGTTTATGAAATAAAACTCGGCTCTGGGTAGATTGGGTGGCAGTGTTACTATTGCAATTTTGTTTTAATCTGGAAGTCAGGGAAGTTTTGTTATGGGGGTCTCGAGGTACGTGGAGGATCCTGTAAGGGAAGGTCAGAAGATGTTCCCAGCTTTGCTTGGAATTTTGAGAAACTGTGCTTTTTATAACTGATGAAAGCGCTTGTACAATTGAGGCACGGGCGCCACGAGGAATGCGTCTTACTAAGGGGAATGTGGATTTTAAATGACTGATTTTCTCCCAAAAGGGTTGTTCCGGAATTGATAAATTTACTGGTGGAATAAAAGTGAGATCTGACTTATGAACGCGACTCTCATGGATCCGCAAACCCCTTGTACCTTTAAAAAACCGCGGCTGGAAACATCTCTGGCATTGAATACTGTTTTCCGACGAGCTAATGCTTCCGTCGGAATCTCCTCGACCTGCATTCGTTTGTCTGGGTGCATGAATCATGCGAAGAACGTCCTTACAACCTAGAATATAGACCGTACCCACTAATCATGATTAAAATATGGCTAAAAAGCATAAAAATATGATAAAGATAAATAAACACTGAAAATAAAATTAAAAATTTACACTTGACGCAATTTGACGTTGATTTATCAACAAACTTCAAAGTCCGAACACACTCGGCAGAGATCGGCAGAAGCCAAACACGAAATCAGCGACTCTAATTGGCCGGGACCTCTATGGAAATTCTGATAAAAGGGGCAGCAGCCAATCTTCTATTACACTACGCTGCGCATGTGCAACAATTGTTGCTAGGCAACATGGAGAAATGTCGTGAACTTGAAATCACAGCTGACCCATGTCAGCAATTGAAATTGAGTTAAAACAGCTGATTTTGATGATATTTCCACACTCCCTATATAAGAGAAGGGCACAACACATCAATGAAGAAAACCAAAAAGAATTTGGGCGTACACGTCAACAAGTTGTATTTTTACGAATATAATATTTTCAGAGCCACATTGCCATGACAGTTCGGCATTTTTTAATATTAATTTTTTTTAGTAAATTAGATTTAAAACCGATGATAGTTTCCCGTAACCGTTTACACATGGTGTTTATTTTAGGAAAGTTCATGCAAAGGTTACCGGAAGGGCCTATTACTTGTCAAAGTAAACAGACCCATGGGTTAATTATAATTAATATTATGTTGATAACATGTTAACTAATAATATGAGAACCAAAATATAAAGGACTGTCCAAAAGTTACGATAAATAAAAAGTTTACAATGTTAGGACTACGATAATTATTTAAGAAATAAAAATAAATCTACTGTGAGTAAAGTAGGTAATAGTAACGCAAAAGTGTTATAAAGAAACTTCATAACATAAATACCCACCTAACAAGTATATTTTCATAAAAAAGCAGTCTACGTAAGAGGTATCGACGAGAATCCATTAGCACTTTTGTCACCGTGACTCAGTAGCACCCAGCCACCCACAATGGTGCTTAACCGCGTGTTATTTACCATCATTCATCCTCTGTCACTTTAACATACCAGGCCTTCCCATCTCAAACAATATTAAACTTCTGAAACATACCTATGATATAAACAACACTCAAGTCATAACTTTAACAGGTATTCCATTCACGAAAAGTTCGCGACACTGTATTACATCACCAAAGTTGTTGAAAGTTTTATAATGTTTTGTGTAAATCAATTAGTAATTTGGGGGGTGTTAGGGGTGGCAACGCGCGTGGAGGTGGAGTGGCGCGGAGTGGCGAGGCGTAGCGCGGTATAGCGCGTAGTAGCGCGGTGTCGCGTGAATGGCGCGAGCTAATCGTTCTCGAAGGCACCGCGCCGCTGACTGCGGGACTCACTCGCCGTAGCGCGCCGCGTCTCTCCGCGCAAGCGCGCGTCATTTGCTCCCAAACGTCGCCGAGTTTCCTCGCGCCCATCACCGCAAATTTTTCTCATAGCCCGTTCCAAGTAAATTGCAAAACCGCCGAACGCCCGTTCAAGGTACGAGAAACGCGTCGAGGGATTCGCCCGCAATGTAATCACCCAGAACAACAAGGCGGGATAACGAGCCAGCCTTTTTCTTAGGAAAGGCAGTAATTCTCACTCAACTTAATGTTATAATCGACCAGAGAATTAGCATAAATTTCACCACAACATAATTTAATTTCAGTTCCGGTTCAGATTAAGCTGGATGCTGTATAATTATGTAGTTAATTCGCTTAACTAACGCTAATTTGTTATCACTGGTTATTTGGCAGTCGCTGCTAAATATCACGAGTTTCCAACAGAATATAGACACTCAAAATATAGAAGTCACTTCAAACTCAACATAAAAATGTATGCTATGTTATAAAAAATACTCGTGGACCATCGCCTCATTGATTTGAATAGCCGCTCTTAATTTATCGGGATTATAGAATTCAAACATTTTTGCAAATCTTTTAATAGAGCGTATATAAAGCAATTTTTAAAACTGCAGCGTTTGTACAATAAATAAAACTTTTTTCATTGTTATATTGAGTGTTACAGCTTACGGGGCCATAGCAAGTATCGCGGGCCATAAAAAAATAAAGTGTGATAAAAACGAGGTCGCATAGCACGAATTTTAATACCACAGGCGGCGATGAATAGTACAAATATTTTAGGAGTGAAAGCTCGTCACGTAGAGTTCCCTGGAGGTTCGGGAAATGCCGACGCGTGCTCGACTCCGATATGAAATGCTCCAAGTATGGACGTCACTATGAGATGGAAGCGACAAGAATGCTTAGGAAAATTGCATTTTGCTAAATCTCTTTTGTTGCTGCAGTCTTATTTTTATATTAAACTTCACATGTTTCAAGCAGAAACTTGCGTCGCTTTACTTACATTTTATTTTATAGCTAGAGCTAGCCAAATCAGCAGTTTTTAGACAGGTAGAGCGTAGCGTTTATTCGCGCAAAGGCAGCTCGACTGGGGAAGTACTCCACCTTACAGAATACCGCAGCCAAATAACTTTAGATTCTGTAAAGTTGTGTTCCTGCGCTTGAGTAAGGTCGCCAGAGCTCATTGGGGAGGGGGGAAAGGTCGGTAATGCGTGAGCAATACTTCGTGTGTTGCAAGCGTCCATATATATGGCTACGGTAACCGCTTACCATCAGGCGGCCGTATGCTTATTTACCGAATGACTCGTATAAAAAATATCACTTTTTTTTTACAAATAGCAGATTTAGCTAAATACTTTACCTGTTATTTGTTAAAAAACGATTTAAAATTTAATCAATATCAAATGCTACATGTCATTGTATCGAAACCAATTTAGTCCGGTTTTCTTTACACTAAAACCACGCACTAATAATCCACCACTTTCAGTATCTCTAACTCCTCAATCGTACAGGTACGTATTGCGTTTCACTGTCACGGAATACATTCAGGCGTACAGTTTTAACGTTTCGCCTTACCCAATTCAATGGAGCCCTTCGGCCATCTGGGATCATTTTGTTAGCAACTGTTAAAAAATAAACATCTTTACTTACGTGACTGTTGTTAATTTAAAAAGTATCTGTATGTTTGGACTCCGGAAAGATTTTGTGTTTTACTTTAATTACCCATTTATTTTACTTTTATTTATTTTAGCATTTTTACCTGATAAAGTGTTTTAAAGCGCAGGTACGCTTTAAAACACTTTATCAGGTTTTCTCTTAACAATCCGATCCAATTTCAGAACAAAAAGTTTTAGCGATGACCTTGTCGATAAAATTTAATGTTTTGGTATTTATTGTCTAATTATAAATAAAACCAGTAAATAAAACAATAACAGTATCCTTACGTGTTTAGTTTATTTAGAATAAAGCTGCTTATTTATACAATATATATAAAATTTTCTACGAGGCTGTCGATCAGCTGGCAAGGTTCCCAGCAGGCTGAAAGTGTTTCCTTTTATCCTTGCTCTCACTTACTTGGTTTATTTAAATGAATATACACATATATCGTGAAAGTATCACTATATACTTTATAGGCAATAATAATAATTAACCTAGATAACGTTCGTAATCTTATGGTGCGTCCATGCTAAGTGAAGTGAGCAAGAGCCGAGCCACGAACGAACATTCGTTGTTCGCGTAGCATGGATGGACTTGTGAGCCTCGAACGAGCCTTCGCCTCGCACCTGACTGCGCTCCGCCCGATTGTCAGTTTTTTCACGAACACACACACATCGCGTTCAGAGGCTTTTTGTAGGCTTGTTGAAAAACAAGTTAAACCGATTAAGTTACTTTAACTTATCTATATTTGACGTGTAAAATAACAAACAATATTCTGTATTCTAAACCAAATTCTAAAACAAATACCGTAGAGTTGAATGTTCACAATACGGGTACAGATAAGGCCATCCATGGCGGAGGTGGTAGGATTATTCGATTCAGCGATTCTTGGAACAGAGAGGGGAATGCATGCTTATGACAGTTATGAAGCGAAGTATAATATAGGATTAGGGTTCCTTATTTATTTACAAAATATATTGCGAAAATGTAACAGGTATTTTATTAATGTGTATTTTGTAATTAAACATGTCTCAGATGTCTCTATGTCAGATCTATGTTATTCAAGAAATTAAGCTTGCGGGGTTTTAAAAAAAGCCAAAAGCACAGTATTAATAAGCCCACTTTATAGTTTTCGCCTGGCTGACTACCATTCTCAACTACAACAGCTTGAATATTTATTTACCTATCTAAGTAATCAGGCAGCTGTACATGAGAGCCAGAATCCCTTCAAATACAACCCATAAAGTAAAACAAACATAGTTTTGCAACTCATATTCCAATTTATTTATTGCTTCATGCAGTAAATTTTGGTGTAACAATTAGATAGAAGCTCGTGGTGTCAATCGGCAAAGTTAAGCTACCACCATCGTGGTCGGTACCTGGATGGGTGACCTCATAGTGTATTTCAAATCGAGCGTTTCCGTGCTTCGGAAGGTACGTAAAGCCGTTGGTCCCGGTTATCACTTAATTGTGATAGTCGTTAAGCTAGTTGGATGCCTAGGCGGCTTGAAAAATTCCAACAGTAGGTTGATCACTAGCCTATCTCCACCAATTCGCAGTGGGCACGCGTGGTGGAGTACTGCCCATTCCCTTTCACCCTCATTTGTGAAAGGAGGCTTGTCCTCAGCAGTGGGACATTATAGGCTGATGATGATGAACAATAGATTACTCCACATCATAAGCCCTGCAATGGCATTAGAACATTAACTAGCAATAAGCTAGTTTAATTTGTATTTTAGATTATTGATTTATAATAATACTAACACCGGTTAGATATTTTAGGCATTATAATTTTAATCATTTAATTTGTATTTATATTATAACAATGAGGAAGAGGCCAATGTTCAGCAGTTGTTAGATTAATATTAAACGCTAATAAGTTTGATTCACAAAAATATCATTAAACAAAATTTCATAAATATTCATTGAGCTATTATTACTACGTATAGAGAAGACGCCACGCATCAAAACTATGTTCCATTCAAGTGAGGCCACCCGGCCACACGCGTTGTTGTAGAACGATGAACGAAACGCGTAAGCGCCGTGAAAATCACGGTGTTTGCGAGCAAAATACTCCTAAAAGTGTTCTGATAGAGCGCTACGTGTTTCTACTGTCTGCTTAGACGACTAATTATTGTTTCAGCGCTAAAGAGAACTTTAGTTGACTCTAAAAAAATGGGACATAGCCTTTGCTTATGATAGTTTCTCTATACGTAGTAATAATAGCTCAATGTAAATATTATCATGCTATCAAAATAGTCGATAAGTTGAGTTATAAATTAAGTCATCTTTCCGATAAGGAATCTTTAATATGCATGAAATGATGGTTTAAGAGACCTTTAAAATAGCCTTTAAGTTACCGTCGTAAAATATACCTAAGATGATGATGATTATATCGGCATAGGCAGGGTAGGACAAACGAGGGTCAAATTTATTAAGGTCCCGTAGAATCCAATAAAGTACCCAAATGTGTAAATACTTTGTGATACTAAATTTTAACAAGCTTATCATATAAAATCGATGTTATTATTTGCTCCAATATGTAGGCTGTACGGTACATTTCAGAGTTTATGATATTACTAGTTTTAGTGGTGAATTTCTGCTAGCGTTGAAATTAGAGGTCGGCAAAACATTGGCAATTGCTTATGTCCATAAAGTGATTGAATCTTAGGCGCCGATCCCACAGAGAAGAGTTCTAGAGTTCTGCGTTCCGAGTTCTGCATTCCGCGTTGACTGTAAGCTATGTGGGGCCTTTGAAAGTAAAAAAAGTATATGATGTGCGATCAGTAGCGAATATTGCAGAACTCTAGAACTCTAGACTGCTTGCTGTGTGCACAATAGTCAACACGGAATGCAGAACTCGGAACAGGGAACTATAGAACTCTCTCTGATGGGATCGGCGCCTTACAATTAACTTAACCCTATGCCAACGTGCCAGCCTTCTGAAATAGAAAAAAAAAAAAAACTCTCACCTATTTTGATATTTTTATCAGATATCAGTAAAAATATAATAAGTCAAATAGTTATCTGTTTTTTTCTTTCACTTTTTTAAAGATTTTTTAGGTAAATACATAAGGCGCGCCTGGTGTTAAGCGGTTAGGTAGGTACTTTAGCAATAAGGATGTTTGTAGCACCCGGAACATCACTCACGCGTTACCGTTATGAGCTGTAGGTATTAGGTAAGCAGGTTCAATAATAATGAGATAAAATATAATTGCACATTATTATGCTTTCCATTGAAGAAAGTTGGTCTTCAAGGAATGTGTAGTCCTTATTGACATGTCTGTGTGGGTAGAATTATCTTCTGAATCTGCCATTATACAGGTCGTTGTTTTGGTCAGCGACGAGCGACTCAGGGTCGATAACACAAATGATACTGGTGCTAAAAAATACTTTATTTTTTTAAATAATAAAAAAAAAAAAAAAAATGTAAAATCATGTAATAAGCTAAAGTGTAGACGTAATACTCAACGGGCGTGCGAGGGAGTAAAGGGGTGGGGCGATGGTGGCTTGTGCCTAGCTCTAGTCTGTGCACGTGCCGAGTGACCATACTTTGCGATAATTTTATTTCAAATTGAAAAGGATTAAGGTATTTCTCAACGCATTTACAGTATTTAATGGAATTAAGTCCATTTTTGGGAAAGATATTTTTAGTACTACCACTCCTGGGTCGCTTGTCGCCGACCAAAACAACACCCTGTATAAGGTCCTAATAAATTAGTGAACTAAGGACCTTATATTATTTCCAAGAGGAAACGCTGCGAGCCTACTGGGAACCAGCGGCAGCTTTGGTTTTTTTTTTGTTATACAGGTCGTTGTTTTGGTCAGCGACGAGCAACTCAGGATCGATAATACAAATGATACTGGTGCTAAAAAAAATATAAAAAAAATACTTTTTTTTTTTAATAATAAAAATTAAAAAATTTAAATTTTGAAAATCATGTAATAAGCTAAAGTGTAGACATAATACTCAACGGGAGTACGAGGGACTAAAGGGGTGGGGCGATGGCGGCTTGTGCCTAGCTCTACTCTGTGCACGTGCCTATTAACCATACTTTGCGGTAATTTTATTTCAAATTGAAAAAGGTATTTCTCATCATATTTACAGTATTTAATGGAATTAAGTCCATTTTTGGGGAATGTATATTTTGTACTACCGCTCCTGGGTCGCTTGTCGCCGACCAAAACAACAGCCTGTATACCTAGATTGTAGTCCATATTTGTTATAAATAAATATTATTAATTATTTCTGATTTCATAAATGTACCTACGTCATCTTTCTTACCTTCATTGTGATGAATATGTTTGTTGGTATTTAACAATACTACTACCACACTAACAAATTAGTCTTTATCAAATAAATGTTTTGTATTAAGGAAACCCTTCTTAAGGAAATGAACGTATACATTTTTTTCACCTCATAATGAATATTTATCTAAATACGCACCTCTCTCTTGTCCCAACATTTTTCAAGTCCTTTTTAACTTCTGCTGATTATAAATTATGGCAAGACCACTTTATAATAAATGCAAAAACCGACTTTAGGTGTGGCTACCGTAAATTTAAAAAGTTTTTCCGACCCAGTTACAAAAAAAGATTTATAATTTACAGTGTACGAATAATATGAATATTAATACTAAGTTAACTTTATTATAGAAAAGAATGGTTTATCTAGTACTTCTATCAGGCGCAGTATTCATTGTTGTTTCAGTTTGATTGTTGATTTTGTTGAGAGGTTTTTAAAGCAACAAATAAAAACTGTAGTAACGCAATAAATAAAAATAAATAAAAAAATAAATAAACAGGAAAAGGAAATATCGTTCGACGGGTTATCTGTATTCGGGGAATCTAGTTAGTTAGATTCTGATTTTAGTTATCAAATAACGATACCGATTGTTTTTATTAAAGTCAGCTGAAATACAATGCAATTTTCATAAAGCCCCGAGTTTCGATATAAATATACTAGCTGTCTCGCGCGGTTTCACACGCATTCCCGTAATAAAGTAGCCTTTAATACTCGGGGATAATATAGCTTCCTATTAAAGAAAGAATGTTTCGAATCCGACTGGTAGTTCCAGTGATTAGCCCGTATAAATACAGATAAACAAACAAAAAAAACTCTACCTACATCTATACTACTATAATAAAGTGGAAGAGTTTTTTGTTTGTTTGTTTAAACGGGCTAATCTCTGGAACTAACAGTCGCATTTGAAAAATTCTTTCACTAATAGGAAGTTACATTATCCCCGAGTATTATAGGCTACTTTTTAGCACGGGAACGTGGGTGGAACCGTGCGAGACAGCTAGTATAATATAAAAGTGAAAGTGAGTAGGTTTTGTTACGTTTTCAGAGCTAATTAGACAGTAGGTATCTTGGATCACGGATAAACATAGAATAGGTACTTTATATACAAGGAATAGATTATATTATTTAATTAATAATATTTAAAATAAAGAATGCCCATAGTGCTCTTATATGTATAGGTATGATTAGGTATGTCAATCCAGTTATATTTTTTAAAGTAAAACTATTACTTATCTATTCATAATATTAAAGGCATATTTAGACAGTAGACACGCAGGCATTTATTAATTTGTTTTGCTAAAGTAAGCAATCACGTTTACTTGCTTTAGTAGAAATAAGAAAACGAGAACTCAAAATAAAATCCAACTTTAGAATAAAACAGATGGCATAATTTCCATTGCCTTTTGTGTGGTAAACGAATAAGATTAACTTTGAATCTTTCTTCCAAATAATCAAGGGTCATATTACCATATTGTGAGTCATGGGCTACTGGAGCACGTAAACCCCCAGGTTTATGAATAATAACCGCTGTGCCACGGGAACGTATGCATAATAAACGGGATTAATTTTATGATATTCAAATTATTTATACATTTAACATATTATAAATCAGTGAGCCATATAAGTTGCAAATGAGTCGGCCATTTACTGTTGTTTAAATTTGTTACTTCGTTAGCTAGGAATATGGTTAATTAGCTTTTCATTTGTATTTATGACTTTTTTTTAAATTACTTATAATGTTGGTTTTGTGGGTTACACCGTCTATCCTCCACAAAATCTCGCCCATTCCCAGTTAAACTCAGAAATAATATTTAATAAAGTGAAGACCTGTTACCACTATGACACAGAAATGTGGTCTTTTAATGACAACTCAGCGAGCTATGGAATGAGCTCCGCTCGGAATTTCTCAGCGCGTCGGGGTCCGAAACTAGGATATTCGTAGCAAAATAAAGGCGACGGATATAGCTCGGAGAGTAGCTGAATCGTCACTCGTTTCTTTGTTTTTATAATAGTACAGTATCTTAAAATAGTTCACCTACAAGTTTTGCGGAGCAAATAGTTCATTCAAATACATTCTATTTTTCTATAAAATTATAAACTTTAAACTTACTGTAGGTACTTTATTTTTCTCTTCTGTTTTCTAACTGTAAGTCAGTACGAGTATATAGTAAATACCTAAACACCTGCAGAAATGAGTTCCGATAGCTATAAATTTCAATGAATTTGTCAACTTCAGCGTGATTCAGTTCGCAACAAACTTTCCCGTAGGAAGTGAGGCAGAGATAAATTTGCCGAGAACTTATCAACTGCATTAGTTGATATATTATTTATTGACTAAGCGGTTATGTGAAGTTTATTTGGCATGACTTCTGTTATTTATTTAATTAGTTCTTGTACTCTTCTGCTGTCTTGTTTTTTATCCTATTTTTTTACGTAGCTGTAAATTTGTCCTTAATTAATTCAAATTTAAGGCGATGATAGCTCAGTGGTAGTGACGTCGGATACCGAGACGAAGGTTCCGGGTTAGAATCTTACAATGAGCTTGAGCTTTCGGTGAAGGGAAACCATAGCACGGTGGTAGAGTACTTTGTAGTACCCGCCTGGCTGGCTACCACCCTCAAGTTGAAAATCTGTCGCCAAGCACCTTTCGGTGTGTTCCGACAGCTGCACTTGAGAGCCAGTTCCTTCAAGGCATTTTGTGCTTACCATCTTCGGCCGCATCATCACTTACCATGGTGAGATTGCGGTCAAACACAGGCCTATAAACAGTAAAAAAACTACTCATTTTGTGAGCCTGTTCAGCGTGGGACATTGTAGGTTGATGATGATGATAAAAAAAATACTCCCACCAATAGAACGATCATTACCAAGTTCAGTGGTTTATTACAATTAGTGTCGATCTAAGAAAGTATATTGTAATTGTTACCATGTGAGTAATTGAGCCAAGGTAAAATATATAGGTTGTTTTTCTTAGGTCTCTCTCAAGGGAGGGAAACTAATAGCCAAATTACTAAACTAGGCAAGTGTGTATAGGGGATACATTACATTGCTATATATACGTGTAGGGTAAAGATAATAATTTACCAGGGACCATACCTAATGTTGTTATAGAATCTTGTAGATAAAATATTAATTATACTAAAAACAGGGAAAGTTTTAATAAATTAAACTACACGTTTATACATTTTTATATAAAGAGAAAACTTGTAAAAGTTTTTCACTTGTATAATAATTAAAACGAGTAATTTGACTGATCGCCTACGCGCCTACGAAGCTGACTAACTGCTACGCCGTAGCAGTTAATGATTTTAAAATAAAGATTGCTCGTTTTAAAAAAGTGTTTATTTAAATTAACTTTACTTAAAAAAATAAGGACTTTAACATCTGAAGCCAAAACGATATTCAAAAGAATGGTTGTCAGGTAACAATAGCATTTGACATCATTTTCGTATTCATAGGATAGGAACTTCCTGACTATTAAAGAATCTCGTATGTATTGAGTTTGTTGTTAAATTAATGCGTCGTTCACATACAGAACAATATAGTGAGATAATAATATTGTTGTCATATAAAATTGATGAAGTGTCAAAAATACGTGATTCAAAAACATTCGATATTTTATAATTTATCACCCTTTCAATCATATATAAAATTTTGATATATCGATATAAAATTAAAGTAAATTGATAAACCTTGTTCCAAAATAGAATATAATACTGGGGCATTATCTAAAGTAGAGTGGAGAGAATAAAAGGCCTTTCAGTTTACTCTCACACCGCTTGCACCTATTGTTCGCAGCCAATGCTACACGCCCCAAACAATACAACCTCCAGATCTCGACCTCTGGCGACTTATCAAAATTTACAAACAATGATAGAAGCATTTAATTCCAAAGACACAATAGGCGTTCTTTTCAAAATTTTCCGTGAAACATTTCATTTCCCAAATGCAACATTTGACTCGAGGCCAAGGAAAACAGGCGTCAGGCGACAGGCTGCTCTGCTTCATTGTCTATCTGACCTTAATCCGACATTTTTTGCTGCTCGCTTGCAGCGTTATATGTGTACATAGGTGGTGCTATTGTGGAGGTAGCCGCATAGATGTTTGAAAAGAAACGCGACGTAACATTTTGTGGAGCTTAAAATCCGTCTTGGCAAGCGAAATATGGAACGCCTTACATATGAGAAAATGAGAATAGGGTTGTCCTATGAACTGACAACCTTAAATAATAGCTGGATGCAGGCAAGCAACAGGAAGGATGACGAATTGACGATGTTAATGAACTTTTAAAATCTGTACACATGTATCAAAAAAATAAATAAAATAATATTCTATTTAACCTAAATACTTTGATAAATGATATAACTAAATTGAGCGTCGAAGTCACACGTCGAAAAAAATTGCCACATAAAATAGCAATAAATAAAAATGCAAAATAATGTATAATATATAAATTTCTTCCAGATTTTAATTAGTATAGTTAAACAATTGCTATTATTATGAACGTCACTATGACAAGCAGAATGACGCAGAGCGAGCGTATAACGTAGCTGTCACGTAGGTACGCCAGCTTAAAAAAGTTGGTCTGTTTGGCGACGACGCTTTTTCTAGGTATATAGCTATGTCTAGGACAACATATTATAATTCATACAATGATTAAGATTAAATAATGAACGTGCAAGGCAATTAAGGCTCAAAATATACAGTGGGCGTTAATGGTAATTTGAGGAATGATGAAAGTAAGTCCTGTTTGGGGGCCAAATATTGATATTTTCTTTGTATAAATCCCTCATAACTGAGAATTGCGCCCTGTTCTATACAACTAATAAAGATCTCTAAGCAAACGTGTCACAAATCTGTGCTACGTATGTTTCCAACGCGATCTACGTGACAACAGCAACTCCCCGGGGCTCCTATTAACCACGACATACACTATTCGCACTATAAATCAACCAAATTGGACACATTGTCCAACTGGTGCTTCATTTCCATTACAATAAAGTTTATTTTCATAGTCTGCGTGTCATTTATTAGGATAGAAAAGCGCCGCGACTTCACCTCAATTACAACACCGTATGTTTTCATCAGGCCCTACGTGACAATAGCGCTCCCCGCGGCTCCGGTTGACACCTGACGGGTGTCGCGTGACGACGGAGATTATTGGCACTGTAAATCAACCAGATTGGACACGTTCACTAACCAATATATCACTTTCAAGTGAAATTTTCGCAGATAGCTTCCACTACTATATTCTATGTATACGTGATTGTTGTGTAAAGCAATTTTTCGGACAATGCCTCTTCAGCTCGATAAAAGCTTGTGTCGCAGTCTTGCAGAACAAAACGTAGAACGTGAGGAATATTGGAGGGGAGTTTATGGAAATTGAAATTCTATGTGGTCTTATTTTAAAGGTATAATGTATTTTATAAAGTAAAGTTGTTTTTTACGTCATATGTCTTAGATTTCATGAAGTAGGTTTTTTTAAGTAACTTTCGTTGTTGTGGAGGCAAATGCTCTTCTAGTAGAGACCTATACTAAAATCTCGAGATCTATAACCTAGATTTATTCAAGGCCAGAGTGAATAGGCTTTTTCTGGGTAAGCGTGCTACATCCTCGGCCTCGTCATAACTCCTCATGGGGTCAGGCGAAGGTCAAACGCAAGCCCAATTAAAATAAAAAAAAAAAGACAATGTCGAGTGACTGTTGATGTTGGGAGCCCTAGTGATAAATCAAATAACTACGAAACCTTGAATAAATAAGACGCCTCCATGTCCTAAGAGTCCTATTCAATTTCTTAATGTGGATAATGTCTGTAGAGTAGTGAGACAATGTAGCTCTTTGTAAGACGACGCTACGAGCTTCAACCGTCAACCTGCGGTTACCATTGTAGTTCCTGGCTTACATTAACGTAGTTACGAGCAGAGATTTACAAGATACCCCATAAAAAGTAACTGTATTACAAAATAAAAGATACTTTTAAGAAAAATATTTGAGATAGGTACCAGATATGTAACCAAAGGGGTGAAACACTGATACAGTTCTGTTCAGAAAATGAAATGACCATCCTGAATCCTTTCAACAACCAAAACGTAGGCTATATACATGGAAGATGCCTGGTGATATAGGAAAATATCAGCTTGATTATATTATAATTAAAACTAAATACAGACAACAAGCATTAAGTTGCAAGACACATCCAGGTGCTGATTTGAATACAGACCACAACTTACTAGTTAGCGAATTGAATATAATAAATTAAATGATTAAAAGAAACAACAAACCCGACTGCGTAAAACAAAAATTTTATGAAAAGAAAAAAAAAGCTGTTTTATCTATAGAATTTTGAATATAACTTGAATGCTATAAGGTATTGCTGCAATTGAGAGCCAGTTCCTTCTAGGCTTTGTGTGTTTACCACCTTCGGCCACATCATCACTTACCATGGTGAGATTGTGGTCAAACACAAAGGCCTATACAAAGTAAAAAAAAAGATAACTGGAAAAAGCATTTTCAAGTGTAGCCGCTCAAATACTGGTAGAGCATCTATTTATTATGAGTATATCCACAAATACATTTATTCTTTTTTTTTATTTATTTATTATGGGACAAAAAACAGCTACAATATAAGTATAACAAAGAGATTGTACATAGAAAAATAACAATATTGCAGCCCACTACATCATCCGCAGATAGCTTTAAAAATATAAGATTCTAATGTGCCACTAGAGGCTATAAAATAAGTATTTAAAAATAGTATTGCATAAATAATAATGAAATTTAAAAATAATCACTTAATCACATTAGCATTCTCTGAACTAAATTGAAATTGAATTAAATTAAATACCAACAAAAAAAAAAAACAAACAAAACAAAACAACAAACAAAATCAAGAATTATTAGAAACATCATGCAAGCATTTAATTGCATCTTTTCTAAATTTCCATTTAGAACATACAAAAATATCAATGTCTATAAAGTTTGAATTATACGACTCAACCATTCGGCGCAAAGGGCAGCGCAGTCCAGTATTCGTGCGACAGGTATTGACGGCAAAAAGAGTTCCCGCACGAGCATTACGCTTGTTGATAGTGCGAGGTACTACATAACATAATTTACTCGTGAGGTCTATTGAGTCAAAACTGTTGTGGACAATGCCATGCAAAATGTTCGCTTGCAGATATTTACGCCTAGCTTTTAAGGGGAGAAGTTTGTACTTGTCTAAAAGTTGTGAGTATGATAACCGTGACTTAAAGCATCTATAGTGCATAGATCGCAAGAACTTGCGCTGGACTCTCTCAATCTCATCCACATATTTTTGATAAAATGGGTCCCAGATTGGAACAGCATACTCCAGCTGAGAGCGTATGAGGGTTTTATACAAGTGTACAAAGGTAGACGGTCGTTTGAATTCAGTTGAAGACCTCATAACAAATCCATACATTTTAAACGCCTTGTTAACAATGTTGTCAATATGCTGGCTCAGCTGAAGCTTACTATCGAGCAGAACGCCCAGATCTTTAACTGATGAGAGAAGTTTGTACCTAGATTGGCACTACAAAGGGTATACATGTGATCTATAATTAATTTATTTTTTGTGAAATGAATATAATTACATTTGGGGATACTGAGTTGTAGTTTATTTGTAGCACAGTATGTTGTTAGCCTATCCAAGTCCTTCTGAAAGAGCAGGCAGTCCTCAACAGAGTGTATACATTTGTATGCTTTCAGATCATCCGCATACATAACAAATATGGAGTTTAAGAAACATTGTTTTATGTCATTTATATACAGAATGAACAAAAGTGGTCCCAGGATCGAACCCTGTTGGACGCCTGATGTGACATGTATGGTGTCAGACTGATAGCCGTTTATAACCACCTTTTGTGTGCGATTTTGTACGTAGGATGAAAACCAGCGAAGTAGATTACCACGGATACCATTGAATGCAATTTTATTAAGAAGTATCACATGATCAACCTTGTCAAAGGCCTTTTTGAAGTCTGTGTATACTGCGTCAACTTGCACACGTTTGTCAATATTTTCAAAAAGATGGTTGGCAAATATTAACAGATTGGATACCGTTGATCGTTGCTTAACGAATCCATGCTGCTCAGGAATAATTACGTTATGCAAAGTTGGATAAACTTCATTGTGGACCAGTCTTTCAAAAAGCTTTGACAAGGCTGACAGTATTGATATAGGCCGATATTGTTCAATGTCATGCTTTGAGCCATTTTTGTGCACCGGCGTGATATTTGCCCTTTTCCAGACCTCAGGGAAAACGCCTTCGCTTAAGCATTTATTGTAAATGATGTAAAGCGGCTTACACATGCTATCGGCTGTGTATTTAAAGAAAGAGGCTGGAAAACCATCAGGGCCGGGCCCCTTAGACGGGTTGAGTAGTTTCAGCTCTTTTAAAATTTTGGCCTCATCAATATGTATATTACTAATCACATGGACATTATTTGCGACATCAGGCAGTGCACTCCAAGCAGACAGAGTGGACGATTTGGGTTCAAAAGCAGACAAAAAGTAGTTAGAGAACATGTTACAAATTATGTTTGGATCATTCGACTTACAATTTTGATATTGCATAAGAGATGGGATGCTAAACTTCGCCTTACGATTGGAAACATATGACCAAAAATGTTTGACATTAGATCTTAGGTTGTCTTCAACAGATCTAATATAGGACGCATAACAAGTCTTGCACATTTGTTTAAATGAGGACCTATACTCGCATTTTCTTCGCTCAAAGAGCATTTTCATTCTAAAACATGAACAAGGAAATACAATTAAAAAAATACATCCCAATCAGTTCTTTCATTTATTTATGTAAATTAAAGAAAAAGACAACATTTGTTAATTAAAACATAAAAGGTGTTTACAGTTTCCGTTCTACCCACCTGGCCTTTATAAAATGATATTATTATTCAAGGATGGCGTGTTAGGGTAATAACCATTTTTTGGTTGTCTTAATAACGGTGGCCTTTTCCTGTACCGTATTTACATTTATTTGGAATGAAATATTGCTTAGAAAAGCCTGTGGGCTTAATATATCCAATGTAAATATTTAAGTAGCTGGATAATTTATTGATATTAATAAAATTTCAAATGGATTTAAGGTAATCGCTCTCTGTCTGAATAAGTGATTAGTTTAATAGACATTGGTGCCGATTCTGTTGTAAATCGCACTAAACTAATTTTAATCACATCACATCTCTTTCTTACAAACACTATTGAAAAAGGATAGAACATATTTAAAGCTGTCAAATTAGTCCTTGCCGTCTTCATTTGCGGGTATTTAGACGTAACCGCGATAGAAGGCAGTGATGTAGGCTACTTTTTAGGGTTCAGTACGTTAGAGTGCCAGTGGGACCCTATTACTAAGCCTCCGCTATCCATCCGTCAGTCCGTCCGTCTGAATGTGTATTTCTATTGCCGCTGGAAAACAAGAAAAGTCTGTACGGAACCCTTCGTGTGTGAGTCCGACTCGCACTTGGCCGGTTTTCATCTCTTACAAGAACGCGAAAAACCATTATCGTACGATTATCATCAGTTTTAATTTTAAATTACCTATTATGCTTTCTTACTCCAAGGTATTTATTACGTGAATCTTTATTTACTTCTTATTACCTTTCCGACTTCATTTCACAGTTGGCTAATTGACCTCGTAATATATTGCTACATGTTCCTTGTCAGGGTTGCCACGAATACCTCAAGGGAGTCTTGTTTGTTTTATTAGTAGGTATATCTACTCTAAGACGATATTCGGTAACTTAAGAATTTCACCTATTCAAATAAATATCCTGGGACATTCCTCACACACGGTTATCTGATCCCAAACTAAACAGAGCTTGTACTATGGAAACTATAACTGATATACAATACCATAACCAGGACAAGGAATACTTGTAAATATATTAATAGATACACCAGGCTCAAAACAAACAGACATAATGCATACCAGTATTAATGTAGGTGAGAATCGAACCTTCGACCAGTGGCGGGGCTGTCCTCGTCAGTCACTCAAATACATTGTGTCCATTTTTTTATACAACAAAGCCTGCAAACAAGCATAGGGTCCGCCTGGTGGTAAGCGGAAGACAGCGAATAGTAAGAGTTCTCTCTTACTACCCGAAGTCAGCGTAGTAAGTAATCCTCGCCTCGGGTATAACTCGCACGTAGTTAACTATTTCCCCAACCCTTAAAAGCTCTGGTGGCCTTACTCACGCGCACGAACACACTGCGGAGGTACTTCCCACGTCAAGATGCTCTTTGAGCGAAGAAAAGCTGTGGACTACCTCTCTTCAAAAACTACCTCGTTTCATAAAACTCAGACCACAAAAATATAATGCTTTGATTGATAAATTTTTCGAAACCTGAAATAAAATTTTAAACAATCCATACCATATAGTTTGATGGGCGTAAATTAATAAAATAGCGCATATGCCTCTATTAATTTTAACTTCGGAAGTGGCCAATAGATAATAGAGTCTATTGTGTATTGGATAGACAATTGTTAGGCAACGAGTTTTTTGTAGGTACTGTTCGTTTTAATATTCATCAATACGTTATGTGCGAATGGACGAGTTTTGCGACAATCGACAGTGAGTGATTTGCTTTAGTTACTCGTACTTTTAGCTGGTTTTAATTAGTTTAGCTTATAAAGAAAGAAGAAGCGCTCGTGGTGTAGCATAATTAGCCGTTCTTAATCGATCGGCAAAGTTAAGCTACACCTGTCGTGGTCGGTACCTGGATGGGTGACCGCCTAGTGGTATTTCAAATCGAGCGTTTCCGTGCTTCGGAAGGCACGTAAACCCGTTGGTCCCGGTTATCACTCAATTATGAAAGTAAGCTAGTTGGATGCCTCCTAGGCGGCTTGAACAATTCCAACAGTAGGTTGACCACTAGCCTACCTCCACCGATCCGCAGTGGGCACGCGTGGTGGAATATTGCCCATTCCCTTTCACCTTCATTTGTGAAAGGAGGCCTGTGCTCAGCAGTGGGACATTATAGGCTGATGATGATGATGATGATGATGATAAAGATAAAGGTAAATTAAGGTTGTAACAAAGCCTCCGGAGACCAGCGGGCGGGAAGTTTATTCCGCCAACGCATCAGCTTGGCTATCCAAAGAGGAAACGTTGCCAGCCTTCTGAGAACCTTGCACTTAATCGGAAGCAGCGGCAGACTTGAGGAATTTTCTATATATAGATTGCTATTTGTACTTATTTGTTGTAAATAGAAATTGTATTTCTTTTTTAGTGATACATGATATCTTCAATATGAATAGTATTTTAATATTATTTTCAATGTACTTGACCTTGAAAACCCTTTTACTGAATCAATTTTAAAGTTTAAATTGGACTCATTTGAATGCAAGTATCGGGTGTATTATATACGAGCACGTTGAATAAAATATTGCTATGAATAAACAGTGTATATAATTTGAAGCGCTCGTGGTGTAGCTTGTTTGGCCGTTCTTAATCGAAATCGGCACTTGAAGAATTGGCAATCTTAAACGAGATCGGCAAATTTAAGCTACCACCGGTAGGGCAGTACCTGTACCGGTTATCACTTAGTTATGATAACCGGGACGCTAGACCGGGTCGTTCAGCTAGATGGAGGCTTCCTAGGTGGCTTCAAAATCTCCCAACAGTAGGTTGACGACTAGCCTACCTCCACTGATCCGCGAAAGCAAAAGTGAGTTTGGGTGGTGGAGCATTTGCCCACTCCTTTTCACCCTTATTTGTGTGTGTGTTGTGCTCAGCATTGGGACATTACAGGCTGATGATGTCACCATCATCACTAATAATAAACAAAATAATAAACATAATCATTATCACTAATTTGAATTAAAATAATACAAAGGCATCGAGCGATGGTCAGCAATAAAGAGTTCTATCTTTATTGCTGACCATCCCGACATAAAGTGCCAAATATGCAAAGCATAAAATATTTAACATAAATGCATTCAACGTGACAACCCTATTTGTAGTGTGGATGTGTACAGTACAGAGCCAAGTTCTCCATGATATAGGGCTTTAGGTTTGCTTCGAGTGACAGCCAGCAGTTTCTCATTAAACGCAGGAAGCGAACCCAGCCCACAGCCGACAACCACTCGCCTTGTATACTACCAAGTGTATAGTTAGTTATGTGTAGGTTTAAAATCGTCAAGTAGTAAGCGTTGTTCTTTTGTTACTGAAATTAAGTGAATTTTTATAATAAAAAGTAATTTGGGAAGGATATAATAGCTTGCTTTACGGCTGAAAGGTATTCTAATTGGTACTCGCAATTTCGAGTCCGACGTATGTGTTTTTAACACTGGATATACTATTATGATGATGAAATAATCAAAACCTAGATAAAACAAGATCTGTCCTCGTCATTACTCCATCTGGGGTGAGTTTATGGCAAAAAGTAAGCCCATTTTACATACTAAAAAGTGAATTATTTCGTTTGCTTTTTTTATTAATTTTTTTATTTACTACAAATATATACAAAATACAATCTATAAATAGAAAATTGCCTCAAGTCTATTGCTGCTTCCGATTAACGGCAAGGTTCTCAGAAGGCTGGTAGCGTTTCCTCTTTGGATAGCCAAGCTGACGCGTTGGCCGAAAAAGCTCCCCGCCCGCTGGTCTCCGGAGGTCTCGATCAATTTTGATGACAAAGTGCGAGCAAAGCGGCGAGCTTCGGACCCCCACGGTCCCATGGTCTCGACCGCAATGCGTATTTTTGATTTTTTTTGTTTGCTTATTTTTTCATAGTTTAGAAAAAGTTACAATCTTAGTAGGTACGGAGGTATAATGTTAAATCTTCAGAAACGTTGTTGCGATTAGTGAGATTACTAATGTATTCTGCATAGTCATTTAAGTATTTTTCAGTACTTGGAATAGGTGTAAGATCAGCAAAAAAAATATTAACTATTTATTTATTTTTTACTGTAACATGCACTTACGACTATGTATACGGTTTCACCTGTTATTCCTTATTTTACGCCCTTGAGTACCCTAGGGTCAAGGAATATTTTTTAAGAATCTCCGGGTCTATCGGTTTAGGCTGTGCGTTGTCTGTCAGACAGTAAGTCAGACACGGTACTGTTTTATGTGTTCCGTCCCGCGTTCCCAAGGGATATATTGTTTTCCCGGGATAAAAAATAGTTTATAGCATTGGGAAATAATGCAGCTTCTAATTAGTGAAAAAAATATCTTATCGCATCAATAGATTCAGAGATTACACTCCGCATATAAACAAACATACAAAATCCGCTCATTCTCTCTCTCTCTTTTTGTTAATATTAATTATAGATAGAAAATCATCAACAGAATTATCTCTATAGTATCTATAAAAACTTTGAACGTCTATAACTGATAAATAATAAACTAAAAGATTTCTGAGAAATATATGCACATTTTTCCTTTTAAATCTAGTAAATTAGTAAAATAACACCCACAAGTTATTAAAACAATAAATTATGTAACCATCACGACACGTCCTGCAAACGTAGTTTTAATTAGCCCAGTTAATCTACTTTAGTTGCGGACCGTACCTAGAGTTGTGGCACAGCAATGGATTACCCAACACTTGATGAATGAATTCGAGCCGTTTCGGCATTAGTAATATTAATCCCACACTAATGAACCGTGTCATTTCTTACCAACGTGATAGATTATAGTGCAGGTGCTTTGTACCCGGGTTTGTGGTTTAAATGTAGTCCAGGGGTTGAATGTGCGTTGTAATGAAGCGTCTTCATTGAACCGGCCTATGAATCTGATACATTAAGGCATTAAGCTATGTAATCATTGTATAAGCGAGCATTTGCGCCGTTTAGGAATTACATATGATTTAATGTTAGTCTTAGTTTAATTTGTAATTTAAATTAAACAAATTAAAATATAATTTGTTGGATGAGTTGTAAAATTGCTTTTAGGCATCTTACTTTCCTCGGAAATCGATGGTGAAAATTGAGAGTTACATGTCTGATGTGATGATTAATGTGTGTGGAATTCACTATTCATTTAAGAGTTGTTTCTGTAGCTTTGGTAAAACTTTTTAATTAAGATCCAAGGTTCTGAGTTTTCAGTGTAGATATTGATACTAAGTCAGATTAACTTCAATTTTATGAGAAAATGCGGTGAGCCTTCTGATACTCTTGTTGAACGGCAGCTACAGCCTCGAGGATTGTATAGAGCAGTCATACTCAAAGTGTGATCCGCGGAGCCATAGAGCTCTGCAAAGCCTGTGTGGGGGCTCCGCGATATTACTGGCCAAAGTACATTCTTCAGGAAGACAAGTTCAGAAAATAAATACAATAAAATAAATAATTCGTAATAGTTAATTTGATTACCTACGATAGTCCAATAATTTTATGAATGTTAATGAAATGTAAGAAAATATTAATAAAAATAAGGAATACACATAAACTATTCTATGATTATTTTAGGGCTCCATCAAATATTTCGCCTTCTAAAAGGGGTCCATCGACAAAAAAGTTTGAGAGCCGCTGGTATAGAGGATAGGATTGTACAGTAAGTACGGTTGGGTTTGTTCCCGGGAATAAACTCGAGTAAATTTCCAATTTGGTGGGAAAAAAACCCGGGAATTTTCCCATTGGCTGGGAAAATACTCAAATGGGTGACCATGACAGACATTGTTCACAACTAAACTAATTTTAATGTCACTATGTCTCTTTCTAACAAAGAACATAAGAAAAGGATGTAAGAAATTTAGTCCTGTCAAATTAGTCCAATGCTTGTTTTCAATGTAAATTTAGTCGCCATCTATCGTGGTCACGCCTAAATACACGCAAAATAAGACGGCAAAGATTAATTTGACAACTTAAAATATGTTCTATCCTTTTTCAATCATGTTCGTAAGAAAGAGATGAGATGTGACTAAAATTAGTTTAGTGCGATTTACAACAGAATCGGCACCACTAGATTTTGCGTATATAGCGAGAGACACCTTAACAAAATCGTTTGAATAACATTTAACAAATTTCTATTAGGGTCATACCACGGTCATACACATATATCATACAATAAAAAATCTTTTTTTTGTGATGAAGGAGTGCATTGTTTTTAAAAAGTGACGTTTTGGGGTTGTGGTGGACAGGCGGCGGTCCCACACAATTACCACGCCGTGGTAGTACATACTCGTCCGACTCGAAGTCCGTAAGTGTGATACTCGGTCCAGTCCGCGCAAGGTCCGCGTGGATCCGCGCGTAGGTAATGTAGGTACATACAACAGCGAGTATGATTAAAATAACCACAGATTACAGAATAGTAGGCAGATGTAATGTACGGGACAAGCACTGTGAGGCTCGTATTTAGCTATGTGTGCGTGAGAGCACTGTAGGAACACGTGTGACAATGTGCGTTTAGGGATGCCAGGGTGTGTTTAGGGCTGCCAGGTTGCGTGTAGGGCTGCCAGGATAATGAAGAAATACTCCCACGTTTTTTATTGGATAGTTATTGGTGCCGATTCTGTTGGCACAAACTAAACTATTCTTTACTAAAATTTAAGTCGTGTCAAATCGACGTTTCCTATTCAGTTGGCGTACGATTAAACTAAAATTTAGTTTGACAGCACTAATATCGTTTTAGTTACTCAATTTAGTTAAGTGTGTAATTTTCCTACTCTGTCACGTTTTAGGTCAAATTATATCTAAAATTAGAAATGTCAAACTAAAATTAGTTGTCATCTAATTATATGTGGATTTTTAGATCCTATAGAAATAGTGTTGGAAAGTGGATATCTTGATCTGGATTATTCATAATACTAAATATTTGCATAGAATAAGGACAAAGCAAGATAGGGATATATGTTACATATGTCACTGGACTACAAAATTATGTGAAATATTTTTTTGTACTTTCAATGATATTTTGTTTTATACCACTAAGGTGGCAAACAAGCATACGGCCCGCCTAATGGAAAGCGGTTACCGTAGCCTATGGACACACAACACCAGGGGTATCACTCGCGCGTTGCCGAGTCTGCAAAAATCTCTTCACTCACACCCTTTTTGAAGAACCTTATGCTGTACTCCATTGGGAAAACCACGGCAGGGAGCTCATTCCACAGTCTGAGCGCCCGCGGAAGGAAGCTCCGTTAAGCCCGCACAGTTCGAAACCATTCTGGTTTCAATGTGTGATGGATGGATGTCGATGGCGAGAATTGCGATGGTGGAAGATAGCCGTGAGCATCAAGTCGAACAATTCTTTAGAACACTCTCCGTTGTACAAGTGGTAGAATACACATAAGGAGGCAAAGTCTCTCCTCAGACTGAGGAGCTCTTAACCACTTGTGAGTTCGGGATCTTCAACAATTCTGGTGGCACGACGCTGAACCGAGTCTAAAGGCCCAAACTGGTATCCAGGTGCTCCCACAGATGACAGCAGTACTCCATAAGGCCGGACTTGAGACTTATAAAGTTGCACTCCGATAGTGCCACAAGCTTATCTGGCCCAGTGAGAGTCGCTGTTATCGCATTTGGTGGAGCAAACAACCAATGAAAGTAGTGTTAATATTCTCTTTGACCAATAGCGATTGACATTTCGAAATGGCGTTGTTAGTTCCTCCTTAGGATAAGATAAGTTTTTGTTTGTAAAATGGGTATCTCAAATCACAAATTCACAAAGCGAATCATCAAAAAAACATGCTTTGCATTTATTTTTCAATTTTATCATGGAAGAATAAGTAAGGTAAACAACTAAAAGGACTTTTTGGTGGGAACTTGTAGAGTGACGTTGCGTTTTCATTTTTATTTTCATAAATTCGTGTATTTTGAGTTTTATTTTGTATTTTCGGTGGTATTTCACTCAATAAAGATCATCCATGTGCACCAGTGAAGTGAAATTAAATGAATTATGTGTATCGTGACTTTTCAAGTTGTCTCAGAAAGTCCTTGAAGAGTTTTAGTACAACAACCACCATTGTAGTAAAACATTACTTTTATGGACGGTGACTGACTGAGGACTGTGAAAGTGATAATTGTTGTGACTGGAAATTATAATATAACTCGACACTGGCAGAAATAAGTCCGAATACCACAACTTCAAGGAAAATACTTTCAATGTAACCTAGCAACACCAACCGATTTTAGTTGACGTTTTGTGTTCCTAGTCATCAGTAACAAATACACGGAAAAATAATAAAAATTAGTGAAAATATCTATAGTTACCTATGAAACGATATTCCGTCTCGCTTTTTTTGTTTTTGGGAACAATTTTTACAATTTTTCAAAATGCAGGACGGCATAATTTTTAAGATAAATTATGACACTTGTGACGTAGTAACAACACGAGGCCTTGTTTAGTACTGACTCGAGTTTGTATTTACTTTTGAATCCGTATTTGGTGTGTTGGCGTCACTCCCGTGTTCCGCGCGCTCGATCTGCTTACTATTCTGTAATCTGTGAAAATAACAATCAAAAGCATCTTAAAATATTTTTTTAGGTACAAAAATCTACTTGAGTATTTTCCCACCGTTCGGGAATTTACCCGTATTTTTCCATTCTTTCCCGTATTTTCCCGTATTTTTCTTTTCTTCCCATATTTTTTTCTTTCCCTGCCCATCCCTAACCGTAAGACATCAATAAATATTTCTGCAAAATCAATTTTAATAAACATGAAAATCATCTACATAGCATACTTGAAAATTAGTTCCATTATAAAACTGTTTATAATATCATCTCGGCATAGAATAATAATATTTATCTGCACCCATGCTCTATGATTTTTTTTTTTTTTTTTACAAAATTAAATATAACATACACTACTCGCCAAACTTTGAAGTTTGATGGCGAGACACGCTCTTTACAGATTATTATACCTACCATTATTAAAAATACATACAAGAAAGGTATACATGTTATTATAATAACAACTAAGCTAAAATTACCCTAAGAACTCCACTTGCCAGTAAACAGTAGTCGGCAATATATATTTTTTTTTTAATGAAAACAACTATTCAAAAAATATTAATAAAAAAACACAAAAAAAGTTAACACATTTAAATATACACACCGGCACAATTAGCGGAACACAAAAAAAGCAGGATTTTAAAATCTTTTACTTGAGGAACTGGCCAGTTATGATATTTTTTTAATTTATTGTCAAATTTGAAAATAGAAAATTAGATGACATACACTTTTTTCATTCATTTGTTTTATTTTCCCGAACAATACGTTTTGTCAACTTGTTCGAGTAATAACTACGTAATTGTAATTTTTTTGAAAAATTGCACTTAATTGTTTTTTATAAATTTGTTATTCTATAGGCAATTTTGTTTATTAAAAGCTCTTTATTATGCCCGACTTAACATCACTGGAAATCATTAGGGCTGATGAAATGAGAAGAAATGGCCATACCTACAGATCGATTGCCTCAAGGCTTCGTCGACCAGTATCAACGATTCATCGCAGCATCCAGCGGTACAGATCGTCTAATTCTCTTGTGAGGAGGAGGGGTCAAGGTAGAAAAAGATGTACATCGAGGCGAGATGACAGTTTTTTACAACTTGGAGTTCGTAGGAATACGCGATTAACGGCTGTACAAGCTCGAAATGAACTGGAAGACGTTCGAGGAGTACGAGTAAGTGAGCGTACAGTTCGCAGGAGATTTGAAGAAGTTGGTTTAGGGTCGTATATACCTGCCAAAGGCCCAAAACTTGAGAGACGTCACCGCGTAAACCGATTAAGCTATGCGCGAGAACATCGTCATTGGGATTTGAACGAATGGCAGCAGGTTCTCTTTACTGATGAGTGCAGAGTTCTTTTAAAACAGATCGATGGGAGACAGCGAATATGGAGACGCAAAGGAGAACGCCACATACAGTCTAATTTTGAACATACAGTGGCTTATGGTGGCGGCTCGATTATGGTTTGGGGAGGGATATGTTTGGGAGCTCGCACGGAGTTAGTGATAGTCACAGGAGGGACCATGACAGCAGATCGATACATCAGAGACATTTTAGAAGAACATGTTGTACCATTTGCCCCATTTATTGGTGACGACTTTATTCTAATGCAAGATAATGCTCGTGCTCATAGTGCACAATCGGTACAGGCATATCTGAGCCACGTAGGTATACCGGTGATGCAGTGGCCAGCAAATTCCCCCGATATAAATCCGATAGAGCATGTCTGGGACTTGCTAAACAGAAGGTTTAAATCCAGAATGCCACCCCCCAACAATCTGAATGAACTTGGAAACGCATTACTTGAGGAGTGGGAGCGGTTGCCTCAAGAAATCATCGATAACATAATCTGTAGCATGCCCAGACGAATGGAAACCGTAATCAGAGCAAGAGGGGGAAACACTCGTTATTAATTTTGCTTTAATTTTATTGTTAAATAATTTAATGCTTACTTTTTTTTATTTTTTTTGATGGTTCATAATCATCTAAAAATTTCACTTATTTCAAATTTATTTATTTTTCAATAAAAAATAACGAAGACTTTTCAAAGTGGTTGTTAAAAGATGTTAATCAATTTGTTATTTTGTGTCTAATTACATTTTCGTCAAATATATGCGTTATTATCTCATAGTCTCACTTTTTTTTCTGTTCCGCTAATTGTGCCGGTGTGTATATAACAAAACAAGTCATGCAGAGTGGATTCATTTCTCGATGGCGCCTCTGCAAGTGAAGTTAGCATCACCGAGCAATGCCTCCCTCAGCTTCAACTTTAATGTACTCTTACTTAATTTAGGTTGCTTTCTTAACAGTTCTATGTTATTGAATATTTTTGGTATAAGATATTGTGACACTCTCTCTCCATAATAATTTTTGGCTCTCGGTTGGAACATTCGTCCATCTCTAACACTTTTAGTATTGTATTTATTATATTTTATATTAAAGTTCCTAAAACAGTTAGCTAATAGCCAACATTAAAACACTGGTTGTTATAGTGACCATTATATCATCCAAAACAGTGTATAATGTTGTACTTAATTTTTTTTTTTTTTTTTTTTATACTACTTAGGTAGCAAACAAGCATACGGCCCGCCTGATGGTAAGCGGTTACCGCAGCCTATGGACGCTTGCATCACCAGGGGTGTTACTCGCGCGTTGCCGACCCTGCAGAAATCTCTTCACACCCTTTTTGAAGAACCCCATGCTGTACTCCATTGGGAAAACCACGGCAGGGAGCTCATTCCACAATCTGAGCGTCCGCGGAAGGAAGCTCCTTTGAGACCGCACAGTTCGAAACAATTTTGGTTCCAATATGTGGGGATGGACTCCCTGTCGATGGCGAGAGTTGCGATGGTAGAATGTAGCCGTGGGCATCATCTTAAACAATTCTTCAGAACACTCAACTCAGAATTTCATATGCAACTCTTTGTTTTTTTTTTTTTTTTTTGCTTTTTCGATCCATTCCTTACTCATCAAACCACAATCTCCGTGGTATCCTTATGAATTTCAAAAAGAGAACATTTTCACTATCATAGCGCCGAAATAAAAAAAAACTTAGAGGTTATTCGAATTCACGTCGTATCCCGCCATTTTGGTTCGATATTAGAATTGCAGAAATTTATTACTTTGTTGTTTACAAAAATGATCATGGGTGTAAATAAAGTCTTGTATGCAACTGTACATAATTAATTATTAAAACCCTCATGTGATACTATTATCACACTACAACCCACATTCGTATCTTAATACCCCTTATTATCCTACAACAGTTGCATAAATAACTATTACTCCCACAAACACGAACCCATATGGGTCGTACGTAATCCGGTAGTGGGTTCCAACTCACGCGTGTTTATTTTTCACAACATCAAGACCGTATTACCGTCGTACTCGTATTATTTAACATTCAACTAACATTTGCCGAGTTTATTTGCACCAGTGTTTGTCTAAAAGTCCTTAGTAAAAGCTCTTACCAGCGTCACAAAACTAAACTTTACTCTCGCGGTTTCAAAGAGCCACTGCAGTGTTTACGGAATGAGTTTATACGATTTGGCTGCTTGGTTTTTGAGAAGGATTTCTATTTGAGGCAATAATATAGTATTTGAAGTAATAGTATAAATTTATTAATTAAATGTATATCATGGGAATCCTGATTTTTTATAACTCTCTTTCTATGGTTTAAAAAAGGGGATTTTACATACATATAATAAGCTAAAGTTTTTTTATTTTATTTTATTATCTTAGGCAAAATAACAGCTAGCTTCTTAATGAAAACTAAAGTTATTTTACTAATTAAAAGTTTCCACACATCATTTGACATAAAAAACAAGGGGATGTCAACACCAAGCTCCCATAAAGCAACATCCAATATACACCTACGTATTTTTTACTAATTATAATAATAATTAATAATAAATACACATTGAAACCAGAATTGTTTCGAACTGTGCTGGCCAAAGGAGTTTTCTTCTGCGGACGCTCAGATTGTGGAATGAGCTCCCCGCCGTGGTTTTCCCAAAGGAGTACAGCATGGGGTTCTTCAAGAAGGGTGTGAAGAGGTTTCTTCAGGGTCGGCAACGCGCGAGTGATACCCCTGGTGTTGCAAGCGTCCATAGGCTACGGTAACCGCTTACCATCAGGCGGGCCGTATGCTTGTTTGCCACCTTAGTGGTATAAAAGAAAATAGCCTGGGATATTTCTCACACCCGATCATCTGATCCCAAACTAAGCAGGGCTTGTACTATGGAAACCAGATAACTGATATAATACATATACTACTTTTTGTTTGTAAATACATACTTAATATACATAATTACACCCAGACTCAGGACATACAGACATGTTCATGCACACAAATGCATGTCCTGAGTGGGAATCGAACCTACGACCTGCGGCGCGATAGGTGGAATCTTAACGGCCCGTCTATCGTCATTATAAGTACAATGCTCAAACATCAAACAATCGCTTAAGGCGAAGTGGTGAGGTATTAAAAATATCAATGACAATATTTCTGCTCAAGTTATTGTAACTCTAAAGCTCTTATGATAAAAGTTTTACTACTTATGTATAACAAGCTTATGCCCCGCCTGATGGTAATCGGTTACCATAGCCCATATACGCTTGCTACACCAGTGGTATCAATTGACCGTAGCTGACCCTGTTAAAAACTCATCACAACAAGGGGTCGAATCGGGGTCGTGAGGAGTCGCTCTGTGCAGGAAGCGGAAGGGAAAAGTGGACTGTAATTTGGTACCACACCTCATGGAGCTTTGGCGATCTTACTCACCGCAGGAATACAACGGCGCAGGAACTAGATAGGTTTTCTAGATCAAAATTTCAATGTCATTACGTATTAATAAGTCATTACAAAACTTCATACGGTAAATGAAATCTAAAGCTGTTAATTTATACATCACTCACTTGCTTGCAATGAATAATGACTACCAATAATGACATGAAGTTCACGGAAGTAATTTTACTTTTCAAACATGCATTGTATCTATTATTGCTCTTAAAATAATTAGTAAGATTTTTATAAAAAATAAAAAAAAAACTTCTTAAAAAGTCTTCTTGAATTATTTATATACAAGGTAAACGTTTTTGTTTGTTTCGTATACAAATGTACCTACACGCTAACGCATCTGTAAGTGTATTACGAACGAAATGGGAAGCTTTGTTTAAGACGCGGACTGACTACGATTTTGACAGGACTCGTTCTTCACTGGAATACGGTTGAAAATGGTAAATCATAAATGTGTCGACTCTATGAAATGGACTGTTATTTACGGGTTTTCTTTAGATTATACAGAATATACGCATTAAATTGAATAAGTGTCCGGTTAACATTCTAATATAATTCTGTATGGTATATATTCTTAAAAATAAAATTGTTGTCATCGCTGAAAATACGGAGAATTTCGACGCGAAAGATTTTTTTAGACGTAACTTAGAATTTTTTTATTGGGAATATCAAAGCACTTTTTAATATTCTATTCGGTTAACGTTTTTCTCAAAACCCTCTTCTATCCACAGTATTTTTTTGTGTTAGGTATTTCATTGCGCTACGTCATACTCGGCTCTCAAAGAAACCCATTTTTGAGATTTGAGCTTAGACCCGGCCTTAACAAACTTTTACGGAGACATTACGAATTTAGTAGAAACGTTTTCTACCGGAAACGGCGTATGATGAAATGTGTCAGGAAAACATGTATATGGCTTATTTTGCATCTGGGGGCACGGAAGTGCCCCCGCCAAGACAGCCAAGCGAAGCGAAAGGGCACTACCTACCTTTTCTCGAAGCGCTTCGTCGATTTTTTGAACCCTCATAACTTGAGTTTGGATTACACCAGATAAACAAAATTCTCAGGATATGATGTCAATAGTGAACTTATTTAACATATTAAGTTTCAATAACATAGCTCTTATACTTTAGATTTTATTGATATCTAAAAAACCCCGATTTCGTCACTGACTCACTGATGATCATCAAAACTCATAGGGTACTTCCTGAAGTCCTAGAAAGCTGAAATTTGGTATGTAAGTTTGTATTAGTACACAAACAACAAAAAAATTATAAAACTTGGAAATTTCAAAAAAAAAAAAACAGGCAACTTACAAAAAGAAGTGAAATCCCACCAAAAACATTATTATGTAAAATGTTGCCAAGACATGGCTCGCACTGTCTTGGCCGTTTCACTACTACAAGAACTATTAAATAACAAAAAAGTAATGAACAGTGAATACATTTTTCTCCTTACTCCCATGTGGACGGTAGAGAAACGGCCAAGCCACATATTTTGACTACGGTGTGTAGAGTTTGTGAGGTTAGGGCTTGTAGAGTAAGTGCATGTAGAGTTATAAGCTTGGCTCTACATGAGATCTGATAATTTTTTGACAGTGCGAGCCATGTCTTGGCAACATTTTACATAATAATGTTTTTGGTGGGATTAAATTATTACTTGAAGGATACAAAAATGTTATAAATATAGAGAATACATCTACTCGTAATTTACTCCAGGTGGTTCGACGATTTGTTCAAGCGCTCCTGCTTTGGTATTCTGAAACGTTTTTGACAGCAACCGACGACGACTCCGTTGTGACGGTTAGTCCGGGAGGTAGCGTTGCAAACACAAAAGTCATAGTAAGCCGGCTGACGTTGAAATGTATAGTTGATCTTATATGACTAATAAGTGAACCGACCGTCTGCTCAAGTAAGTGCTCAAGTCTTCTACATCCGTCATCAGCCACTCCCAGTAAAAAAAAGACATAGTACGCCGGCTCAAACTTGTTTCATAAGTATTTGACATAATACTGAGCTGAAAAAAATCGTCTGCTGCATGGTGGAGGGGGGAACACGCGTCAGCTGCTCGCATGAATTTGTAAAAAAAAAAGTTTACCCCTGCCGTAACCTTCCAATCCTAAACCCACCGCGGGTGCATCGCTGATGCGTGGTTCACATATTAGTCATTCAAGATCTATTGAAAAAGATGGCCATCGATCGGCATATTAATACTACCTAAAATGCATCAGTACCTCCCGGACTATTGCATGTCGAAACAATTGAATACTTGAATAGGTCAAAAGAATTAAAATGGGCTGGAAGGTGTATTGTAAACATCAACTGCGCTCTGCGAGTGGATTTCATTTATTTTAATGATCTGAGTCGTAATCCCAAGCTAAGCAAACTTATGATATGGAAACTAGATAAAGGCTAATTTTATTTCATATTTTAGTAAAACTTTAATGTACTGAATATACCAATTTTAAAGGTTTAATATGAAGGCTATTCATTGGTTTAACTTTATCTTAATATTACGACTTAAACTTCACAAAAAGAAAGCTAGATATAGCGCCCATATTTTGAAAATATTGAAACAATTAACATTTTTTCACGAATAATGTTTAATAACATACTCGTATGTAAGTACATACTACTAAATTGACGAGGTATTTTTTTATAAGGAATAATAAAAATAAGCCAGATATCAAAGACTTCTATATAGAATTTGGAAGAATTTTAGCATTTCCAGTAAATAAAAATGCATTGACTTTGTAGTGCTGTGCACAATTTAATCAATGTTTATTTCAACAAGAATAGTTAAAGAATTACTCGCCAAAAGTCTCAACTGTTGAGCTTGACGACGTTTTTCCAAGATATCTTCATCATTGGCTGATTTAAGGATGCCCATAATATGACTTATCCGAGCTGCAGATATCTGAAATATGTATACCAACTCTGTAACCACTATAAAATTAGTATCATCATCATATTCTGTCACGAGATGTCCTCTGCTGAACTGGGCCTTTGTTTTTGACTGATTTCGACAAAGAACAGTCTTGGATTTATAATAAATAATTTGTAATAAAACATACTTACTTCAAATATCATAACATTACACAGAAACTATCATAAATGAAAGTGATCCACAAAGTGACAGGTTTTTTTTTATAATGGATACATTATACGACCTTAATAGGAGCTTCCTAAAATTAAACATTAATTAATTGACCAATTGAAAAATGTAGCACCGCACTACGAATGTATAGAGAATAGACCGCGACGACGGACGTCGTCGTCGTCAGCTGTCAAAAAAAGAACAGAATTGCACTACTGTACACGATGCCGCCGCCGCGCTGCCACCGCGCCGCCGACGCGCCTTTATGCTGTGTAAACGCAACGCCGCCGTACCGCCGCCGCTTGATTATAGCATACTATACAGTTGTCAGTAATACATTGCTAGCTACAGAGATGAACGGAGATGACACGTGTTGCACGTTCGTTGGCATGGGCAATAGGCAGAGGAATAACTCAATTAAATAATGGCGGGCAACGTTGCGGTAGCGGCGCGTCGGCGGCGGCGCGGTGGCGGTGCGGCAGCGTCGCGAATACACAGCATAGAGGCGCGTCGGTGGCGCGGCGGCGGCATCTTATAGTCACTAATAGTCATTGGATACAAGCGGGCCCTGAAAAGTCTGCAACTACTTAGAGTAGCTTTTGAAAAGAACATTTGGTTGTCTCTCTGAACTCTCATTCTCTGATATTTTAGCAGTCATAAAGTAAATTGCGAGCTCAAACTAGTTAAAGGAAAAGGCTTTGATTTAGAGTTTAATTTCTGACGGGCCAATTGGCGCGGTTCGTAAGACCTCTACATAATGTATTTGTGTGTCCTGAGTCCGAGTGTAGGTACCTAATTATCTACATGATATATTAAATACGTATTCACAAACAAAAAGTAGTATGTGTAGCATATACAGGGTGTCCCGTACGTAGTGGTCCAAACGATAACCCTAGAAAGCTGATATTGTGCCCTATCAGAAAACGAAAATTAATTCCAGTAAAAGTCTCATGGTTTTAAAAATATTTGTAATTTCGTTTTTTTTTGTTGAATTTTTATGCTATTTCCTTTTATGATAACTTCACGTTTTTTTTGCAATAATTTTACTCTTTCTTTTTCATACGGCATAATCTCAGCTTTTGATGGTTATTTGGTTTCCATAGTACAAGTTCTACTTAATTTGGGATCAGATAATCCTGTGTGAAGAATATCACAAAATATTTATTTATTTATTTTATTTGGTGCTCAAGTCGCAGTTCGACAATAAGTACCTACACTACAAATGAGTAAATTCATTCATAAAAACACAGCACTACCCAGATGCATGTCACATCACTTAAACTATGAATTTGTAATAGATGTGGTGTTACACGTCACCAGGCCTGTCGTCCAACACGATAGTGTCGTCGGCTAATAATATATCGTAATCCTCAAATCAGGCCGTCCGCCTTTCGGTGCAGCGGCCTCCCATTTGTTACTGGCGACATTATCATTGTCCACCACTGGCCTCATATTCGGACGTCATTTGTCAGCCCCTATAGTCCCCTATAGCCGTTGGTTAGGCGATGTAGGTACTTTGGGTACCACACACGGCTGTTATCTTGTGGAATTCCTTGCTTAATTAATGTAAGTTTGAGTTGCTTTTTAGACTTTTGCTGTTGGGTTTTTGGTGGATGAATTTTTGTAGTGATATGTTTTTTTAATCACAATTGATTAACCTGTTGGTTCTCGGGAGGGACGCTCGGCCTATTATAACAATAATGTTATTGTTATATTTTTTACCGCGAGCCAAGGTAAAGAGAGTTATTTGGAGTGGAAAGCTATATATAGCAAATAATGGCTTCTTAATAAAATACTTTAACTTCAAATGTCCACTTAAAGTTGAGACATGAAATGTTTAAAAATAATAAGACACAAAACATACTATCCGGTTTACTAGGCAGCAGATGACTTGTCTACTACAGAAATGTCGGATGTTATTATAACATATGAGATTTCTCCACTTTTTTACAGTATCACCATGACATTGTTTATTGTTCAGTAATGTTTCGGAATAATATTCAATAAAATATTGTCAAGACTGTTTTCGCTATTTTTAGGAGTAATAAAGAGGACTGAATAGATGGACAAGCTGTGGGCAGATAATAAAAGTTATAGAATAAACATTAAATATTATGTTAGGTTTTCCTGTTACCCAAGCCGTATAAGACAGGATCATCTTATCGATAAAGATAAGTAATACTTGTGAAAACACGGTAACAATATACACACGCAAATAATGTATTTATATATTATTATTGATGCAGGTACATATAATTTTCCATCTATCTGTCTTATATATAGAGAAACTGACTAAATTAAAAGTAACGATGCACGGCGCCCGCACAGTCTAGAAACTAGAAATTTTGCACATACGTATCCACTAGGGATGGGGTTTATTTAGGGGAAGGTTGCGATCATTGGACTAGCTCCTTCATTGAACCACCAAGGTATTCATAACTGTGTAAACTAGCTACACCGTTTGTCTGTCCTCGTATGTAATAATTTACTAATATTGATAATTATAATTAGTTGCCTTGTAACAAGGGGCGTTCACGGGTAGTAGTGATTAGACCCCTAGAACAAATTTCTCGAAGTCCATTGATGGAAACCTGGTGGTTCAATGACAGTGCCCATGGTCCATAGAAGGCAACAGTCCAAGGTTTAGTTTTCTTCGTTAGCCCGAATTGTTTGTACGTTTGATTATTATAAATAAAGGTCCTACGAAATATTAAATCACTTTCATTTTATCACTGATAAAAAATTTAAAATATTAAAGCACTTTTATTTTATCACTGATACTTTTAGAGATATGAGTAAGTTATGTGGTCCATTCATAGACCTTCCCCTATATACCTAAAGGGGCAAAATAAGGTCTCGCAGTTGAAGACGTGGATCGAAAATCTAGTCTTTTATAATAACCAGTATATGATGATGTGATTTCGATATCTGTAATGTGAACGAATATAAAGCCATGTACATCTCTAAAAATACTACAACACTACTATGACTTACCTATCACGGAACCACAAGCTGAGATTATACATTCGTGGTTCCAACATTTATCATAATACGTTCAAACGTTGCCTACGTATGTAAACAAATTAATACAAGGTACCTACAACGAGCATCCTTCCTTCCTAGGTCCTTAAAAAAATAAAAGGTCTTTCAGAATGCTTTACAATGTTCAATCTACTTTCAACGTCGTAATAGGTAGGTGCATGTAGTCACATAGTTTCCGAAGGCACGTTTGCTTTACTGTGTACTCGGATTTTCCTCAACAACGTTTGCAGTTGCACGTACTATCGACGACTTCTCGAGTCTTTTCGACTAAGTAATGTATTTGTTTCAAACAGCATCTGCTTTATATTTTGTATTCCTATTTGTTAGTTCTGGGTTGAATATTTCATCTTAATAGTCTTATGCATAAGTAGTATCTTTTTCTCATGGATTTGCCGAGAATCCGTAGAACCGTCTTTTAATTACTTATATATACCTAAACTCACTATGACTTCTCCTTATGTAGATGGTACTTAAACGTAATGTTTATTTAATTTGTCCATATCCCGCGATTTTACCAACCATCCCCTCTTGTACCCCTTTAGGGGTTTAATTTTGGAAAAGATAATGGTTTAAATTTTTATCTCAAAAGCTCTACAAGCATATGTCAATCATTAAGTTTCTCGTCTTATATATTTTTAATATACGATATCAACTCTATTCTTCCAAGCAAGTCATCAAATATTAATCTAATGTATACGAACCGAGGAAATTCTAAGCAATATGTCTGTACTAAACAAAGATCTATAAAAATAACGAGGTTATAGCCTAGAAAACTGCAAACGTGGGCGAGGTATCGGACTAAGACAAATTCGCTGTTCCAATCCGCCTACATTCTGCAACTGCCAAGATTTTATTTATATTTCTTGTCTAATGTGATTTTTAATTGAACTATGATTTATTCTCTAACCCCTTTTTGAGTCTACACATGAAAAGCCTCTGGAAAACTTCGTACCATTTAAAAAAAAAACGCATAGAGGAACAATATGCCCATAATTATGTTTTGATTTTAATTGTTTTAAAGACTTTTGTACATTTCATCTGAGTAAAATATTATGCGCGGTAGGTCAACTATGCTCTGGTCTGACCAAGTTAAATCTGCAGTGTTAACCGCGTATCAGACTGCACCAGACAGTCTGCCAACAGAGAGAGATGGCGGGAGATCGTGCGGAGAGCCGTGTCCGCCGCTACCATCGATGTGGACGCCTCAACGTGACCACGACTGCTCGGCCAAGAGCGAAACGACAAAGAAGAAGAAGAAAACATATTCAATAAAATATATTTACGTTGGTTTAAATTATGATCTTGAGAGAGGTAGAGCATAGCGATTATTCGCTCAAAGAGCAGCTCAACTGGGGAAGTACCTCCCTTACAGAATACCGCAGCCAAATAACTTTATGTTGTGTAAAGTTGTGTTCCTGCGCGTGAGTAAGGTCGCCAGAGCTCATTGGGGAGGGGGAATGGTCGATAACGCGTGAGCGATACTTCTTGTGTTGCAAGCGTCCATATGGCTGCGGTAACCGCTTATACCATCAGGCGGGCCGCACGATTGTTTACCGAATTAGTTGTATATAAAAAAATATAAATATGAAAACAGTTGTATTTACCTATATACAATTTTTTTTTTCGTATAAATATCTCCTAAATACTTGTTCCAAATTCGGAGATCGTAATCTCTTAACCTTTCCATAAATTTAAACAAAAGTTTGCTTATCTTCACAGCAGTGTGTCCAAATCAATGTTTGATATCCCGCTACATATACACATTTATCACACAGTATAACACAGTTATGGACGTGGAAGCTCAAGTCAATACAATTATTGGTTACAGTTATACCGATGTCAATAGGTAAAGGTTTTGATGCGAAACACAGATAGACCGATTATAGATTGATTCATGGTGTAGCTATTACATCGAGGAAAAATCCCTTAGAGTAGTAATACCGGGCAATCCATCTCCCAAGTAATAAGTGTTTTTGCACTAATAAATGACAGTATCGACCAATCAATGCATCTGAATGTTTAGTGTGTCCTTAACCTAGCCAATCAGAGCACGTGGTGTGTCGTATCAGAGCACATTGTCGATGGTGGGGAATTAGCGGAATAGTTCTAGAAGCAAGTAGGGGATAGAATGAGACTTGTCAAACAATGGCCCTGATTCTGTTGTTCACAACTAAACTAATTTTAATGTCTGTTTCTAACAAAGAACATAAGAAAAGGATGTAAGAAATGTAGTCCTGTCAAATTAGTTCAATGCTTGTTTTCAATATAAATTTAGTCGCCATCTATCGCTGTCACGCCTAAATACACGCAAAATAAGACGGCAAAGATTAATTTGACAACTTAAAATATGTTCTATCCTTTTTCAATCATGTTCGTAAGAAAGAGATGAGATGTGACTAAAATTAGTTTAGTGCGATTTACAACAGAATCGGCACCATTGTGTACTTAAATTAAGCGCGTGCAAAAATCAGTGTAAATATCAACCATGATAGAAAAAAGGAAATAACAAAAAACAAAAGTTTACTCGTTTTGCAAATAACAAATTCCGTACAAGGACGACCATTTGATTTGCAGCTGATCTTTAGCTTGGCTCGGGTCTAGCTGTAATTAAATTGTCTTGTTGAAGATAAACATTCTTTGTGAGCGCCTTGCGTTTGTTTTCACGCTGTATATAACTGCTAAACTGTGTTGGACTTGGAAACAATTTATTATTTTCTACGACAAAGCTTTTGACTTTCTAAGGCTCCAATAAAATTAAACGATAATTGTGTATGAAGTGTTTAAGAGGAAAATGTTTTTACAAAAATCTCAAGGAAGTTTCTAAGAGGGTAGACGTGAAAGTTATAAGTGTATATAAATTGTTGAATTCTCATTGGCACACGATGTGGATGCAGTAATAAAAGATAAAAAAATGTGTACTCCATTAGAATGAAATATATATTTTCATACCACCTTTAGCATCGTTTTTAAATAGCGGTGTCAGTCGTGTACCCGAGGGATATATTGTTTTTCCGGGATAAAAAGTACCCTATGAATATAATCCAGAACATATTCTATAAGTACGCAAAATTTCATCTAAATCCGTTCAGATGTTGAAGAGTGATTGTGGTACAAACATTCAAACTCACAAACATCCAAACTTTCGCATTTATAATATTAGTGAGATTAGTGGGATGAGATGACAAGCAGAGCCCATAGTTGCATTCAATAACTAGTGATTAATTATTTTAAGGCGATGATAGCTCAGTGGTAGTGACGTCGGATACCGAGACGAAGGTCCCGGGTTCGAATCCTACAATGGGCTAGAGCTTTCGGTGAAGGAAAACATCGTGAGGAAACCATAGCACGGTGGTAGGGTACTTTGTAGTACTCGCCTGGCTGGCTACCACCCTCAAGTTGAAAATCTGTCGCCAAGCACCTTTCAGTGTGTTCCGATAGCTGCACTTGAGAGCCAGTTCCTTCTAGGCTTAGTGTGCTTACAACCTTCGGCCGCATCATCACTTACCATGGTGAGATTGCGGTCAAACACAGGAGTATAAAAATTAAAAAAAAAAAAACGTAGTAACTTTTACTGTTAGTTAATTTCTTTTAACCGGGTAATAGGTACAATATTTAATATTAAAAATTATAGTTAAAAAGAAACTAGTCTTACGTTTTGGAAACATTTGTTACGATTATAACACCCAAATTAATCCAAAAAAAATATAACAATCTTTAAAAAAAGACAAAGTCTAAAATTATTTCTTCCTCGGTATTTCACGCGGCAAGACAATCTCTATGTTGTCTCCCATACAAATATTATAAACCCACGTAAAGCTTTTTCAAGACAAACGTAAAATGATAAACAATTAAACTGTATAATATTTCTCGGGATATAAGCACCTACAATGCGTTTCCAAGCTTTATAAAACGATTTTGCATTAAACATTGAGCTTTAAGACTATTAAACGGATATTTTCATGGCTCACAGGCATTATGATGCTTTATGTTTTAATTTTGCATCTTTAATGGGAGATATACAGTTTATAATGCTCGTGATAATGGATCCAAGCTTGAATGTTAAACTCTTTATTAGTTAACATAATACTCTAGTGGTGTAAGAATAAATACTATTTTTGGATAGGTATATACTCCAGATACTCTCCTCTCTTTTCTATGGTATGTACCTCTCTCTCTCTCCCCTTACAATCAAGGGCAATAATAGTTCCCCATCCCCATTTATTAAAAATCCCCATTTTTACACCGAACCACAAGACGCCGGGAAAAGTTTCACTCGTACGTTGTTGACATACCGAAAATAAGGACACAGCATTTTGGTCTCATTTATAATTCGGACTGCAAGGGAGTGGAACTTGCTTCCGGCGTCTGTGTTTCCTGACGCCTAGGCCAGAGTAGGTTTCTTCGGGGTAAGCGTGTTTCATCTTAGGCTTCGTCATCGCCCCTTATGGGCGGGTCAGTGGCCAAACGCAAGCCCATTTAATAATAAAAAAAGAAGTTATTACGTTCCGATTTTGAGATTACATTGTCATTCCTATTTTTCTTAAACGTAAATAAATCTGTTAAGAAAATAACATCATTTATTGTAAATTTATAAATTAACTAGGAACCTCCCTTAAAATTGACGTCATAGAAGATAAATTAAGTTATTTCATAAAGATGAATGTAAAGAATCTGTCATTACAGAAGCGGTCACGTAGCGTCCCGGAGTCGTTTGTCAAGCTTACCTATCCGCATCGGTCTCACTGAGGGTTGAGAGGTATCAACTCATCTTATTCGTTTGAAGCGGTCTGATGTATTTGTTCTAGTTCTCTTAGAGAAATAGCATGGAATTTAGGTGTAAGATAGTAGGTTGTAAGAAGTCATGAATTTTGATCCGGGTTCGCTAAGTGTCTATGGCTAAACATTTGTAGAGTTTTGAAAACTATTTTTACTATTTTTTTACGCGTCGCGTTCTTTGCGTTACTGTAATCCAAGAATACCATGATACACTATGGATAAACGTAACTTTTTCGTAGCATTTGAAAAAGGATGAATTGTATAGGTTCTATTTTCACAGACTAAAAAGTGCGGCGCGGTGCGGTCTGTCATTTACATAAATCTATACCTCTACATTCCATTCTCAATTAATCAAATTCAACATAAACTTATAACTTCGACGCATTCATATTTTACTTGCTTTTTGCCATAATCAATCAGACCCGAGTGCAACCCTCGCTGATTAATTTATGTGCATTATTATACGCTTCGGGAATGGACTGAACTTAGTTATTAGTTCAGCTTGTAAATATTCTATCTTACGAAACTTGATGAGGATTTTTAGGAAGAGTTAGATATCGATAATTGTTTAGTACAAGCTCTACTTAGTTTGGGATCAGATGACCGCGTGTGAGAAATGTCCCAGGATATTTATTTATTATTATTTAATTATTTCGTGTATTTAGAATACCGTAGAAATAAAGGAATGAAATTATGTTAAGCACGCGTAATAATTCTTAAATTAAAAAAAAATAATTAGTGGAAAGCAATTTTCAGCGAGTAATTTTGGATCTACCTTAATACCAGGAATATAACATAAAGTACTTAAAAGCGAATCCAAGTGAGCGTGTGTTACTTATTAATAAAAAGACTCAGACACCTCTGATAGCCCTAGTTCTTAGAAAATAAAGAATACCTACTGCTTATTGCAGTGTTTGCTTATCATTTCTTATACTTCTTGCTATAATACTACCAATTCTCGAAGAAGTCGGTTTAGGTATCAAAATTGATGTGGTTTATCTACTAGTAAAATTACGTTCAAAACGAAATGAAGTTCAATTCATTCAGTTATTTATTACATTCATGCTATTACAGAAGATCACTATGATGTAATTTCTACATGTTATTATTATGTATTACAAACAATTACAAACAATTACAAGCAATTACAAACAATTACAAACAAGTACTAACAATTACAAACAATTACAAACTTCGTGCATGAAACTGTTATGTCAACTACATAACAGTTTCATGCACATAAATTTAATCTCGTTTTCAAAATAAGTTCTGTTAACTCTTCATGTAAACGGAACTGTACTGTACCAAGCAAAATAAATATTAAAGGTTAATTGTAAATTCCCTCTGTATGTATGTGAGAAAACAGAACCGTGTGTCCCGGTGCGAGGACAAAGTAAGGAAAATGTAAGGAAATTTCACACAGTTAAATGTTTATTTTGAGAGCGAAGTTTAAGTTATACGTCGTAGACGTGTTACAGATGTATTGTAATAATACATCTGTAACACGTCTAGAACTCGTCGTGACTGAACTTAATACTTTATATACAAACTGTAGTTACAAGGACTTTGTTCGTGTATTTATTTCATTTTACTGAATGAATGTTAGTGTATATTTACATATAGAACACTAATTAAAAACAGTCTTCAGGTTGAAACATATTCATCAGTCATATTACACGAGATGGTTTAAGCCAATTCTAGTAAAACCTATGTTTTAATATAGTTCCGGCTTTTTTTGTTATAGGATGTTAGAAAGTGATGGATGAGCATAGATATACATCTAAATAGATGACGAGAGTGTATTTTCTTCGCGTGTCAAAATCTGTGCAAAAATGGGGCACCTACGAGTAATAAAAGTCGGCACAATGTTCTTCTTTTGATACTGTTTCGCGCGGACAGGGAACTCGCATAAGGCTGCATGTCCACCAGAGATGTGTAGCGAGGGATATGTTTAGCTGACAAATAGGATAGCTTCATTTTCACTTTAAAAATCGAATGCCAGCCTAACTAAATCAATCTTGTGATATTATGGCAGGTACAAAAAAAGTTACACGCTTGGTTTTCATACGGATGGAGGGACTTGCGTAATTTATTTGCTTGACTTTCTTTAAACTATCGCACGTAATATGTCGCCAAGCATCTGCTGATCTTGTATGCACTTCAGTTCTCAGATTTTCAAAGTTTTGTTTTTACTGTGTTCGACAACAATATCACCATTGTCAGTGATGATATGTTATGATGATAAGGTGGTAAATACACAAAACCTAGAGAGAACCGACTCTCAACTGCAGCTGCTAGAATATTGGGAATGGTATCCGTGCTAGTTTTCCTCATGATGTTTTTTCGTTGTAGGTTTCGAACTTACGACACTGGCTGCATTCAACTAAAAAGATTTTCATGCTCGACTTCATCGGTAGGTCCCATTTGTACTATGGAACATGACGTAATATAACAATTTGAGAAAATATTGTCCCTATTTGTACTATAGAACAGTTTGTACTTTTTGTCTCAAATTATTCCATAGAACAAACTATAAGTATATAGGTATATAAATTTCTTGAAGATGATATGTAAATTGGCTACTTGGGAATGATTTACTACCACTTGTTAAGACTACCATCTAATCATCAATGTCACCTTAGTGATGGTTACTCAGTGATTAATGTCATTCACGTCTTATCTCATCATGGAAGAATTTGGAAAAAGCGATTCCCATTTAGTTCTGTGCATTCACAGACAAATAAAAACAGGAGCAAAAGCTAGTATGTAGTTCTATAGTACAAATAGGGAGGTGTAGAGCCATTTGTTAACGTTCATAAGTGCCTTATCAGGGCCTAAATTTAATAAATGCTTTTTGAATTTGAATTCGAATTTGGACAATATTTTCTCAAATTGTTATATTACGTCAAGTTCCATGGAACAAATGGGACCTACCCGACTTCATTATCACTACAAAAATCTAAGCCTATCTTACATTTATATATTTTCATATTTTTTGTAATTATTAAAATTGTAGCGTAATAAAATATCTACCTTCGTAAAATCTTCGCAAATAGCACCTAATTTACCTTATCTTAAGTTTCACAATAGATTTACTCACACTCATTTAGTACCGTGATAATAACAGCAATCTGAATAGGATTATTGAATTCATGTTTATTAATGCTTGTGGATTTAAACGATTATCATCATTTATTAGTAGTACTTGCGATCCTTAGGTTACCACGTATTTCAAATATAATATAGCAAACTAATATTGAGCTCTTAGATTACCCATATTAATGATATTTGAAGATAAGGTGCCTAGCGGTAGAAAATTATACATTAAACTCGTCAGTAATTTATTGATAATGCCACAGTTAGAATATTAAGTGAGTGATATATCTGGTGTTGTAAGCAATTATAGGCTTTGGGAATCGCTTACCACTAGACCAGGCGGGCCATATCTTGCTGATGAACCTCATGCTATAGTCCCTTGGGAAAACTACGATGCGTAGCCAGGCCCGCCGCTAGCTGTTTTGTCGCCCGCGTGCAATACCGATTATGCCGCCCTACGACTAAGTACTTACTCTGAGTTTTGTCAAAAAAAGGATAATTAATGTTTTCTCATTATGGTGGGGAAAAAATTGTGGCGCCCGAAGTTGGTATTCTATGCGCGCCCTCTGCATAGGAGTCGACCGGCCAGGGTACAATGACTTGAATTAGGTATGAGTCGCTCCCGTGTTTGCTGCCCCCTGGGCGTGCTTTGCACGCCCGCTTACGGCGGCCCTGTGCGTATTTCGTCATTCCGGAACCTGAGCCTGAGCGTCTGCGGTAGAAAGCTCCTTTGAAACCGCACAGTGCGAGAACTTTAAGTTCCAAATAATTCCTCAGTTATGGCCTTGCTTTACGCAGGCCAATACTTTCGTACGATAAATAATTAAGTAAGCACCCTTATTATAGTAGTTTAGTGCGATTGCAACTTAGCCAACTGCTTCAAGGTCAAGGTCAAAGCCATTTATTCAATTTAGGCCCCAGAAGGGCACTTATGAAGGTCACATTTACTGAAGTTACTACCGGTTCGGAACTCGGCCTTCAACTGAGAAGAATCTGGCAAGAAACTCAGCAAGGTTACATTTTTTATATATTTTTTGGACAATCTGACTATGTTTGGCTTTTTTTTTTCCAAATAATCCTAACTAATATTATAAATGCGAAAATATTTCGTCTTCCATTTAATTAGTCTTACTAACTTTGTTATTTCAAATCCAAGAACAGAATTCATCTGCATAGCATCCATCTCTGGAAAGTCGTGACAAGACTAGCATACATTTACCAAGCGCATTAACACGGTTTCAGGTGGCATATGTAAACGGCTTGCATTTTGCATTTGAATATACTAAATTAAGGCACATTAATAATCTTGGAAGCCCTAGACTTAACCTCAGTATTTGCAAATGTTTGCGTTTGGTCTTACGTGAGTTTTACCAAGCAGGGGCGTAATTCTGTTATCTTAGCGGGGTTGACTAATGAAATGTGAATGTAGGTAATGCAGAATTTACGTATACTAGAAGGGTTACGAGCGTTGAATATGATACTATATAAGATTCTGCAATTTGGTTTCTAAACAACAAATGATAAGTAGGTACTAAAAATAGACTTCCGAACTGGGAGTGGTAATCAGTAAAGGAGAATAGGACAAAACGGTCCCTACCACCAATAACGATCAGCTATATCATAAGAAAGCTCTTGTGATGTATACGCTAGTTCAGATTTCAAAGAATATAAAAATAAATAATTCATGTTGTCAAAAATTTGTAGTAAGTTTCGAGATTAGCTCTGATTAGCTGATTATATTATATGAGCTTTCTAATGACATATAGCTGATCTTTATTGGTCCCATACATTTTGTACAGTTGTCCTTTGACCTTCTTAAGCTTAGAGCGTTTAGAACTTCATTAGTGCCCTCAAAATGGCTTTGACTTTGAGGTTATTGACATATTTGAAAGTATGAATAGTATTAAGTTCGTCAAATTATTAAACATTGATTTAATTTTTTTTTTCACTATTAAGCGTCGATTTACTACTAGTTTCATAAGTCATCAGGTGCATCTAAAAGTGGAGTGATATGTCATATAGTTTTTTAACTTTGTTTTTTTTATATTTGAATAGAAATATAGTTTAGGTTATTTTTTCCTCAAATTAATATAAGTTATCTTCAGTGGAAAATTGCTTTGTGAAAAAAATACTTTGAGAAATTGTCGACGCAATGAAAAATACGGCTGAGATAAAAATGTCAAGTCGTCAGGAATAAGCGGAACTTTTTATAAAGAGGCAGTCTGTTATAATTTAAAAATAATAGTAGAAGATAGAGTTTGCACTTTCCGTTATTATCATAAGTATTTTTTTTGAATACCGACTTATATATGCAATAAATATCCAATATTGTCTCCATATAAATCGGAATAAATGATTATCTCCTCCTTCTTATGCTGAATAGCGTCAGCGAGTGCTAAGCAATACGATCACCATGATTAAAGTTCTCACTTCGCAAAAGCTTCGGAAAAGTCCCGTATGAGGAGAAGAAGCGACGCAACAAACTCCTCATGAGCCCCGATAGGTTTATTGTTATAATATTACAATTAATTAGATAATCACTTCATTTCACAATCTTAGTCTTAAATTATAATAAGTTACAGAACCGGGTAAAACAACGATCGCACTGAGCTGTGTAGCACGAGAGCTTGTGATAAACTAACTCTTACAAATACAAATACTCACACTTTTATAAGCTTTGCTATTTGCATTATGGTCAGTGTTGCCACATCACTCAATCCTACTTATGATAAAATTGTTTGTGGATAGTTTATCAAATAAATGTATACATGATAATAAGTCACACAGAGAGGAACCTGGTTCTCAAGATACAGGTTGGACCTAGTTTGAGAACCAGGGCACTAATGTTGAGTGAATGAATTTAATTTCTTTTGAATAGCTATTTTGATGTTGTGTACCTAATTTGTTTTTGAAATAAAAAAAAAAGTTATTATCCTTCTATCATAATAATATGATCCAACCAATGTGAATAAATATCTAATATACTGATACAAAACTAAGCAATGCTTTTACTGTGGAAACCAGATAACTGATTGCTACTTTTAAATATATACATTATACATTGTACATAGATATTACGACCAGACTCAGAACAACAATTTTATCCTGGGCGGGAATGGAACCTAAGACCTACGGCGTGGCTGTCTCTTTATCAAACCTCCGCGCCCACTGGCCCTGACATATAAATGCTACAAGTCTACTCAATCAAATGCCAAAAATGCTTACGCAATATGAAGGGAAACAGATCATTTGTAATGCAACTATATATATTTATATATTGAACAAAAACCGGATTTGTCTGATGCCACACTTGCCATTAATCATAGCAATATATAGAACTATATCAAGGTCTCCGGAATCCCGATATATACGCGATTCATCCCACAAACAATATTATGGCATTCGATAAAACAGAAATGTTGCTTTTATTTTGCGGATTCTTACCACTAGCATAACGAAGTTTGTTTCGTTATAAAAATTCGACTAAAATTTAATAAAATAACTTTTCAACACGTATAACTTTTCAGCTCGTAAAGTGTAATTTATTGCAAAATACAAGTCCGTTTTTCCTCGCAAGTGTGTTGAAAAACGTCGTATGACACGCGTGTGTATTGATTATAACACTCACGGCTCACTTATCTCGGCTAAATACCGCCTGGAGTGTTAATAATCAACTTTGCACACATGTGTGTAATGTACTATTAATCATAAGACGATATAATAAATCGATCATTTGAATAATGTCGGCTATTTCAAGCCATGTTTAGTCGAAGGATAATCTATGGTAGGCTTCAAGCTTATGGTGCTTTAAAATTATGTATAACTAGATTCCATCCCTCGGTTTTGCCCGCTTTCCCGAAATAACTATTTATTATCTCGGGATAAGGAGTATTTGTTAGGGTGTGTTATTCCATAACATATTCTATCCGTTATTAGTCATCTAAGCAGATAGTAGAAACACGTAGCGCTACCAGAACGCTTTTAGGAGTATTTTTCTCGCAAACACCGTGATTTTCACGGCGCTTACGCGTATCGTTCATCGGTCTACAACAACAAGTGTGACCGGATGGCCTCACTTGAACGGAACATAGTTGTGATGTGTGGCGTCTTCTCTATACGTCGTAATCATAGGTACAGGCATCTATTTTTTTCATGCCGCGTCTGCAATTCGCACGCATGTGGAAATAAAGGCGCGAACAAAATCGACATACAGTCGATGTTAAAAATATATCATAGCGAATATTTTCTTAACTATAAAATTAATAGTTTAGTAGTTAATTAATGTGAACAATTTGATTAAAATAAATGTTTATTATATTTAAGGAGGTACAATTTATTTATTCAAGAAAATGTATACTTTTATCCAGTACTTAAAAAAGAAATAAAACTGGGCTACCCAGTTAAGTTAAAAATGCTTCGTCTACGTGCCTAACTTGCAGAGTGGTACAAACTTAACTTAATCGGGATATAAAATACGAGTGCGGTAATGTAAAGTAAAAACACTAGTGTTTAATATCTTGGATTATGAGCCTAAAAGCGATGTAATGATCCACGTTATGAGCAAGTGTGATAACAGATCGGTAAGAATACCTCGAAATTATTTATAAAAAAAACCAGTAGGTAAGTGAGATTAAATCAGAAAAATATTGTTATTTGCCAGGTAAGGTATTACCTACAAATATTCGGTAAAAGGGGCTTACAAACTGGTCATGTAGACGGAGCACGACATTTTCACGCTTTTTCCGAGGCACAAAAGGAATCGAGTGTGAACACCGAGCCGCACTTCCGTAGCCGGAAGCTTGACTCAAACCCAAATCGGTCGATTTATGTCCATATTCCAAAACCAAAAAGGGTTTTTAGGTACATCCGGGTGTTTGATGGAATTGAATTGATTGAATGTTTGTTCATGAAATTGGTTACTTATCAGTAATAGTTTTATACACTTATAAACCCTTAACAGTCTTTTTATAGAAACTGAGATCATTAGACGGTCTACGGTAGTTCACGCTTTTTAACTATAGGCGAGTATTGGAAGTTCATGCATTTAAGAACCTTCTAGGCTTTGTAAATGTTAGTATCATAGTGGCAATATTCCGTATTGCTAATATCTTTTAGCGATGGCAGCCACATAACGTCTGCCTTTTTGTTATCTGCCTTTTTGTTTGTAACATACACACAAACAGTGTGAATAGAGCCGAAGTGCACTTTATGTAGTTGACTTAAAGCATACTTTTCGTTATTCAATAAAAGCCTTCTATTAACTGTTGAACACAAATCAAATGCGAATAGATATTCATAAATATTGGCAACGTGTCATAACAAACGAATGAAATCTCAACAACGACCCGAGTGGCTCAATACAGCACAATCATATTGCCGTAACGTGCGAAATTATGTGTCGCTACTCCATGCTTCCCTTTCGGTAGTCATATCATTCCGATCACGTTGCGATGATCACTTCCACGTTTGTAAGGGCTTGATGTATTGGTGTTTTGTTTTGTCTTGCGATTTTAATTCTTGTTGATTTTTGGAAGCGAGAATTGATTTTCGCTTAGTTATCAAAGGAGCATAATAATTTCAATTCCTAACTAATATTATAAATGCGAAAGTGAGTTTGTTTGTTTATTTGTTTGTTACGCCTTGACGCCTCAACTACTCGATGGATCATCATGAAATTTGGCATGCAGATAGCCTATAGTATGGAAAAGGACATAGGTTACTTTTTATCCCTGGAACGCGGGTGAAACCGCGGGGGACAGCTAGTAATATTATAAATGCGAAAGTGAGTTTGTTTGTTACGCCTCCACGCCTCAACTACTCTACAGATAATTATAGCATGCAGATAACCTATGGTATGGAAAGGACATAGGCTACTTTTTATCCGGGAACGCGAGTGAAATCGCGGGGACAGCTAGTTCTACATAAGTTTGTGTTAATAGTATAAAATAATTATATTTCAGAAAAGCACGTTTACAATCGTAGATTTATGTAACAATAAATATACCTATATCAGTAGTGTACCTATCTGTATATTATATTTTATTCTTTAACAGTATGTGCAGACTTGTAAATTCTCATTAAGATGAACTGTGAGCTTAATTTTTCAAGATTTCGAGAAGCAGAGCTTGTACTACATATGGATACCAGATGATTGATATAAATACTAATTATAAATAAATTATATATAAGTAAAATATATGTTTACACATAGACCTATTGTTACATACACAATGTTGTCTTGGATGGAAATCGACCTGGAAAATAGTAAAAACATTAAAAATAGTCACGATATTGATATAACATCTCATTTCTCATAGTTACAGTAGTACCCAACTGATATGGCGCGTCGTGAATCTTCGTTCGCACAGAAAATAAAGTATGGCCCCGAAGATTAACGAAAGAATACTTAAAACTTACAATCAACCTTAGATCACTACTATAAGGTTCTTAATACACTGCAGCTGTTAGTTCCCGCTGTTAGTTCAGTCACGCCCCTCCGCAAGCCGCGCGCTAACATGGCGGCAGCAGCCGACCAATAGCGTTTCCCGCACTTTGAAAATGTATCTTCTGCGCAGGTACATCGGTAAGCCATATCAGTTGGGTACTACTGTACGTGAACTACAATATATGAGCTAACGCTAAAAAAATAAAATTTGCGACTAAATAATCGCATGTTTTTTTGCTGTACTATGAAGGTATCCTAAGTTGCAAAGGTACGTGCACCAACAACAGAGTAAGTCATATTTTTGTGAATACACCTTTGTCTGGAATACGAGAGAAGCATGCATAAACATAGACGTATCGTTTCCTCTCTTTTTACATTGCAATCAAAAGGACAGGAAATCCACTACACTGGATTTTTGATACAACGTGAAACAAAAATAGATCAAGTTTGCGCGAGGCTTTTGTATGCACTTTCGATTTATGCCTGACTAGTTTTTGCCCCTCGGTTTCATCAAATTTTCCAAGCGATCTAATATATTCTTGGGATAAGAAGTATTCTATATGTTATTCCAGGTCATGATCTATCAATATACCAAATTTCATGACGATTGGTTATACCGTTGAATCGTCAAGAGGTAATAAACATTTTCGCTTTTATTATTAGCACGCTTTTATTATATTAGCTTAAAAACATTATAATTTATACTAGTCGTCTCCCACGGTTTTCTCGTCTTCCTGGGAATGAATTCTATCTCCCTCTCCATACCATAGGCTAGTGCCAATTTTTTTGCAATCGTTTCAGAGGTTTATGCGTGAAAAGTTTACAGAGACAGACAGAGTTACTTTCGCATTATAAATGCGAAAGTAACTCTGTCTGTCTATTTTGTCCCCTGCGGTTTCACCCGTGTTCCAGGGATAAAAAGTAGCCTATGTCCTTCTCCATACCATAGGCTATCTGCGTGCTATCGTGATAGTAATTACGGCGTGAAAGCGTAACAAACAAACAAACAAACTCACTTTCGCATTTAAAATATTAGTTAGGATACAGTGTGTAATTTTGAACGAGAGATATAGCTCTAAGGGTGAAAGTACTCATCAATATGACCAACTATTTATTAAAGTAGAAACTTCAGAATCAGAACAACATCAATCTTGTTCGAAAATGTTTTTTATGAGGTTTCAAAGCTGGTGTCTTAGTAAAAGTTGGACATATTGATGAGTTCTTTGATCCCTGAAAGTATGATTCAATCTGTCACTCTGTATAACGTTAAATATACCTGAATACTAAAATTCAGAATAGGTAAAAACTGTATAGAAGATAATTAATTATAGATGGGACTTTATAAATTTATCTACACATTTTTCTTCAGCTGCTATTAATAATGAGTTTAAACTTTGAAGCTATATCTGTAGCACTATAAGATCTAAAGGACTAACATAATGGATCTTAGAGACAAGATCCAAGTCTTGTTCAAACTAGACATGGCGAACGAATAAATTTAGGCAGGTATCTTTCATAGAGTTTGGCCGCATTTGTATGGTGAGATCTTATTATTTGACTCGCTGAACTGACCTGATGATAGACCTTGTAGTTACTTATGATAGAACTGCTCTCTAGAGCTGTTATTAGAATATATTATAAAGAATTTTATTTTAATTGACTATTTAAGCATAAAGAAGAAGAGCGAGCCAATTAATACAGAAATGAAATTTATCAATGAGGAATGTAGTGAAAAGTTTGGCATACAATTTAATATTAATAATGGACCACTTTCCTACATATTTGAAAAGTGTTATTTTGTGAGCTAAAATTGTAAAACAAGTAAATTAAAATAATATTCAATTTTCATTTAAATTATTTGAAATTAATAGGTACTTTAGGCGATGATAGCTCGGTAGTGTTGCTTCGAGAGCCTTGATAATGGTCAACCATATCTTTAACAAAAGTATACAGCGTGACATTTTAGTTGTCTTACAAAGGTGGACCACTACCATGGTATTAATGTGGTAGGTATCCGATATCCTCCGACCTCTAGGAGCAATATTTATTTTTTAACTTTTAATTATTATAATCAATGAGAATTATGATACGATCAAACGGTAGATGGGTTGAACATACCAACGCAGCGCGCAAGTCGAGTAGACCGCGCCTGGGTGTTTCACACTACGTACTCAAAGTCAAAGCAAATATGGCGCCAGACTTATGAAGATCAAAGCTACTGAAGTTACCAACTGGGTGACTTCCACCATTAAGTTGAATACCTTTCGCTTAACGCCTCACAGTGTGTTCCTACACCCCTAAGCGCTCCTGTACACGATGCCGCCCCGCAGCCGCCGCGCCGCTACCACACGTTGTTCGCCATTATTTAATTGAGCTATTCCATTGCCAGCCGGCAACGAACGTGCAACACGTGTGATCTCCGTAGCTAGCAATGTATTACTGACAACTGTATAGAATGCTATAATCAAGCGGCGGTGGTGCGGCGGCGGCGCGGCGTCGGTGCGGTGGCGTCGAGTATACATAGCATATAGCATAGAAGCGCGTCGGCGGCGCGGTTTCTGCGCGGCGGTGGCATCGTGTACAGGAGCGCTAAGGCTGCGCATCCACCAGAGCTGTGCGAGGTAGCGATGCGGAGCGAGAATGCGTAGCGAAGCTGTGAAACGGTGTGACCCTTTCCACCAGAGATGTGCGAGGAATAATGTAATAATCTGTAGATATGAGATTTTTCATTCGCACATTTCTCGCCCGCATTTCTCGCTTGTTTTGTATATACAGAAACCTCGCTCCACTAAGCCCATATACACTAGAGCTGAGCGGAGCGAGGCTAGGTAAAAGAAGTGATTCTATTGGTCCTAAAATAACAGATTCCTCGCAACGCAGCTTAGCACATCGCTGGTGGATGCTCAGCGTAAGCTTTTCCCTTTAAGGTTTTGTGTCCTTACCACCTTCACGATTAAGAGATTATGGTCAATTACAAAAAATGAAAAAGTTGTTCCTATATAGGTTGTAATAATAAAGACCCCCGAGTAATGTTTACCATCGAAATGAATGTAGGCACAGGAACGAGTATTTTCCTACCAAATTGCCTGTTATATAGACACTTAATCAAACAGGAAAATGAAGGTAAGCACACACTGGAATAACTTTCGTTGGCTCTTATACGAGGTTATTAAAATGAGAGCACTTTAATTTTTTTGAGAGGTAGAATAGCAATTATAAATAGGATAAACAATAGCCTTGCTTACATAACTTTATTACAATCGGTTTTTATTTGAAATTAGTTTAATGTAGCGATTTTTTTATTACTTATCCTTAGGCCATACAGCGCTGAGTTACAAATTGAAAATGGAAAAAAATATGTTTATTAATAATATATATAGATTAATAATAATTGGCGGGCCAGGTGGGATTACACCTATCGCGCCGCAGGTTGTGGGTTCGATTCAAACATAGGATCGCGGTCCTCAGGCATGATGACCCAGCCTGGCGGAAGTATCTTCCCTTTTATATGAATGTATCATCCACCTTACACCTCCATAGAACTACATAAGTCACGGAGAAGCATGCAATAAGTGCGGGTTTAGGTCACACAGTGTTATTAAAGTTGTTCCGAGATTATTGAATCATTGCTACGATGACTATGGCGTAGCAGCTAGCCGTAGCATCGTAGCACCTTGCCGTAGCGACGTAGCTGCCTTTCAGTTATTAAAAACTTGTACAGTGGAAGACGTAAATATGTTTGTTTACACTTTTTGAAATGCAACAGCAATTTTCTCGCACTCTATAAATTCAAATGTTGAAATATTACACAAATCATAATTTGTGTACAATACATGAACATCTGTATTTCCTGAGTCTGGGTGTAATTATGTATATTAAGTATGTATTTACAAACTAAAAGTAGTAAATGTAGGTAGTATATCAGTTGTCTGGTTTCCGTAGTACAAGCTCTACTTAGTTTGGGATCAGATGACCGTATGTGAGTAATATCCCAGGATATATATTTATTTATTTTATTTGTATATGCTACTTTTTATCTCGGGAAGCGCTAATCTCTTCAACTATAATTTTTGTGTTAGATACCCCGTTTATGGAGGAAGGCTATAAAATTACGTTAAATGCAGGTAAAACCGCGAGAACAGCTAGTATTAAATTGCGTTTTATGAGTCAGGCCATATATATTTATGGATGATTTTATTCGATTTATCATTAAGTACAAACTTTATGTATAATGCCAATTTTAGAGTTTTCTTAACATTTTGAACATATAGCTTAGCGTGTGTTATTAAATGGTCCAAGTAAAAAAGCAGTAAAGTTTAAAATGCCGCAACATAGTACGTCGTAAACTGGCCATTCAACGCTTAAAATGGCAATTTGTCATTAGTGCACTATAATTTTGTAGTTTTTATTAAAATAACTGGCGTTTTTATTAGTCTGTATCGCGTGTCTGACGTCATAACCATAGGTGTGTTAAGATATTATGGGTTTACGAAGTAGTTTATAGGTACTTGGTTTTAATTAAAATTATTCAGTTAAATTCAAAAAAATGTAGGTTGTGGGGAGATGACATTGATACATAATGTTTCGTTTTTGTTCAATACAATTGTGTGTTTAAAATTTCAGAAAGTGCACTTTTTTGTATCTTTGAAATATCAATGCTCTACCTCTATTTGAAGAATGTCCGTGGTTTTATCAAATTACTTCTTTAAGGCTTTTCCTCGTTTCACTGATGAAAAAACATGTCTACCCATTATCACAGTAATTACTGAAAGTCATGCCGACTAATTACCTCTTCATAAATTTTAAGTAAAGGCACAATAGCAATGGTGTTGCAATGTTTTATTTTTAACCGACTTCAAAAAAAGGAGGAGGTTCTCAATACGAATGTTTTTTTTTTTTTATGTTTGTTACCTCATGACTCCGTCATTTATTAACCGATTTGGAAAATTATTTTTTTATTTGAAAGAGTACACTTTCCGTTTGGTCCCATTGTCATCAGATCAGGATTTGATTACTTCTTAGTGTAATTTTGTTTCCATGAAAAGAGCTTTTAATTTTTACTGATGCCTGTAATGATTCCTGATGATTCCCTAACTATCTCTATATATAAACATGAATCCCTATTTCCCTTGGTCACGCCATAACTTGAGAACGACTTTACCGATTTAATCCATCTTTTTTTAAGTCTTCTAATACTCTGGACAAGATTCTTACCGAGAAAATTAAGATAGTTTTTTTATACTACTTAGGTAGCAAATAAGCATACGGTCCGCCTGATGGTAAGCGGCTACGCTAGTTGCGTAGAAAATTTAAGAAAACCAGCATGTAACCAAAAAGTAGCATGGTGTAGGGTTAAGATATCCCTCGAGTAAGCGGGTGAAACCGCGGGGCGCAACTGGTTATTCATATTTGTACTAACTTATTGAAATACACAAAATGAAAACTCTTTTTACCATAAACTAACCATTTATTTACAAACAAAAATATCAAGAGTTTGGAAAGTCGGTTAAGTATTTAGCGTAAGTTCGGTCTGACCGAGTCACTGGCAACCGGCTACAGTGTGACAAATTGCTCACTGGCACGGTACACACTGTATATTATACAGCTAACTTATTGCGTTTCAGCGCTCAGTTAAATTGAATGAGTACGGAAATATTAAATCCTAAGGAGAATTCTCGCGTCATTAATGTAGAATTATGCTAGATCAGTGATACATTTACTTGTATTGTTTTTTATTTAGTAAAAACGGGAACGGGCATTACAAAAAAATATTTTCCCTAATCTTCAACAAAATACAAATAGTTTTGTGTTGATTTAATAAAAGAAACGGCATCTGTATAATTACATATTTCAATAAACAAACTAAAATTGTTGTTGCTAGTTACAAAGTTTAGTTAGATTTTATCAGAAGCGAAAAGAAACACGATGAAGAGATAGATCATTTATTTACCTAATGTAATATTGTCAACTTCGCCTATGAATACAATTTGAATTATTTACATGATCTTTTCCTCCTTGCATCGTTTGCCTCTTTGCTGAGGGACGTGAACTTTGTGGGTTATCTTTTCATGGACTATTGCTCGCCATCTGGATCGATCTTCTGCTGCGAGGATAGCAGCACACACAATGGTTTCCAATGCAGGTCAGACCAACGTATTTGGTCACGTACATGATCTACAGAACTATAAAACAAACATCCAACGAGACCTTGGATAGGTCATCCATCTTGTATATTCAGAACCCATTAGAACGTACAAGTCTTTGCATTGACATCACGTAGGCACATGTCGAAATAAGATTAAAGGCCCACACATTCAATAAAAACATAACGGGAGCCGGCGTGTAAAATGAAAGATTTATCTCCTCGGTCGCGAGAAGGGTCCGCTACATATAAATAAATTCATACACTCCATTGAAAGTCGACGAGTCTCCAAACAGGCCTTGAGTGTTTTTAAAAGAAACCTCCCTGATATTCCCAGAGTGCGTCAAATGGTTCAAAGTGAAAACGTTGGTAACCGCAGACGCTTTGATGTATTAAGTAGCGCTTATATGATTATCATGGCTTTTGTCGTGTTTTAGATATAACGTGGTGTAATGTAGGTTTTTATTACCTTATAATAAATATTCATGACCTTTTTTTGGGTACATGTGTTGGTATGTTTTGAATCTCGTAGTACAGTGTGCTTACTTCAATGTATTTTTAGTTTATTTTATTTATAACTTCCTTTTAGGAAGCTACATTATTCCTGAGTTTTATTGGCTACTTTTAATCCCAGGAACGCAGGTGAAAGGAACTGCTAGTCTTAATCTATATATATGTTACGGGCCAAACCCGATTTTAGGCTAAACTAATTCAGCCTAGGCCAAACTAGTTCTTCCTATACGCGATAGGATAAACCGGTATAGACTAGGCTAAACTGGTACATCCTAAGCCCAGTAGGAGAATCTAGTTTAGCCTAGGCTGAAGTAATTTATCCTACCACACTTCAGGATAAATTGGTGTGGCCTAGTCTGAAAGAAGTAGACAAAGGAAGAGGTGATCTCAGAAACATAATCGGAGTTATTCTTCAGAGAAATAATGAAGGCTTTTACAAAGTTGGCACTACATAAATTATATTGCAGGTATTCTTTCTCTTACCTGCTTAATTTTTTCATTTTCGCGGCGGGCAGCTAGTGGCCCTGATTCTGTTGTTCACAACTAAACTAATTTTAATGTCACTATGTCTCTTTCTAACAAAGAACATAAGAAAAGGATGTAAGAAATTTAGTCCTGTCAAATTAGTCCAATGCTTGTTTTCAATATAAATTTAGTCGCCATCTATCGCGGTTACGCCTAAATACACGCAAAATAAGACGGCAAAGATTAATTTGACAACTTAAAATATGTTCTAACCTTTTTCAATAATGTTCGTAAGAAAGAGATGAGATGTGACTAAAATTAGTTTAGTGCGATTTACAACAGAATCGGCACCAGTATATGTATAAATATAAAACATTGTAGGTTTCAGTGTCAGACATGTTTATCAATCAACTTCTACATTCTTAGAAGGACGGTTGTTACATATTTCAAGCCTGAAAGGTAGGATTGTTGTAGTGGGCGTGCTAATGAGTTTATTTTCTCAGAAACTCGAGCGATGTCAAGTAAAACCGACGATCTCGAACAATACACCCACAGAAACTAATATTTGAATCAAGATTGCGTAGAATTACAAATACTATGTAAATATATAACTTATCATAAATAACAAAATGTTTTCAAATATTATTGTTTTTAATTATTCAAATTAACGCCTACCTGCACTATAACCTCAAATAGATACGTAGGTAGGTATAGTTGTAGTACACGTCAGACAAGTCAATCAATGCCGACGGCGGAAACATATTTCTGCCACCAAAGTGGTCGCTGTATTGTCACTATAATGTCGGTTCATTGCTATTCTAACCTATTAGTATGTTTCAGAGAATTCAGAGTAAGGTTGTGAGTCGGATTTATTCGTATAGTTAGCAAATTGGCGAAGGCTTACGAAATTACCGATTTTCACTCAATTAGCAGTCTGTGTGAAAAACGGCTTTAAAACTAGATAATAAGAGATAATTATACCTGAGGAGTGGGAATGTATGTGAACAATTGATGATGATTTTTTAAAATTAAGAAACATATTAATAGAAAAGCTGTTGTAATCATTGAGCTATTATTAATACGTATAGAGAAGCTATCATAAGCAAAGGTTATGTCCCATTTTTTAGAGTCTACTAAAGTTCTCTTTAGCGCTGAAACAATAAAATTAGTCATCGAAGCAGACAGTAGAAACACGTGGCGTTATCAGAACGCTTTTAGGAGTATTTTTCTCGCAAACACCGTGATTTTCACGGCGCTTACGCGTTTCGTTCATCGTTCTACAACAACAATTGTGGCCGGATGGCCTCACTTGAATGGAACATGGAACTTGATTTTTGGCGTCTTCTCTATATATGGTAATAATAGCTCAATGGTTGTAATTAACTAATTCATATTAGGTATAAAATGTTTATACCTACCTCAAGAAGAATCCAAAAATTCCATGAAATGCTCTAATTCAGTTGACCGAGATAAATGTTTTATATAGCTCAACCTAACTCTCACTAAAGCAAATGTAAATCAACAAGGATCCTATTATCCAACTTTAACCCAGTTTTGCTGAGAAAATAATGAATTCAAAAATATCGAATACATTTGAATGCAAAACTTTGAGATCATCCTACCATATCGATATCAAACTCTTGCAGACTGTAATAATAATAATTTTTCAACTTTTTCTCAATGCTAGTTAGTTTAAGTTCTGATTCAAAATCAATTGGGTCAGAAATTTCGACGAGATTTTAGAGAATCAAGTTGATAATTAGTCACAAAAGTAAAACACCCTCAAATAGGTAGGTAAATTCAACTGTATGTACCAATTTAACGTTCATAAGTGCCTTACTAGGGCCTAAACTGAATAAATGACTTTTTGATTTTGATTTTGGTACCTTTTGGCATGCTCAATTCTTTTGTAAGGTTTATGCTCTATCTAAGTGTTCACAATAATATTGTGAACAGGTTGAAAAGCAAGCAGATGATCCACATAATGGTAACTGTTCTTCCGTTGTGTATGAGTATTTGCAATACCAGGGCCTTCACTTCCTACAAAAATCTCTTCACAACCCTTCATAAAAAACCCCATGGCGTAAATTTCTTAGAAAAACGACGACTGGGAGCCATCGCGCAAAAATCCCTTTAGAGTAGTAATACTGAACAATCAAATTCTAAAACTAGTCAGTGATATGTCACTGATTTTGAACAGTAAGGACCAATCACTGCATCGTGTTGTTTTGACTCGGCCAATCATAGTGCAAGTGATCTTGACTTAGCCAATCAGAGCGCATTGTCGGCGGTGGGAAATTGGCGGAATATATTTCAACCAAAATAAACGTTATTGCGCTTCTTTGGGTTAATTGTTCGATGCTGGGAGCTTCTTTGGGTTAATTGTTCGATGCTGGGAGCCAGTTCGTGGTGTAACCTAGCTGCTTAAAAATAACAGACACAACCAAAATATACCATAAAGAGATACTTCTAATGTGTCAAGCGTTCAATAATTCAGCCTGTAACATCTAATAGTGTTGTAAGTACGGGGTATTAAGGTAGCCAACAGTTTGTACAGGTTCGCGCGTGGGTGTTAACGGAATTATTTAGGGCTGAACTCTCATTACAAATTCAAAAGGTCGTTTAAGAGACATGCTCCCTATGCTCTGAATTATTTCATCTATTTTTGTAATTGAAAGAGGATAAAATGATAGCGTGGGAATACTGAATTATTTAAGATGCATGATAATTATTTGAGACCGGTGGGCGGGGAGCCTTTTCCGCCAACGCAGTTTGGCCATTCAAAGAGGAAATGCTCATCCTCATGGGAACCATGCCGATGATCGGCAACAGCGGGAGCCTCGAAAATATTCTCTATATAAAGCTTTTATTTTTAATATTAATTGTTAATTAAGTACGTAAATGTAAATAAAGTAAGGTACAATTGTGTTCCAATGAACTTTCAGTGGAGTAATTATGGCGCCATTATTACGCTATTGTGTTAGTAGACTACCAAAACTGTAAAATGTGACAATTTTGACAACACTGAAAGTTCATTGGAACAAAATTGTAATAGCGGACTTGGGCCCCAGTTCGCCTAACTGGCTTTAGGCGCCGATCCCACTGAAAAGAGTTCTAGAGTTCCGAGTTCCGAGTTCTGCATTCCACGTTGATTGTAAGCTTTGGGGCGCCTTTGAAAGTAAAAAAAGTATATGATTTGTGATCAGAAGCAAATATTGCAGAACTCTAGACTGCTTGCTGTGTGTTCAATAGTCAACACGGAATGCAGAACTCGGAACGCCGAATTCTAGAACTCTTTCTGTGGGATCGGCGCCTTACTGTTTTGAAACTATAACAAGTATGTACAATATTATGCAAAAATCAGACAAACACTTACCGGATTTTTCTAAACTAATAACCTTCATAACATCAGTCACAACCCAGTCATATGCTCATACAAAGACAATATCAAATAGCTATCGTCCAAAAGTCCCCTCATCCAATTAATCGTCCACGTCGAGGCTGCATTACACTGTCACGCTATGATGTCACGAGTGTGACAAACGAACCTGTGACGTGGGGCGCGTGAGTGCCAGATAACGTCCGCTGAACGAATGGGCCGCGTCCGGAATATACTTCGGCGATAATCGTGTGTGCGGAAATATACGATGTGAGTCTGTGTACGTTGCCGTTTGAATTAATGAATTATTTCATAGTTCTTTATAAAATGTATGATTTGATTTTTTACTGGGGCGCACTCAGGCGTAGTTACCTTAATATTAACTTCGTTAGAGAGCTTCCTCGCCTCGACTTTAAGATGATAAGGCTAATCTTTTTTACGCAGTCATCTTCTTATCAATAAAAAAAAAATTGAAGGATGGAAAATCCTCAGGCGCTGTTGCGTTTTGTGCTAAGGGCTTCCTGCTCATCTTTTCTTCCGCTACCTTCTTCTTAACATAGTTTATAGAATTTGTGAGTAGGTACTTGATAACTTATACACGGTGACTTTTAAATCGTTTTAACGCTAGAACAAACGTTGTTCAGACCATGGTCTATTAACATTCTATAATATCAAATGAAAAAAATTACGTCATTGGTTTTTGAAAAAACACAAAATAAAGTTAAAAAAGCCGGGATTATCGTTACTTCTTACAATCTAGACACCGCGCTTGCACTTCATAGTAGTTGTGGCACGGCGGCACGCCAGTTTTGTAACAGGTTTGGGACTCCGCGGCTTCCTGGCTTTTTGTTTTTTTTCTGATTTGCGATTGTTTCAAAAACCAGTGACGTTTTTTTTTATTTGATGTTATAGAATGTTAGTATACCATGGTCTAAACAACGTTTGTTCTAGCGTTTAAATGATTTAAAAGTCACCGTGTATAATTTAATATTTTTATAGTAGGGCCTCTATGTGTACGCACTAATCTAATGTCTTATCGGTTCTATAATTTCCAATATAAGCTGACCTCTCATTGTACGGAAATCCTATACAATGCGAGATCAGCTTATACTGGAAATGAATACCTTGATGTGTAGCCGTGTGTATAATCGTAGCGTGACCGTTTGTCAGTCAAACATACGTATGTTTACTTAACTTAGTTTACACTCTGAGATTCGTTCTTAACGTCTTTGCTCGTTCTTATGGAAATCACTTGAAAATTATACCGTTACGTAATGAAAACCATTCGATAGCAAAGAAAAAAAATTGCTTGAGATTATTGAAAATTGGAATATTTGAAGGGCTTTGATCTGCCGAAAGTTGATAGGCAGAGGATATTATGACTCAGAGATGTCTAATAAAATATCATAAGGATGTGGTGTGTAATAATTTTATCAAAAGTAGACTGATTACTTTTCAGGGCTTCCCGTGAAAAATAAGGAAAATACCTTTTTCGAAGACTGCTTTATAATCAAATTATTAAAACGTTTATATTTAGGTACGATTCACATAGCTGGGTTGTGTATCATAGTCATAGTAAACTTCTGACCCACTTGTCTAAGTTCAAATATCTTAATAAAAATATATATCATCAAATAGCTGCTTGCATATAACACTAAAACTTCCTACATAAGTAGGAAGTTTTAGAAACATCGTGATATGCAATCATCAGGGTTTGTATAGTAGATGTGATCTTTGATGGAAGTCAATTAATCTAATGTCTTATCGGTGACTTAGATGTCGAGACTATGGGACCATGGGGGTCCAAAGCTCAGCGTTTTGCTTGCACTTTGTCCTCAAAATTTATCGAGGCCTCCGGAGACCAACGAGCGGGGAGCTTTTTCCGCCAGCGCATCAGAGTGTTTATCCAAAAAAGAAACGCTGCCAGCCTGCTGGGAATCTTGCCGTTAATCGGAAGCATTGACAGAATCTAGGAAATTTTCCATATATAGATTGTATTTTGTACATATTTAAATATATTAATGTAGGATGACGGGGTTTACGACGGCTAATAAAAACTGCAGATTCTTCATATACAACTTGATTATTTATTTCTCTTTTTCTTTACAATAGTTTGTTCGTCTTCACGTCTTTCGTCCTTCAGTCTAAGTGTCTCTCCTCATACTGTCTATCTCTCTCTTTCATTCATCCCCTTTCACTCACTCACTACACGTTCCTTTCTATTCATCTTTCACACGTTCCATTTCTACATTAATATTAATGTATGTCTCTATGAATAATAAACATATAATATGAACATATTTGTTATGGATAAGTTATTGTTTCTGATAGTCACTGTATTATTATGGATTGTTGAATTAATTTATGGGTTTATTGTACATGATATAAATAATTATTATGTGATCAGTCACCAGTCTTTAAATTTTTATATTAAAAAGTTATTACATATAAAAAATAATTACTAATTTCGCTTCACAATATTGCTCAAGTATTGGAAAATAATGTATCTATTGAACCGAGCTTTTGCACGTTTGCAGTTGACACTATACATAGTGAAAGGAAAACTAAAAGCGCTATAAAGGTGACATAAAAGAGACTGCAGTAAACTGTAGCTCTAAAAGAGTGGGAAGAAATTTGTTGTGGAAATACTTTTTAAAATAAAGGTGTGTTGACGCTTAATTTTTTTTTTACTTTTCGATCTCAATAGTTTAAATTGATTAAATTTTTCCAACTAAGCTCGAATAAAAGAAAAAGCACCTTGAAAATTCGTTTCACAAAATATTCTGAAAAATAAACGATTCAAATCTGACTTATTTGAGAGAAAAATATATCATCTTGTTCAAGAAAATGGAGGTGAGATCAGAAATACGATCTACGTCTAAAGATATCTAAAAGCTTACTATTGAGTATTTGAGTGCGGTGGTGTAAAATTTTATTCGAGAATTATGATATCAAATTCACAATCCACAAAAATATGGAATACATAAATTCGCAGAATTTTAACCCCTCGGTGTAAAAGGTTATTCACAATATCAGACAAAAGTTGAGTAATTAAACATTCTAAAAATAAGCCGACGATTATTGTAACATATTACATCTCTAATGAACTGAAAACAAGGTTCGAAATGGGAGAAAAAGCTACATAACTCATTGTCAGAGCTTTCTATTTAAGTCGGGGTTGAGTAAACAAGGGTCAGGATTTTTTGCCCCCTGACACTCGGAACTGACAAAAACAACTGTCATCGTCATATTTCCCGACTGAAATTGGACACTTCGGGAGTTTTTCGGGGTGTGATTAAAATATTTTCAGTGTAATTTTTTTTATGTTTTCCTGAAATTGCTAAGCATTCAAACGGATGATGTTACGTCTCAGCGAAAAAATAAAGATTTAATGTTATAGGAATTTTAAATATTAATTTTGGAGATTTAGAGCATAGCTTTTTTTTTGCTTAGAGAGCAGCTCGACTGGGGAAGTACCTAACAGAAAAACGCAGCTAAATAACAAAGTTATGTTCCCGTGTGTGAGTAAGATTGCCAATGTAGTTCTTGTTTATGATATTAGTAATACAGTACTGAGAGAGTGTTAATGTTTTTCTAATAACCCAGTATAAAATAACGCAGATATTCCATAATTGACACTAATTGGAAATAAAAAACCTAATGATAAGAGACTAGAGATTTATAACCTGCTTAAAATGTTCACACAATTACCGATCTTATTCTAATTGACATGTCTCATTTACAGGATATATATTAGCTTACATTATAAGTATTTTTTATAGGCTTATAATATCAATCAACCTTATACATTTAAGCAATTACTGTGTGTTGATTATTACCCTGTAACATTGAGATTACAATTACAGAAATGTCACGCTTGGCTATGTCCAATAATAGACAAGGGGACGTGTATCATGACCGTGTCCAATTCTATAGTTAATCAGGGGAACTATTTCGTTACTTTGTTGCAATCGTTCTTGGATTGAAACCGGTTCAATTTTGTAGTTTTCTGATAAATTTTTGTGCAACAGTTTATACAAAATGTGTTTTCGACATTGTTATATTTCTACTGATTGAGAAATCTGCATACAGAAGACGAGACGTGTTAGGTATGAGAATCTATTGTAAATACAATGAAAGTCTATGTTATGTTTGCCAAAAATATTTGAACCAGAGATTTAAAGAACGGATTCTTCCACCCCTCCCCAAAATATTGATAGCCTCCTTCCAACGACCAAAGGCGTGTGTGTGAGATTCCACGCGTAGGTAATTAAGTTCGATTGTATGAAGTATCTAGGGTGTGGAGGTAAGCAGAACATAGCCTTCTCCACAGAAGTTTTATTTCCAATGTAGCAAGGTGAGACAGATTGTCAACTCTCTGCTTTGAAGATTTTGAATAAAGAAACGTGCAAACCTGAGTAATTGAAACTAGAACTACTATTTGAGACAAGTTTTGATTTTCGAAACCTTTTATAACTTCTACCTACATTATTCGTGCGCATTGTTGGCAGTGCAGAGTTTCCCACGACTTCAGTGTATAAAGTTGTTACTTTAGCTATTGTTCTTCGCCGCGTAGCAATATTATTATACAGCGATCCTAGCTTAGAAAATTCCATTCCTTACTCCATGTAAGTATACATTTTTATGCACCAACGCAGGGTCCGTGACATTTGCTAACTTCAGCTTTATGGCTAAACTGGCACTTGTTTTCATACAAGGTGCTGAGATAATTTCTACCACGTAGCCAACGTAGGCAACGGGCCAGTTGGCGTGATCATATCACGCCGCAGATCGTGCGTTCGATTGCCACCCAGGAAATGGATGAAAATGTCTGCATGACCTGTGTCTGGGTGAAATGGTGTATAATATAATAATAATAAATTTATTTATTTTCTCCCGTTTACAATATTTAACAAAATATAAGAAAAATAATTAATTACATATAAATATGTAGCGGGAGACAGGAGTCCAAACTGAGTAGACCCCGTACTATGGATCCCCTGGTCTCCGCCTCTCAAGATATACAAATTTCTATTTTATTTTCAAAAAAAGTAAAAATAAAGTTTATATTTAAATTACTGGTAAACATAACAATAAAAAATCTAGGGTATTGATTACAAAATTAAAATAAGATTCTGTATGTATAGTGTTGTGTTGTATAATGTTGTAGGAGTATAATGTAGTAAGTGTATAGGTGTATAATATAGTAAGTGTATAATGCAGTAAGTGTATACAATTGTATGACGTAAGGTGTGTATATAAACATGTGTGGGGAAGTGTTTATGTGTATGTGTGTATGTGCCAGTAGAAGCTATAACAACATTAATTAACAACATTAATTAACAACAGTATATTAAGTACCTATCTAACAAAAAAAGTGTTTCAGCAAAGATTGTCTCTACTATAATATTGATATAAAGCACTGTATTCGGTATCATTTGGATAGAGCAAATATTGTTAATTTTTATATGAAGATTGAAATAAAAAAATTAACACATCAAATTATGGCAAAAATTAACGTGTCCAAATTTAAAGTGACAACACCATCTGCAAGCTGGCTCCTTTAGCTTTGAAACGATATCAAATTCAGTGAAAAAAACGAATACTAAAGTAGAGAAACTCTTTGCTAAAAATACCTCTTGTATGAAAAATCGAGCTTGGGCCAGATTCAATGCCGGTGAGTTTATTTACAAACAAAAACTTGTATATGTCGTTTATCAGTTATCTGGTTTCCATAATACAAGCTCTGCTTAGTTTGGGATCAGGATGGGCGTATGTGAAGAATGTCCCAGGATTTATTCATTATTCATCATCGAAATATTAGCCAAATGATAGACAGCGGTCCAATGCGTGTCACGTAATCCGGCACACTGCATCTCATTGCCTGATGTGATTCACGCCTACTCTGTCTGTCTAGTGGCTTATGGTCCTATATTTCATCGTGCCACAACAAAACAGTGGAAATTAATTTGCGGTATGAAGTTCTTGGAGATCTTCAATGCTAGAAATAAGCCGGACTTAGTGCTACATACATCTTTGGTTCGACTTTTGCTTCTAGGCCAATAAAAACTTAACATTGATTTAAACATAATTTAAAAAAATGTATAAAATAAATATCTGATAGAGATATAATATTTAATTTCCACATCATCTTTGTGGTCACCTTATACTCCGATGCGTAGTGAAATATTAAAAAGACCTTTTATTTTAACGTGATTCTTATCGCAACCTACCTTTTTAACCTTGACAGGTTTAAAGATTATTAGATTTAAACTGTCTCAAAGGCAGACCGACTTTTAACTTCTGCCCTGAAAACAAGATTTTTCTCTTTAATTCACAAGGGAGTTTTGAATATTTCTGAATGTGTCGTAAATAACGTTAGAGGTAGAATATTTGCCGAATTTCACTCATTCACACACTACTCATAATTCATACCCATGTTTGACGTTCACCACAAAAAATAAGGGTGCGCGCATTGTGCCTTTAGAATTGTAGTGAATATTTAAATTATTAGGATAAGGTGAATGTTTGCATAGCCCCTCAGTTGGTGTTTTTTTTTATACCACTAAGGTGGCAAACAAGCATAAGCATATTTAAGGCGATTAAATCTCTTGCCAGTCACCTAGCCTAACGATGTATTCTAGCAGTTGCACTTGAAAGCCTGTTCCCACCTAAGTTATATGCTTACTTCTTTCAGCCACATCATCTCTCACCGTGTTGAGATTGACAAATATAAGCATCTAGCTAACTACTTATTATCTTTTACTAGTTGCGCCTCGCGGTTTCACCCGCGAACCCAAAGGATATCCTACCTTACCCTATCGTTAAGTTTTCTTAAATTTTCTTATTTTATATGAAACTTTCTTAATAAAATTCCGTAAGAACCTTCTCCAGAGTATTAGAAAACTTAAAAAAAGATGGATTGAATCGGTAAAGTCGTTCTCAAGTTGATGGGTTTTTGCGTAAAAATATTAATATGGAAAACGAGGAGCCTCCTAGGATAAAGGTAAGGACTTACCAGGAACTCCTATGGTAATCCAGCACAGTGATAAGCACTATTTTTTCATATCAGTTCACAAATCACAAAGTTCAATGTTTCTCGGTCTGTAGCGTTTTTCGTACTGAATGTTGCGGGGCGCGCGCGTTTCGTTTCACTCGCACACACGCGTTTGGCGATGCGTCGCCGAAGTATGTCGAAGATTCCCGAAGCTCTTTTCTCGCTTTCACATATGATGTGGGAAAAGGAGAGGAATCGGGAAGTAGAGGCTCGTCATTGATACTCAATATGAGTAGGTTTTTACTATAAATATTATTATAGGTATTTTGGCCTAAACATCCTCCGCCGCCTTGAGAATACGTAGTGTTCTCAAAAGAAAGAAAAAAAAAATTAATTATAAGAACTAATTACAGATTATAATAATTACTAAAGTACTGAATATAAGATGCGGTATGATTAATTTTTATTGTGAGGGTAATGGACATAACTTGACAATGGGTCTTTTGAATGATCCATTTGAAGTTTTTACTAAAGCAACGCGGATATTTCCATCCTTGCCAGGATAAACTTGTGATATTATGCCCAACGGCCAACGTAAAGGGGGAATATCATCTTGGTGTATAAGAACCACAGTACCAATCTTAATGTTATCTTTATCAATGAGCCATTTCTGTCTAACTTGAAGATTATGTAAATATTCTATACGCCATCTTTTCCAATAGCTACACACCATCTGATCTAATAATTGTTTCCGACAACGTAAAGATATGGTTTCCTCGGACACATTCTGAAGCGGCAATGAAGTCAATGGTGAAGCCATTATAAAGTGAGCGGGAGTAAGAGGCTCCGGGTAGGGATCCTCAGATAAAATGCAAAGCGGTCTAGAATTTAAGACTGTTTCAATTTGGGTAAGAACAGTGAGGAGCTCTTCATATGTGAGGAGCTGCGAACCGATAACACGGTATAAATGAGTTTTAATCGATTTTATATTAGATTCCCACAATCCTCCGAAATGTGGGGCGCGGGGTGGAATCATTTTCCATTCAATGCGGTACTGATCGGTAAGTAGTTCTTGTAATTGAGCTTTAGCTCCGACAAAGTTAGTTCCGTTATCGGAGTAAAGAAAAGAAACAGGTCCTCGACGGGAAATGAATCGCTTAAAAGCGGAAATAAAAGTATCTGATGACACATCAGTTGCCAATTCGATGTGTACAGCTTTGGTTACTGAGCATATAAACAAACAAATATATGCCTTTTGGCTCTTTTGACCTCTGCGTCTACATAATGTTACTTTAATGGGTCCAGCATAGTCAACGCCCGTATGCACAAACGCTTTGGTCTCCTGAACGCGGCAAGAGGGTAAATCAGCCATTTTTGGGCTGAGAAATGAAGGGGAATTTTTAAAACAAAAGTTACATGAATGTACTCTGTGTCTAATGACACTTCTAGCGGACAGTATCCAATATTTCTGGCGCAACAGTGAGCCTCACGAAAAGGTAACGCGGTGCAATATCTGCCTGCGGAGTCCCGTGAGAAGTTACGAGAGAACAGCTGTTCACACTCCTTTTCGGCCGAGCTCATAAATTTTTGCGCGGGAATTTCTTCGAGCTCCCAAAACTTAAGTAGGGAATCATCTAAAGAAATAGTAAGGTCATTGGGACCAGAAATGAAAAAAGTCGCGGTATTAAAATAAGTGGATGCATTTTTATTAATATTAGAGTTAGCGGGAACGTCGCCCATAAGAATATAACCGAACACGATTTCAAGGGCAGAAGGAGCGGGAGGTGCAATAATTTTTTGACCTAATAATAAAAATGGGAACAATTGTGCCCCGAGAACTACTTCGACCTCTCCGGGGATGTGCCACAGAGGGTCAGCGAGCGGTAAGTTACCTAAATGTTGCACTATAGAAGTCTCAACATATTCAGTCGGTAACCTGTCAGTAATGCAATCAACGACAAGAGCGGTAATATTATAAAAATATTTTTTATTTTTCGCGGTTATTTTAAGTTGAACGTAGCCGTGCATAGGACGCGAAGTGGATCCTACACCTTTATAAAAGAATTGCTAAGCGGTATTATATTTAAATTTAGTTGTTTACAACAGGCAGTTGTAATTATGTTGTTTTGAGACGCGTTATCTATTAAACATCTAACTGAAATATATTTATTGTCCTTATTAGACGCATAAACTTGAGCGGTTGATAAAAGTACAGTAGTATGGGAAGGATGTAATTTATTAAAAGAATCGCGTTCGTTATCATTATTCTTATCAACTCGCGCTCGGGTGCATAGCGACACCGGTTGTGGAGCGTCCGTAGCATTAGAAGGAGACGCGGTCGGATGCGCGGGCGAGGCTGCGCACGGGAGCGGTCGCGGCGCGGCGCGGGCGGCGGCGGACGGCTGCGCGTGTGGAGACGGCGCGATGCGGTTATCGCTATTATCAAGACGCGCCGAGTGAGAGGGACGCGAGTCAGAAACTATTTGTTGCGATTGCGAATTGCTATCCAAATGCAAAAGAGAATGATGGTGTTTATTACAAGCTTTACAACTATACGACGACTTACACTGAGAAGCAGTATGCGTAAGGCTGAGGCAGTTTACACAGCCTCTTTAAGATTTAACAAAATCTAAACGATCTTTAGTATTAAGTGCTTTAAAAGAGGAACAATTAAAAATCTGATAGTGATCAGATTTATTACAAAATAAGCAAGTGCTTTTATTATTATTATCGCGTGCAAGGAAAGCATTGTGGACTGTATTTGAATTACGCGGTTGAGATCGATAAGCGGGCGGATTATTAAGGTTGCTACCGACTGGGGCGGTTCGCGCGGAGCCAGCAATTGGCGTAGAAGTGCGATCTAATATTTTTACTTGCGATTTAATAAAATCAACAAAATCCTTATAAGAAGGAATTTCTTTATTCCTCATAAACATTTCAAAGGAATTAGCGGTTGCGGGATCTAACTTCTTTAAAGCTAAAGAAAGTAAGATAAAATCTTTCATATCTTCAATACCCAACTGTTCCAAAGCAGATACAGAAGCGTGGAAAGTTTCAATGAACGTATTTAAAGACGCGGAATTATTTAATGCGGGTTTAATATTGAATAAATTAGACATGTAGTGTGAGCCTAATGCTCTTTTATCTTGATATTTTTGAACTAAGCTGTCCCAAATAGAATTATAATTATCACCGGACGGTATAATCCCTGCCGTGATTTTTAAAGCATTTCCTGTTAATTTACCTACAAGATATTGTACTCTTTGAGAATTCGAAAGATCAGGATTTGAATGTATATTAGATTTAAAAGATTCAAAGAAGACGGGTCAATTTTCTATTTTTCCATCAAATGACGGAATTTGAATTGGTGGTAGTTTGATACGACCTTTATATTGGGACGGAATAGTATTCTGCGCAGACACATTCGACATAGTATTTGTCTTATTGACGATAAGAGAACGAACCCTTTCTATTCGGGTGTACACTGTATCAAAGGAAATCATTTTTTTATAATCAATCTTATATTCTGGATCAAGTTGCATATTTAACGTGTTAATTGTATCTAAATTGGCACTAAATTCATGACGAATTGTACTAATAATTTCAGTGTCCGCCATGAATGTCTCTGAGGAACGAAGGTCTGCACTCGCGGACGTGGAAATATTCTTAGAAGAATCATATAAGAACGATAATTGTTCAAAAATAGCTTCATTTTTAGCTTCCAATATTTTAATTTTAGTTTCAATAGCTTCCATTGTGAAAGATTGCGTAATAATAAATTGCAAAATTACCTAATTAAAGTAAAATGTTGTAGGTAAGTAGGTATATCCAACAGTTTAGGCACCTACCTATAGGCATGAAAGTTTATTTCAAGTCGACAGACAAGGCTCATAGAATGCAATTATATGCGTAGTAATAGTACAAATAGTAAGTACGTATTGCGGTTATTAGTACACCATATGATTTCGTATAATAAGATACGAATCGGTACCTATAAAATCTAAGTCCTAAAAATATGGAGGAGCGGCGGCGGTATTGAATACCTAACTACTTTTTATCACGATTGGCGTGGTAAAAATGGCGGGAGTACGAAATATCGTATTTATATAGTCTAAAACCTATTTATGAGGTATAAGACTTGCGTATTATGAGGTATATACCTATTTAGAGGCATAAAACCTATAGAAAGCGGGAAATTATACGTGATTTGATATGAAATTAAATTGCTGTAATGGCTGACTCAAAATGAATCCGCTCGAAGGCGTACCAGAAAAATGATGGGTTTTTGCGTAAAAATATTAATATGGAAAACGAGGAGCCTCCTAGGATAAAGGTAAGGACTTACCAGGAACTCCTATGGTAATCCAGCACAGTGATAAGCACTATTTTTTCATATCAGTTCACAAATCACAAAGTTCAATGTTTCTCGGTCTGTAGCGTTTTTCGTACTGAATGTTGCGGGGCGCGCGCGTTTCGTTTCACTCGCACACACGCGTTTGGCGATGCGTCGCCGAAGTATGTCGAAGATTCCCGAAGCTCTTTTCTCGCTTTCACATATGACATGGGAAAAGGAGAGGAATCGGGAAGTAGAGGCTCGTCATTGATACTCAATATGAGTAGGTTTTTACTATAAATATTATTATAGGTATTTTGGCCTAAACACAAGTTATGGCATGACCAAGGGAAATAGGTATTCATAATATAGGGATGATGTCTAAATCATCATCACCCATAATTAAATAACTACGTACCTACTTGATTGTTTGTCATGACAATTACATGTTTACCGTCGTATCTACAATCAAAATACACTGCCTATTTTTTTATATTAGGACTACTTTTATGTTAGGACAACGCAATTCCCGATGAATTAAAATCCTTACCCATTAATCGTTTTAAATATGAGCTACGTAAATGGTTGTTGGAACGTAGTTTCTACGATTTTAGGGAGTTGCTCAAAACGTAATGAAGACTTGTATGTTGGGATTATGTAATATCTTTTTCTTTCGTTTTGTTTAATTGAATAATTATGTGTGATATTTTGACATTGTTATTTATGAATGATTTTAATTTGGATTTTTAAATGTTGTTTTGTGTTTTAATATTTAATTCTGTATAATTCATTATGTAATGTTAATTTAAATAATGTAAATGTTTTGCATATCAGCTAATTGACAAAGTGTACGATCTATTTAAACAGCTCCTTACACCTTGTAATGTACTACACTTTAAGGCAAATAAATGAATTTGAATTTGACTCACGAGACTCACTCCGCGTACCTCAGTCCTCACCCAACGGCTCAGTGCACGTGAAGTATCGATCAGCACTAGTGAGGTTTCTCGCTCAATGCGGTTCGTTACCCATGTTACCGTTCAGTATGTGAGCTTCGTGCGTGCCCCTTGTTCTACCAGCCACCAGCCGCCAGCCACTAGTCAGGTAATATTGAATCAAATAATATTTGATTAGGGAACCAGGTGGTGAAGTTAGTGTTTTGTTTGGAAAGTATCTCTAGTGTAAAACAAATTTTCCTTTTGCTTGTAGTATTAGAGGTGATAATATTGGTGGTGAATGTGTGAGTTTAGTTTCGCTTCAATTACTTTTTTGCAAGATTTTATTTAACTTGCAATGTATGTATGTATGTTTGTTCGGGTGGAATCTTGCAGGTTGAATTTCACCCACTTCCAGTGGTCTACATTAGTATATTGGATAACAATGCAAGTACGGTTAATAAAAAGTACAATCACTCAAAAAAAGCTTGTAATAAAAAATTTTTTTTTAACAAAGAACTTAATTTAGGTTATAAAGTTAAATCCGTTGTACTGTATTCCTGTACGGTTCTTGAGGTCGATGATGGAGAGGAGATGAGTCTTGACTAACAAATTTATTACTCAAGAGCACAGAATGAGTTAACTCATGAAACATGCTTAATTATGCCTAATTACAGTGGGTACAGCGTTACCTAGTTACGAAGATAATCGGGCATAGACAGTCGGACGTGTGGAGGACGTTGTTTTTATTTATGTAGTGACGAAGCAAATGAATAAGTCTAGTTGAACACATAAATAGAAAATAAATCCTTCGGGTTTTTGATGAAAAAATAGAAAAAAACTTTCTCGTTTGTAACTGACCGACAACGTCAATACTAACTGTACAGAAAAATTCAAATCGCCGTTGGATTTGTTAAAAATTTCGCTCAGATAAACCATCGGAATCCGCCAGCGATGGAACTTTTTTGTAATATTTGTCACCAACTTTTATTCTGAAACTAGCAAAGCGATTAATCTGTTTTGTTGTATTCTAACGATTATTCGACGAGTTTTATTTTGTATGTAATCAGTACACATCAGTTTTATAAATAACTTCAATTTGCCTAAATTTATTCTTTCTGATAAATAATACTTCATAAATCCTGTTTTAAAATCTTAATCACTAGGTATTATGAAGAAAAATAAAAACAACAACGGAGCAGCTAAAAAGAAATGCGTAAAGGTAGTGGACAACAAAACCTCTGAAAATACAGAAAAAGCTCCCGCTAAAGTAGACTCCTCAGACGATGAAGAGCAAGGCTTCGGCGGTTGGCTCAGGTATGTTGTAAAATTGTTTACCGACGAGTTGTTTCAAGTGGTTTTCAGCGAACGACCCTCGAAAATATTTGGGATTTTGAAGTAGAATACCGAAAGCATTTCCTGGGAATTGACGATCCCATAATGTTATAATTTCAATACAAGATATTTAGATATGATTATTGGGTAAACATTTTCTCCCGAAACTCAATAACAATAATTAAAAGAATGCTAATATCATGTCTCAGTATTATTAAAATTGAAAAGTATAATAAAAATTCTTTGAAGAAGGAATTAATGTATGGAATAATTATCTTTTTTTAACAAAACAATGGAGGAGTTTGTGACGACATTTTCATACTAAGCGCACAGATCGCAAAAGAGAAAAAAATAATTATAATAATATAATATTAGCAAGTGTGACCAAAATTTAGCGGTGACACGTCGGTTATGATTTTAATTGAATAAACTTGGAAGAAAAAAATTGGTATTTTTTGAGTACTTTATTTTGTGCTGAATCTTTTTACAGAGAGTCTATACCTGATTGTAGTCTTTACCCCTTTCTGATAGATAGGTATACCTTTTTAGTTACACGTTGTGTACCTAAATTCCGTTGTAAGAATGCTAGACATGAGATGACGTTCCGGGACATTATTTACAGTAAAACGTCACAAATTCATATGTACTTTGCCATGTGTAAATAATTAAATACAGATTTATTTGACGGGCCAGTTGGCGCAGTTGGTTCCGATACGCGCCGCAGGTCGTGGGTTCGATTCCCACACAGGACATGCATTTTTGTGCATGAACATGTCTGTATGTCCTGAGTCTGGGTGTAAATATGTATATTAAGTATGTGTTTACAAACAATAAGCCCCCTTACTCATAAAACGTTATTTAACTAATAAGCTGATTAAGTGGTCACCTAAATAACGTCAAATTGTTTGACAATGACAGCAAGGTGACGTTATTTATTTGACCATTTATTCAGTAGATTTAGTTAAATAGTGTTTATAAGTAAGGCCGAAGTAGTATATTATTATATCAGTTATCTGATTTCCATAGTACAAGCTCTGCTTAGTTTGGGGTCAGATGACCGTGTGTGAGGAATATCCCAAGATATTTTTTTTAAAATTTATTTATCTATCAAATCACATCATTTCAGTACAAAATATTTCCTTACCTACATAAATCTTTCAAACAAACTAGATAACCAACTGCCAATTTCTGTGGTCACAACTCATAAAACCTAATTTGCTGTTTCAGGTCCTCAGACGGTCTGGACACTATGAAATTGTTTGTGATAGCAAACAGCATAGTGATGCTCACAACAATCACGTATCCTCACATTCAGACCGTATACACTATCGTCTATGAGATGATATATGGCCCAGACAGTATATTTTGACTGCAGATCTTTTATATTCCTATTTCAGTTTCTTGTCTTATATTTTAGCATTTATATTGTGTCTTGTCATTTAGTGTACAAATTGTATTTCTATTATAGAGTATTTTTCACATTGTAGATCACAATCTTTAAAATTAATGTTTATATTAAAATCTTGTAGTAAAGTTCATCTTTGGACACTCGGCTATTACAGCTTTGCAATAATTTGTTTCGAAATAGTTTTATCAACATATTTCATACAATGCTCGGATTAATATTTCGACTTATATTTTCATTGAGTATTTTAGTATGGTATTCAGTAAATGTATGGAATATGATAGCAGATTACTTCAACAATGAATTTCATAGGCTTATGATAAATACTGCAGATATTACTCACGAAAAAATGTAATTTAGGATATTAAAAAAATATACAATAAGGTGTGAAATCTGAGTATAAATGCTTTTATTTGTTTGGTTTCCTGTAATAACTAGGTAATAAATTGTGGTTATCAGTTAAACTACTGTTGCTAAAATGATTTATAACTTGATGACATGCGAAGTAATAATTTAGAACGTGATATCGTACTTTTAGTATTACTGAAACGCTTATCTAAATAGCATATATCCCCGTATATGTTTATTTGTAAAAGTATGATAATAAAAAACCCGACTGTGTAAAATAAAAAATATAATTATAAAATTCAAGTTATGTTAAAAATTCTATAGATGAAAGAGCTTGTTTTTCTCTTTTCGTTTATTTTTGTTTTACACAGTCGTGTTTTTTGTTTCTTTTAATAATTTAATTTATTTCAGACTTTTTAGTTTTATTGTATGAGTTGTATGTATTAGTAAGTAAACAAGTGGTACGATAAAGTAAGGCTACTTATAGTAATCTGTGGTAATGCTAACAACCATCGCAACTCTGTGAGTTACATACGGTAACCGCTCAGTACCTACCTACTTTTTTCAGTTTACTTCAAAATGTTAGCATAAAAGTATTATAATTTATACATATATAGAATGGACTGTTTACAAGCTTTCATTTGATATCTATATTGTTATAATAACGAAATTTTTGTTTTTAATAACCCCCCCCTCTCTTTTTATTCTTAGACGCCATTTTAAAATAATATACCCTGACATATCCAAACTATTTTCTTACATGTAATTCTTTCTTTTCTATGACGTGCTTGTCAGTTTTGGCATTATCCTAAGTATGTCAATAAATTAAATATTGCTTTATGAATAACAAATGTATTATTTACAAATCTAATACTGGCGACGATGGCCGGCGAATTTGCGCAATTAAAAAGAGCGCGGCGTGCCTTGCGGGGAGCCTTAACCCGATTACAAAACTCTCTTCTTACCAGAGAGTCCATGGATGAGGGGGAGCTTACAACCCGCCTCGAATTTCTTCAAGACACTACAACGAAAGTTAAGAATATACAACAAGATATAGAATTAATTACAGGAGATGACTATGTTGAAACAGAAGCTGAATACAGGTACGAATTAGAGGAACAAATTACACAAATCAAAATAAAACTCCTCGGTTTTAGAAATAATTTCGTAACGCCATCTATCAATCAACCTAGTGGAAGCCGCATACCCAAGATTTCATTCCAACCATTGCGAGAAAAAGAAACATTCGAAAACTTCATAAAAAGGCTGAATACTTACCTCTTATTGAACAACATGGGCGATCCTAAAACGAAGGTTTATTTCCTATTATCTACACTACCACCAGAGCTTCACGAACGGTTGTATGACCTATGCTCACCTCAAGTCCCAACAGAAATGACTTTTGAACAACTTTCCTTACTGTTGGGTAACTACATTGATCCGAAACCTAGTATCTGGGCGTCGCAGCATAAATTCATCTCTCGCACTCAGAACGAAACCGAGACGGTGAATATATATGTCTCAGAATTGAAGAAACTTACCACGAATTGTGGCTTCCAGTGCAAAAATTGTAGCACTTCTATAGCAGACAACTTCCTAGCACTACAGTTCATCCGCGGTCTTCGTGACGGTGACATACGTACGAAACTCCTTCAAGAGCGGGATACTACAAAATTTTCCGAACTGGTACAAACGGCCACAGCAATGGAAATGGGCAAAACAGAAAATATGGCGATGGCACATAGATCTACAAGTTATTCTGACCACTCCATCAATAAGATATCCAAACCAAGATCCTCCCCATCCAGGAATACACCATTTAGCATCAGGGATCTCAAAGGAAAATGTTTTCGATGTGGCAAAGATGATCACCGAGCAAACGAATGCGGCGCCATAAAGGATACCTGTTTTAAGTGCAAGCGAACGGGCCATCTAGGAAGAGTATGTCTACAGAAAATAAAAAATGAAACGAACCAATTGGAAAATTCAAGTGTAAGCGATGAAAGTATAGGTGACATTCACGTATTTTCATCATCATCAGAAATTACAGATAAGTACATGATTACGGTGAAGATAGAATCAACTCAACTTTCTATGGAATTTGACACAGGGGCTACATTATCGTCTATCTCATGGAAACAATATAGGGACCTTAATATTGGTAAGAAAATATACAAATCTGATATTAAAATGAAGACATACACTGGTGAGAAGATTATACCAAAAGGAGTAGCATACGTAAAATGCTCTTATCGAAATCAATCATTTTATGGCAAATTATACATAATCAACAAAGATGTAGACCCCATATTTGGCCGAAGCTGGATGAGAGCAATCAATATTGAAGACTTGGCCGATATTCGTATAGTACAAATTGAACATGAACGCCCTGGTCTTGATCTATTATTCAAAGAATATGCATCCGTTTTCGAACCAAATCTCGGTAAGATTCCAAATTTCCAGGCACACCTCAGTCTCAAAGAAAATACTCAACCAATCTTCATCAAACCTCGTAGGGTACCATACGCACTGAAGATAAAAGTTGATGAAGAAATTGAGAGACTTTGCGCACAAGGAGTAATTACAAAGGTAGAACAATCTGAATGGGGTACACCAATTGTTCCAATAGTAAAACCCAACGGTAGTAGTCGACTATGTGCCGACTATAAAGTAACCCTGAATAAGTATATAAGAGATGAACAATATCCAATTCCGATAATTGAAGATATATTTTCAGAAATGAATGGAGGAGAGATATTTTGCACGTTAGACATCAGCCAAGCGTATCTCCATATGGTGATGGATGAAGAGAGTGCACTACTACAAACACTAAGTACACATAAAGGCACGTATAAGGTAAATAGATTGATGTTTGGAGTCAAAGTTGCACCTAACCTCTGGCAAAAGTTTATGGACAAAATGCTACAGGGCCTTGAAGGCGTTAAATGTTTCTTTGACGATATTATTATACAAGGTTTATCAAAGCAACAGTTACTTTCACGTCTTCAGAGTGTACTACAAAAACTTAAGGAAAACAATCTTCGTGTAAATAAAGACAAATGCGTTTTCTTCCAGAAAAGTATAAATTACCTTGGGCATACAATCGATAAAAATGGCCTTCACAAAAACAGAGACAAGGTTAAGGCAATCCTAAAAGCCGAACATCCTACTAATGTCGGTGAACTACGTTCCTTCCTGGGCATGTCAAATTACTACAATAAATTCATTCAAAATCTTGCGTCCATCACTGCGCCCCTGAACGAATTATTGAAACAAAATAAACGATACGTGTGGACCGCCGAATGTGAGGAAAGTTTTAACAGAATCAAACAGGAAGTCTCAAGCGAAAAGGTTCTTACTTATTTTGATCCCACAAAGACACTAGTTCTTGCCACCGATGCTTCTCCTACCGGCTTAGGCGCCGTTCTGTCACATCGTTTACCTGACGCTTCTGAAAGACCAATCGCTTTTGCTTCGAGATCACTATCTGATAGCGAAAAGAAATACAGTCAAATTGACAAAGAGGCGACTGCAATATTTTGGGGCTTAAAAAAATTCTTTCATTATTGTTACGGTCGTAAATTCATATTGGTAACAGACCATAAGCCTCTAACTTCGATTTTTCACCCACAAAAGACATTACCTGCAATGAGTGCAATGAGGTTATTTCATTACGCGCATTTCTTGTCCGGATTTGATTACGATATAGAATTTCGACAATCTAAATATAATGCAAACGCTGACTTCTTATCTCGATTCCCTGTAGAAATACCACAAAAAACAGCGGACCAACACTATATATACCAAAAACAACAAATACATACGTTGAATATTGATCAGGAGAAAATTTCTGTTGAAACCCGGAAAGATCCAGAACTACAAATGCTTCTAGAGAGCTTACAAACGGGAAGGTCTATAAGAGAACATGGTTACGGAGACAATGAGCTAACGCTTCAAGACGATTGCATCTTGAAAGGTACACGCGTCATAATTCCATCCAATTTACGTAGCACAGTACTCGACGAATTACATGCCGGACATATCGGTATCGTGAAAATGAAACTTCTAGCCCGAAGTTATGTTTATTGGAAAGGAATAGATAGACATATCGAAGAAAAGGTTAAATCTTGTCGATCTTGCAGATTACAGCAAAACGAACCTCAGAAGGTGCCGACACATCACTGGGAAGAACCAGCTGGCCCTTGGCAAAGAATACACATTGATTTTGCTGGCCCGATAGAAGGATTTCAACTATTTATAATAGTTGATGCGTACTCGAAATGGGTAGAAGTATTACCGACGAAGACAACGACTAGTACCTGGTGTATAAACAAATTAAAGGAATTATTTTGCAATTACGGAATACCTCAAATGCTTGTTATAGATAATGGACGCCAGTTTACTTCGAATGAATTTGCACAATTTTTGTTGAAACAAGGGGTCACACATAGAACATCGGCGCCGTATCACCCAGCTACGAACGGGCAGGCCGAAAGATTTGTACAGACTATTAAGAGATCCTTACGAATTATGACGGAAAGTTCTGGGACTATGAATGAAAAACTCTTAATAATTAAATCCCAACTCAGACGCACACCAAACTCTACTGGTCAATCCGCATACCAATTGATGTTTGGAAGAGACATCCGAACAAACTTACACGTAATGTTTGGTGTAGGAAACAAGAATCAAAATCATGCGGGGCGGGCGGTTGTACAAACCAACCTTCGTAAACAATTTACACCGGGAGATAGAGTACAGGTGCGAGCCTACTCCGGGAGGGAGAGGTGGAAGTTCGCCACAGTCACGGAGCGGCTGGGACGAGTCCACTACAATGTGAGGACTGAAGACGGACTCGTGTGGCGGCGGCACGTCAACCAAATCCTGCCCTCAACGTTCGGCGGACATCTCAATTAGCGGCGGAGAGACTGACATATCCAAACTATTTTCTTACATGTAATTCTTTCTTTTCTATGACGTGCTTGTCAGTTTTGGCATTATCCTAAGTATGTCAATAAATTAAATATTGCTTTATGAATAACAAATGTATTATTTACAAATCTAATATACCCTATCACACTCCCACAGTTAAGACTAGTCTAACGACACCTCATATGTTTAAATCCATCAAGCCGTTTAGCCTGCAGAGCGTGCCAAAGAAATAGACATACATACATACAAACACTCGAAAAACATAACCCTCCTTCCGGTTCAGTCGAGAAAAACCTACAACTTAATACAATTATTTTGAAAAAAAAAATACATTAAAGTGACAGAAAAGAATACATGGAATAATTAAGCTTGAAAACTACATCGCATATAAATTGGTATGCAGCATGTATGTTGCATCATAAATAGAGCATTTTTATTTTATTCGAGCATTGTTATAAGCCTGATTTTTCAACCGTCAATAAACGTGATTTATAACGATGTAGTGCCATACATATCAATTATGTTGCCAAATGATGGCGTATAGTATTTTTTTTACGTTTAGCGATGTGTCATAGCTTTTAACAAAAATATACCAAATACAATGTAGGTTTGCGCAAAAAATTTGAAATCACAATGTTGGAACCTGAATCTCTAATCTGACAGTGTAATTAGAAACCTACATAAGACATAAAAATGCGGTATAAAAAAAAATTATACCGCTTTGGTGGCAAGCAAGAATACGGTGCGCCTGATGGTAAGCAGTTACCGTAGCCTATGGACGCTTGCAACACCAGGGGTATCACTCGCGCGGACTCCCTGTTGATGGCGAGAGTTGCGATGGTGAAAGGTAGCCGTGGGCATTAAGTCGAATAATTCATTAGAACCCTCTCCGTTGTACAAGCGTAAGGGTAGAGTACTACAAAGTACTCTACCACCAAGCACCTTCGTCTCGGCATTCGACGTCACAACCACTGAGCTATCGTCGCCTTAAAGTTTCTGGTAATAAGTTTTACTAACTGTTCGTTTTACGGGTTAAAACTATTGTTGTATGTAAGACACTTCCAACTTCAACTACAAATCTTGTTGCAAAATAAGTTTGGGCCAAATACTGAGTGCCTGAATTGTTTGTGATTAGAAATCGGGTCGTATTTCATTCAACACAGACTTGCATTTGGTGTACTACTGACTTCGCGAAACTATTATCTGGGTTTCGTCTCTACCACTCTACCAATCTTGAAGGTCCTCACTTAGTAAAAGGTCAGACTCAAATTGTCCCTACATAACAGAAATAGGTATCTTAAATACTCGCAAAGTAATATAGAAGAGCCATATGTTGTAAAATAATTAACAAAAGATACAAAATCACTTCCTAAAATATTATGAAAATGAATAAAGGATATATTTTGTATAAAAAATTGCATGGCTAGTTTTAGCGTAAATATACATATTTTCACGGAAAAACCATGCCTTCACTTATTTAGATATACATATACTTAAGACGGGGACTAAGCTCAATTTCACAAAAATGGGTTTCTTTGAGAGGCGAGTATGGCGCAACCCAATGAAAATACCTCACACAAAAAATAATGTGGACAGACAAGGGTCTGAAGAAAAATGTTAACCGAATAGAATATTGAAAAGTGCTTTGTATTCCCCACAAAAAAATCGTAAACTAGTGCATAAAAATAAACTTTGGCGTCGTAATTCTCTGTATTTTCAGCGACAACAACTATTTTTTTTTTGAGAATATATTAGATACTGCATTATATTGAAATGTTAACCGGATAATTATTAAATTTAATGAGTATTTTCTGTATAATCTAAAGAAAACGCGAAAATAAATATCCAAGCGGCAACTAGTCATATTGTCAACACAAATATGATTTACAATTTTCAACCCTATTCAACGCTGTCTAAATGTAGCAATAGCTTACGCGGTTGTTCTTTAGTCGTCGGGCAACGCTCGACCTGCATGGTTGGTACCGGACGCTTTGTGTCGATTTTTTTTATAAGCATTTGAGTATTGCTCTATACAGATAGCAATAGAACACATATTCGTATGCCCTGAGTGCAAGCGTCCTTGGTCGAACGTCTTGGCGATAGCCGCATAACCATAGTATACATACAACAAAAACAAACATGAAGATAAATCAACTAATCCCAAGAATCTTATATCTATGGATATTTCATTACCTTATTATATCTGAAGACGAAAAATTTCACCTTTATTACGTCACACATAAATTCTTTTTCAGTGACAACCATTGAATTATTACGCTATTCAATGGTGACAACGTTGTTAGCTATTTCAGGACAAACTTGGGACATATACATTTTATTATGTAGTTAGTTGACTTTCTACCACCTACTACTTTTAATTATATAGTCAACACAAATATGATTTACAATCTTCAACCCGTATTTTTGCGATTTGGAGTGGACAAACCCAAAAGTTAAAATTAGAAGTCATTGAAAGGGATGACAATTTCTGGAATCATAAAATGGAACATGAGTTGGTTCGATTTTATATGAACTGCCTTCTCCCAGAGATAGTGGACCCCAGATATACACTCGGCATGCCTATACGCGATGGTATTGTACCAGTAATGCAAAGCAGTTTACCATTCGGGCAGATACAGAATAAAATTCAGTCAAGATTTCTAGATTTTTCTGAATTTTTATACATCAGTAGCACGGAATCTTTGCCAAGCGCTTATCTCCCAAAAGCAGTGTTTCTCATTAATGTTTTTAGGCTCGTTGATGCGCTTGTGGTGTACCTAACTTGATTAGCCGTTCTTAAGAGGATATATGCTACCCGGCCGCGCTCGAATTTAGGTATTTGCCAGCGCCAAGCCGAGTCAACGCGGGGCCAACATTGGTGCGGCTCCTCCGCCAACTTACTTACTGCGCGCGTTATTATTTGATACTTTTCAGTATGGCTTCATGTCGATCGATGTAGACAAAACAAGATGTAGATGTAAACAAGGTATCTGGTAGGTTGAATTAGGTTATAAGTAGTTATATAGTACAATGTACTGAATATTGTTTTTTTACACTAGTAAACAAAGTAGTTCAGGTACCTATATAATTTGTTATCCAATTAAACTTTTATTTGGTTTTATTTTGTTAAAATAATTCTATATTATTATTAATATAATTATAATAGCAACCCGCCCCGGCTCCCCACGGGTGCAATGTCGTGAGGTGCCGAGCGATTTGCGCGCCCGCCGCGCGCCCGCCCGCGCGCCCCTCTCGACCCCCCCGGTCACGGTATCGCGAATTGAGAGATTTGAGAGACTCTTGGACCATATAACATGAATCTTTGCTCAACATTGAAAAAAAGTGTCCGCCATTTTGAACTATTTTATTACAGGTCCGATTGCTATCAAAATTGATATTTGAGAGACTCTTGTACCATATAACATGAATCTTTGCACAAAATTGAAAAAACAATCCGCCATTTTGAACTATTTTGTTACAGGTCCGATTGCTCCCAAAATTGATATTTGAGAGACTCTTGAACCATATAACAAGAACCTTTGCTCAAATTTGAAAAAAGTGTCCGCCAATTTGAACTATTTTATTACAGGTCCAATTGCTATCAAAATTGATATTTGAGAGACTCTTGTACCATATAACATGAATCTTTGCACAAAATTGAAAAAAGTATCCGCCATTTTGACCTATTTTGTTACAGGTCCGATTGCTCTCAAAGTTGATATTTGAGAGACTCTTGTACCATATAACATGAATCTTTGCACAAAATTGAAAAAAGTGTCCGCCATTTTGAACAATTTTATAATACGTCCGATTGCTATCAAAATTGATATTTGAGAGACTCTTGTACCATATAACATGAATCTTTGCACAAAATTGAAAAAAGTATCCGCCATTTTGAACTATTTTGTTACAGGTCCGATTGCTCTCAAAATTGTTATTTGAGAGACTCTTGAACCATATAACAAGAATCTTTGCTCAAATTTGAAAAAAGTGTCCACCATTTTGAACTATTTTATTACAGGTCCGATTGCTATCAAAATTGATATTTGAGAGACTCTTGAACCATATAACATGAATTTCCATTTTGTACATGAAAAAATATCAATGTCTATAAAAGTAGAATTGTATGACTCAACCATACGGCGCAAAGGGCAGCGTAGTCCAGAATTCGTACGACAGGTTTTTACTGCAAAGAGAGTTCCTGCACGAGCACTACGTTTGTTGATAGTTCGAAGCACTACGTAGCATAGTTTACTCGTGAGGTCTATTGCGTCCATATTGTTGTGGACAATGCCATGCAGAGTATTCGCTTGCAGATATTCACGTCTAGCTTCTAAGGAGAGAAGTTTGAACTTATCTAATAGTTGTGAGTATGATAACTGTGACCAAGCATCTATAGTACATAGATCGCAAGAACTTGCGATCTTGCTTACAAGAATCTCTCAAATATCAATTTTGATAGCAATTGGACCTGTAACAAAATAGTTCAAAATGGCGGACACTTTTCTTAAAATTTGTGCAAAGATTCATGTTATATGGTACAAGAGTCTCTCAAATATCAATTTTGTGAGCAATCAGACCAGGTAAAATATTCAAAACGGCGGACACTTTTTTGGATTTTGAAAAAAGATTCGTGTTTTGTAATCCCAAGGCCTGTCAAATCTCAATTTTGAGAGCAATCGGACCAGTAACTAAATAGTTCAAAATGGCGGACACTTTTTTCAATTTTTAGCGAAGAGTAATGTTATATGGTCCAAGATTCTCTCAAATATCAATTTTGATAGCAATCGGACCTGTAACAAAATAGTTCAAAATGGCGGACACTTTTTTAAATTATGAGCTAAGATTCATGTTATATGTTCAAATATCAATTTTGAGAGTAATCAGACCAGTTACAAAATAATTCAAAATGGCGGACACATTTTTGGATTTTGAAAAAAGATTCGTGTTTTGTAATCCCAAGGCCTCTCAAATCTCAATTTTGAGAGCAATCGGACCAGTAACTAAATAGTTCAAAATGGCGGACTCTTTTTTAAATTATGAGCAAAGATGCATGTTTTGTGGTCCCAAGGTCTCACAAATATCTTTTTTTTTATACCATAAAGTCGGTAAACAAGCATACCGTCCGACTGATGGTAAGCGGTTACCGTAGCCAAAATATCACTACGTATAATATTGCCCTTAGTGATATGATAGGTAATAATCACAGACTACGGAGGACATATTCTCGCTCACAAAAAACTGTGTCTATGGAGTCGGCCACCTCTCACGCACACCTTAGTTGGCTATTCCGCGGGAAATTAGACTCTGTCGCCGTTTACACAGAGTCGATTACTCGCGCTCAACTAATGTGTGGATGTGTGCGTGCCGGCTTGTACGTACAGCGTGGTGGCCGACTCGAGTGACACATTTTTTTGTTAGCGAGAATATATCCGACTTTTTTTTATATCTGTGGTAATAATGCATTCTAGTGGTGAAAGATCGGTACAGTAGTTTTTGAGTTTATTGAAATTACAAACAAACAAAACATACAAAAATACATCTTTTCTTTTATCGTATTATTATTAAAGTATATAAACGGAGGAAAATTCAAACATAAGGCCGCCCTTATAATATGACAAATTTATCCATTACTTCTGATTGGCCTTGATCGATCGTGCCTTTCTGGGGTCGATGATTTCCGGTAGAAGACATTTATTAACTATAACAAACAAAAATAATAATATTTGTCAGCTATAATTCAAAACAGTTACCATTTATCAATATAACTTAACTTACCCTAGTGGTATCAAAAGTGGTAAGAGCGCGCTATAATGCGGGCGATTGTACCAATACTCTCAATCGTAATAATATGTTGGCGAACTTAGCGCGCGGAAAACAGAGCGATACGTCCTCTCTCTGAGACGGCGGAGCCGGGTCTGCCGAGCCGTGGCCTCCGCAATCGATTTATATAGCAGTTTTAAAATATTCGGTATAAAATAATTATAATATTTTTACGAATTTTTTTAATTTACTAATTTTAAGCATGAACTGCTGCGTATTAATAAATAGTAATTATGAAGTTTGACAAACGATTTCCATATTAAAAACGGCGCTAAACATCGATAAAAATCTTAATTTTTACGCAGTTTTATTTTGTCATTTTCATAACAAAAATGTACTAAACGTTATGATGCTATCTTCAAGAAAAATAGAAGACAATATGTACTTTTCAACATGTATTTTTGTATTTTTTTGTTTCAAGTACTTTCAATACCTATTTGACTGCAAAGACAGCATGTTCCGTAAAATTCAAAAAAGGTCTCTCAAGGAACTGCTCTAAACTAAATAACAAATAGTCAATTTAATGTTATTTCTTCAAGAAAAGTAGAAAAATAAATGTCCTATTGGATTTACGACAACACAAATGAATAACTATCAATATAACTGAGTATTTTCACACCGAAAACCTGGAATATTGCGGCATTGTGCGTTATTACGTTATAAACGCTCTTAATCGATCGACAAAGTTAAGCAATTGCTGATGTGGACGGTATCCGGATGGGTGACCGTCTAGTGGTATTTCAACTCGAGCGTTTTCCGTGCTTTAGGAGGCACGTAAAGCCGTTGGTCTCGGCTATCACTAAATTATGTAAGTCGTTATGCTAGTTGGAGACCTCTTAGGCGGCTTGGAAACTCCAACGAAGTTGAACACTAGCCTATCTCCACCAATTTGCAGTGGCCATGCATGGTGGAATATCTGTCCATTCTTTTCAGTAGTATTCCTGTTACATTTATTCCTATTTCACTCAGCAGTGATTATGTGCTGATGATGATGATGTTTGTTATGATTACTTCTGAATAGAGATTTAATGGTACTCTACGAAATGTCAATACGCTATACACATTGATATCTTTAATATGTATGTATGTACTATCAATCTTCCCCATACCGTCATATTATGTAAAAAAAAACATCACAGAAAATTACCAAGAACTTATTAAAATATTATATTTCCTTGCCATTTAACGTTAAATGTATCTGTTTACACCAAAATCCTAAGGTTAAATTACACCCGAAGGTGAGGATTATTTTTACCAATGATTGTCCGAAACGTGTCTTGCTTGAGACGTCGAGCACAAACCGCTGGCTGAAAGCGGCCGTGATTCTGTAAAGCTTGCTAAGATAGTACAATACAAGTTCTCATATAATTACGTAAACGCGATAGTTACGTCAATTCTTTGCAAACTTTACACTCGTGGTACTGATGCCTACGTATGTGTGTATCGGCGAAGATTTGGCTGCGTTCAGTAAAAAATATATAAAGGCCTTATTACACTATTCGATATCAAGCCAGTCTTAGTAAGACTGTCTTAAAGTCTAATTAGACAAGCTCGCTATTACACCTTGCTGAATAGCCTTTAATTCTTGCTTCCACAATAGCCTTTAATTCTTCATTTTCCACTTTGGTCTTCGGCCGTCCACGTGGTTGGTTCTGAAGGTCGACTTTTCCGGAACGAAAACGTTGAAACCAAAAACGTACCGTGCTTTCTTTTGCGACACCAGGGCCGTACACATAATTAATCTTTCGAGCTGTTTCTGCAGCACTGGTGCCACGCCACGGCAGAACTCGTACTCGTAAATATACCGATATTTCATATTTTCCATTGTGCGGTAATAAGCGACGCCAAAGAAAAAAATAATGAGGAAAATACAAATGAATGACTGTTTTCAAAACTCAAATGTACCAGCTAAATAAATTTATAAATTTGAATTTGGAATTCTTAACCAAAGAGGAGATATTTGAGATCAAAGTGGTCAGTACGACAAAACGCTAATTTCATATGTAAGGACCTAAATAATTTATACTGTTATGAAAATAAATAGATAGATTATTATATTAGATACCAATGATATTTTTTTTTTGAAAATTGTTCATCATCTCATATTATGTATCAACATGTCAATACATTAAGAAATCCGTATCTATTCTGATTTCCTTACATATACTATGCAATTTTTCAAAAGTACACACACATCAGTCATTCCACATTCTAGGTTGTGTGAGTGCATTCGTCGTTTGAAATCGTGAGCTGTCCGCGCCTTAATAAAAAAACCGGCCAAGTGCGAGTCTGACTCGCACACGGAGGGTTCCGTGTAATATTAACTAACTCATACACATTTTACCACTTTGGTAGTGTCTCTCGCGCAAACTATTCAGTTTAGAAAAAAATGATATCAGAAACCTCAATATCATTTTTCATTTTTGAGTTTCAGTTCTAAGTATGAGGAACCCCCAAAATTTTTATTTTCTATTTTTGTTTGAAAATCTTAATACGGTTCACAGAATACATCTTCCAATATTACCAAACAGTATAGTTCTTATAGATTCCGAAGAAAGTGACTGTGACATACGGATGGACAGACAGACAGACAGACAGACATGACGAATCTATAAGGGTTCAGTTTTTTTCCATTTGGCTACGGAACCCTAAAAACTTGTTTCATAATATAGTTACGTTATATAACCAACCATAGATAAAAACATTAGGTGGAGCGTTATCCTCAAGTTATCCTACATGTGCACAGAGAATAATAAGGTCACGGAAGCGTCACATAATTTACCTTTAAGTACAACTTTACCCATTTTATGCCCCTCTAAGTAGTGGGTAGGTGTAGCGTGTCATAAGAAATAACTTAGTCAGGCGACTATGAATAAGTTTAGCGAGTCTGTACCTTGCTTGCTCTAAAGGATTAGTGAAGTGAAGTTATGATATTTAACTTTAAGAATATCATATAAAAAAAGATTTATTCTTGTTTTTCATTAGCTTTTACAAACGATTGATGTAGAATGGAGATGAACAAAATGCGTAAGCGCCGTGAATATCAAGATATTTGCGAGAAAAGTACTCCTTAAGGCGGCCCTCTGTGGCCGGCGCAACTTCAACGCGAGCATAGTCTAAAAGCTTGTTGTTTCATCCAACGTAATGTTTGACTGCGAATAAAGAGAGATAGCATCAGAGCCGTCGGTTATCAGTCGGTAAATTCCGCTGATCACTCGCGGCCGCTTCGCTAGGTCGTCATTCATGATTTCGCATTCATAAAACTTGTTCCAGGAGTATACTTCTTGAGAAAAAATCTTACAAGTTTGTGAAAAAAAAGTTAGTTATTTAGAATCTCCAATACATTTGCAAGCCTGGTATCTTAATGTTTTCTTTACTTTTACAATATATAGGTACATTAGATATGGCCAAAGTTCAGGCAAAAACGCTGTTTTTCGGAGGCTTTGACTGAATTTGTTTCACACTTTTTTTAAATTACGCCAAGATACAAGGCTAGATATAGTACACAAGATAATAATTTGTACAGAATATCTAACGAAAAATGTTTAACAACGCCATAATAAGTACAGGGGTTTTGTATGAAAAGTATGACGAATTGAGTCCTCTTAAAGCGTTCCGATAGCGCTACGACTTTCTACTGTCTGCTTAGACTTTGCTTCTCTATACGTTGTAATTATCTATAACTCAATGACATACATACCTACACAATTTTATTCCGTAAACAAAATGGGAATTTGAAAAATAAAGCACTTTCCGAATTAATATTGGCTATTTCATCCAAGAGCTTCTTGTAGAGGTTAGTGTTAATTGGCTATTAAAACTTTAATTAAACTAAAAACCCTTAATGGAACTAGTTAGTTAGCCGACCGTCTTACAGAATTTCCTGCTATTTTACCAAAGTTTTTTTTGTTCTGGCAAGTTTTAAGACTGTAATATCGAGGAAGTACGAGGCAAGGAGAAAACAAGACTATTCCGAGGGGGAACTTTTTCTACTTGCAACAATACGTGTTCCTGAATGTTCAGGTACCGACCTAAAACAGTATTCGTTAGGTTTTTATTTGTAAAATGGAGAAGATGAATGAAGACGACCTTATCAATATTTTTTTCCTATCCTAAAGTCATAATTCTTGTTGTTTTGGTGTCTCAAACTGCCCAGAGTGCCTAAACAAGATCGCTGTCGATAATTGTCATCGTTAGTAAACGATCAACCATTTCAAATCGAAATATCACGTGATTTTTAACAATCTCTTATGTCAATCCCATACAAAGGTTGATCGTTTACTAACGATGACGATTGTCGACAGCGATCTTGTTTAGGCACTCTGGACAGTTTGAGACACCAAAACAACAAGAATTATGTTTTGATGAGTTGTTCGTAAGGTTTAGCTCTTGATGTACCATTCTTGAAGTTTTGTTGTCATTATCATGTTCCTCAAGTTACATTATTAAGTCTCATATCTGAAATTTCGTACTTGCTATCATGTCCATGAATTCCTGAAATAATTATCTCATCATATTTATATCGTTCTTGATATCATAACTTATAAGTGTACCAAAAAATGGAAAGCGCCGTGCGGGATAACCTCCTACTAGGTAAATAAATATTTTGGGACAGGATCATTATTGGTTAGGTGGACCGAAGATCTGGTCAAAATCGCAGGATATAAGCGGCCCAAAACCGTTCGAAGTAGAAGTTTTTTTTTTTGTAAATTTGTTCTTGACCATGGATACTAAGTCCTTCAGTCGCATACATTTTATTTATAATATCACTATAATATAGTCCGCACATTCACTTTCACATAGTCTGCATGTTCAGTCACCGTCCAGTCATGTTTTAGTAAAATGGTGGTCATTGTACTAAAACTTATCACGGACTTTTTGAGACAACTTGTAAAGTCACGATACACATATTCATTTCATTTCACTTCACTGGTGCACATATATTGATCTTTATTGAATAAAATACCACCGATAATATGCAATAAAACTCAAAATACACGAATTTATGAAAATAAAAATGAAAATGCTACGCTCAAGCAAGTTCCACGTGCAAGTTCCCGCCAAAAAGTCCTCGAAGTAGAAGTTAATGGGATGGGGGAGGCCTATGTTCAGCAGTGGACATTCCTATGATGATATGATGAAGTGTACCATAGCAAACGTTGCTTTTCTGGAGCTTGATGCAGCTGTACGTTCCAATCCGCACACATACGAACTCTAGTTGCATACATCATGTCGCTTTTTGGAAGCTGGATGCAGCGAATTAACGCTAAATTGTGACCGATTTTGACACCATGACCAAATGCAGCAAAACGACAAAATAAGGTGCAGCATCTATGCAGCATTATCATTTGTATACGTAAGAACATAATTTTCCGGACCTCTTTCTGAAATATCTTTTGTTATATTTCTACTAGCTGTCCCCTGCGGTTTCACCTACGTTTTCGGGATAAAAATAGTCTAGTACCCTTTAGTATTGGGGGATAATGTAGCTTCCTATTAGTGAAAGAATTTTCCAAATCCAACTGGTATCCAGATCCAGAGATTAGCCCTTTGTAACAAACAAACAAAAAATCTCTTCCGCTTTATTATATTTGTAAAGATACATTGGATTATTTTGATACACGATATAAAATTACTAACACATTTAATAAACTCAATGACACTTATTGATTTCCTATTACACTGATATACGACTTCATTGAGTGTTGGCGATTATCCAGCAATGGTCAGTTATTACAGGTCACGGATAATAGCATGTTTCTCGGACAGTAAATAACATGAATTGTTTATGGTTGCCAAATGTTCAGCCTTTAGGTAAACTTGGCGGGACAAATCGATATGCAGGTTTTCTTACTAGCCTTGGCGAAACGCCAAATGCAGTCACATTTTGCGCCTTGTCCGACTTCAGGACTAATTTCAACGCTAAAAGCTGAGTAACGACTAACGTAATACTTATTATGAAATAAAAGGTTGCTTATTTTTTTTTTCTATAAGAACATGATCTTGTATTGCTTCTAATTATATTAGTCATGCCGTTGTAAGTACTAACTACATTTATTAGTATTCTTTTTTACTCAGAATAGGGTTGTGCATGGCCACAAATTCACGTACTAATTGATCATTTGACCGAAGGTGGTAAGAACATAAAGTCTAGAAACTATAATCCTTAGCGATTGCCAATTTGAGGATGTTTGACATCACTAAGCACGTCTGATGATTGCACATTTATAATTCAAAACTATTTCAAAAAGTTTTCAATAATAAGCAAAGAAATGGAACTAATTACCATTATAAAAATACCCATAAATCTATCAAGTGATCTTTACAAAAGCGAAATGACAGCAAACAAGAATCAATATATAAAGTTCACTGTACATTTTGGCGGGATGCCAACGCCAATCGCTCTCCATCGACGCAGAGAAATACGTGTGTATTTTATAGAATAATACTGTGCAATGCACCTTAAGGGAGGATTCATTTATGAAACCCAGTTGGTAAATAATTAAGAATTATCTATACCAGTCCAAATTTAAAAATCGAATTTGGAAATGGAACTCAGAAGGATTATTTTCTCGGCGAATAGAATTTAATTGAAAATTTCTACAAGCAAAATTGAGGTAAAATGTTAGGGATTATTGTATTATTATTATTTTTAGTCTGGGCGATATGTAATGTTTACTTGTTCGAACAGTCAATTAACATCAATATAGTTTTAAGTCGGTTCTGTCTGGGTTACATGAGAATGTATGTATACGCATCTATTTAATTTGATACTGGTTCGTGGAAGACCCACTTTCATGAAACGTGTTTGCAGCCGATAAAGTAATGTTTCGAAAAGGAATGTGTTCGAAATTCAACATTTTTAATTATGATCTAGTTCTTCATGTACTAAGTATGTTTTTTTTCTCTATTAAAGTGTAATAACCTCCTCCTATTTTTTTCGTGGAGTAATATACAAGAAGTTGGGTCCTCAAAAATCTTTGAACTGTTCGTCCTTCCATTTATCTTAGCCAACATCTTAGCATCTTCTCCGCCCCTACTGAGATCATCATTCACACAATACATACATCGGTTCTCCATCAAAAGACCTCTTGATTAAAACTAACAAACTCCCATAAAATACATACATACGCCAGCCAATGTTGGTAGTCACAGTGTATAATTGTATTTCAGGCTACAATACGGCTGGAACAGGCTTCGGGCACGCCCTGTCTGTCAGCAACCATGCCTTGTGGGTTAATATGCAAATCTCGCAAGTGTATGCGTGCTGGGTAATTTACGTTATATTCAAACTGTGACAATATCGCCATCAAACATGTGGCCTACTGCAGCTTTCTTATTAGTATTTATGCCACAACAGTAAAAAGTTGTGATGGTTTTTTCTGGCGAATTCATTTGAAACAATTCATATGTTAATGTTAGGTTTATGTAAGGCGATGATAGCTCAGTGGTAGGATACTGAGAAGAAGGTCCCGAATTCGAATTCTACAATGAGCTTGAGCTTTCGGTGAAGGAAAAAATCGTGAGTAAACCATAGCACGGTGGTAGGGTACTTTATAGTACCCATCTGGCTGGCTACCAAGAAAAATCTGTCACCAAGCACCTATCGGTGTGTTCCAACAGCTACACTTGAGAGCCAGTTCCTTCTAGGCTTTGTGTGCTTACCAGTTACTTACTATGATGAGATTGTGGTCAAACACAAGCCTATAACAAGTAAAAAATTTTTTTTAATCTAAATAGTTACTTTACAGTTTGAGTTAAATAACGTTTTATGTGTAAAGGGGATGGCGTGTGTCTTCGACGGTGGTTTTAACTCTCATTCTAGATTCTAGAAGAACAAGATAGGTAGGTATTTCACCCCACGAAAATCTAAGGAACACCTAAAACGAAAACCGATCCCGTAATCCATGACTACTTAGTTTCCGCCAGCTATTCAAACAAGGCGATTGAGGAAATCCTGCTCTATATATATCAGGTCTGACTAATGAGTTCGCAATACATGCTGCGGAACTTGCTTATATCATTCGCTGTCACTGTGACTCAGCATAATAAGACATTGGACCTTGCAGGCAGTTTGCTGATATGCAAAATGTATGCCATGAAATGTGTTGTTTATAGGAGTAGAGTAGTTTGGTATGGTTTTGTATCTTGTAGGGATAGTTGTTTCAGGGCTGAATGGAATGAGTTCTGAAAGGATATACCTATTCGAAAGGAGTGAAGAGTACATCTGGTATAAACTCTCTATAAAAAGTTTCGGCTCAAAATTAAACACTCAAAAATGTTAGCCTCGAACTTTTTTGAATTAAAATCTTAACCAACATGTCGCCGCTCATTGAGGGTCATTATCATTTCACGTCACTTATTCATATTATTATAAAATTTTCTCTTTCGCAATGTGTGCACCAAATAATTTGTACTTTTACCCTTTCCGTTTCATGATGTAGAATTAAAAAAATAATATGCTGTTTCTAAAAAAGTTAGTTGAGATGACGAGATGGTCAGTCATATGAGCATTCAAAGTCAAAAGTCAAAGTCAAAGTCAAAGACATTTACTAAAGTTACCACTGGTTCGGAACTCGGCCTTCAACTGAGAAGAATCCGGCAAGAAACTCAGCAAGGTCACATTTTTTATATATTTTTTGGACAGTCTGACTATGTTTGGCTTTTTTTCCAAATAATTAACAATAAAAAAGATATACCTAAGCATAGATACAGAAAATGAGAATTCATGATGAACAAATCAATTGTATTTTTGTTAATACAATTTGTTTTGTGCTGTTCAGAATAAATAATTAACTTCCTTTCAATTTGCCTACATTCGTAATGTTCTAAAATATAATAACAAAATACGAACAAACTATTAAACCTAAAATAAGCAAAACAATGCATCGCCAAGCCACCGAACTATTCCACCTACATTATATTATAATATTATTATTAGTAAGTAATTACTCGTAAAACATAGAGACCACACCGAAAACGCCAAAGCTTCGTATAACAACAAAGTTCTCATTTAGTTTTCATCAAAGAATTTTACAACCACTACCTAAAACACTGGCGAATAAATATTTAGGACAACATTTAACTTGACGGCTACGCGTCCTGCATAAGCCGAAAAGGTGCGTTAGGCACTATGAATAAATGATGTATCTTTCATAAACAACAGTGCTTAATAACCGCTTTAATCTCGGCTTTTAAAGCTCTGCCACTTACAAAGGCAGATTGGAAAAGTTTTTTCTTGTGAGAGTCCAATTAAACTTGTTAAAAGCAATTTCCGGTGGTTCGGTGTGTGCATGCGACTGGACGCAACATAAACGCCGGCCTCTTTAATCCGTTTTATCACCTTGTTTTTATCACGACAATTCAATGTGTACGTCACCAATTTTATACTCAATTCACCTCAGGTTGAGTATCTGAATAACCTGAAATATTATAGGCGCTGTTGCTCTTTAAATGCTTTGTGATAAAACTGATAAAGTAACAAAATATGGAAATAGAAAATTTTATATTCGAGGCTTAGCCGTGAGCAACATACGTAATAAAGATACTTTTATAATATCTCATAAAATATATGCTCTGTATTCAGTCGTCAAATAAAAAGCAATTTGTATGTATTTTTTTTACTCTATTGATAATTTTATAAACTCAGCTTAGTAAAAAATATTCTCCAGTAACAATGGAAGTGATTATCCTCATTTTGATCGTCTATACAGGGTGTTTTTTTAGTCGGCGACAAGCGATCTAGGAGCGGTAGTACAAATAATACATTTTCCAAAAATGGTCTTAATTCCATTAAATACTGTAAATACAGTGAGAAATACATCATTCAATTTGAACTAAAATTACTGCAACGTGGGATTACTAGGCTCATGCGCAGACAAGATCTAGGCGCAAGCCGCCGTCACCCCACCCCTTTAATCCCTCGCCCTCCCGTTGAGTATTACGACCACACTTTAACTTATTACATGATTTTCCAATAAATATTTTTTTTTTATTATTATTAAAACTAAAGTATTTTTTTATATTTTTATTAGCACCAGTATTATTTGTGTTATCGACCCTGAGTCGCTCGTCGGTGACCAAAACAACAACCTGTATATATCATAATTCTGGTTCTATTTTAAATAGTTCAAGTTATTCCTTAGACAACAAGTATCAATTGGAATACTATTTTAACTGTCTTGTTTCTATCACAAAACACATACTCACTGAGGTATTTCTATAAGCTTCACTACATTTAATTTCTTTGTAAGCTCTCAGGATAATATAAACAGACGAAAAAACAACATCGTTACTTATTATTCTTTCACGAATCCTATATCAGGTTTATAATAATATCCAAAGGCACAAGACATACATATTTTAATCTATGTTTAGCTCACTTCAAATAGAATCAGACATAGTACAATTATTATACGTAAACAAACATGCTACCGAACCGGGTTCGCTCTTCGTGTTTTTATTTTCACCTCGTTTACCCTAAAGCAATGGTTCCCAACCAGTGGTCCGTGGGAGCCAAAATATGGTCCGCGAACGATTTCACGGGCATTTCAGGAGAAATCCAGGAAAAACTCATTCTATTTCAAAATTATAGAAACTAATGGACGCATTTAAATCTCAATCATTTGAGAAGTTTTGGTGTAAAAAAGGAATTTCCATGTCACCAAAATTTGTGAAATCTCCTTGCGTTATCTTATTGTTTTCTCAACAACTTATTTATGTGAACATGGGTTTCCTACTGCTTTGTTGGTAATTAAAAATAAGGTCAGGAGATGATTGAAACTAAGTGATTTGCGTGTAGTAACAATTTATTTAACTTTATACTAATAATTACTTTCTAAAAAGGTTTGAGTTTTTGGTTAACGTTTATTTCCGGATTGATTCAGTTTCTTTTTATTGTACCTACATCGAGGTCCCTGCTAATAACAAAGAAATCAAAGTGGTCCCTGGGCAAGAAAAGGTTGGGAACCAGTACCCTAAAGCATAATAGTTAATTTAGACGTTCCCTCGTTTTCCCCAATTCTTCGCACAGTTACATAAGGTAGAGTTCGTTATTTAAATGCCTCGTTATGTCAAACATTGAGCACGCAAAACCCCGATTCATAAAATTGAGTGACTGCTCGCGTCATACTTGAGATATGAAGATGAATTCCATTTTGGTAATTGAGTAATACCCTGATTGTTGGCTCTGGTATTCGTTGAAACTTAGGCCGTCTATTTTATGCTGGTTGAATACTTGATTTTATTGGACTGTGTGAAATTTTGGTAGAATTGCTTCATATCACAATTTATCTTATTGATGATTTGGCTTAGCTGGATGGGATATAATAAGTACTTATTCTTTGTACAAGTCTAGGACTAAAAAGTAGCATTTACTGTGAACCTTATCTTTTCACCAGTAAAAATATTATTTATTTTTTGGCTGTTATAACTATACTCAGTGATTTTTTATTCGTCTTAAAAACGCAGCCCACATAAACGCAGTACCCAATGAATAGGTACTAATCATAAAAAAAAACAAATATTATTCATTATGACGCATGACGTAGTTTTAAACACCCTGTTACGAGCGCAGTCTACTCGACTCGTGCTCTGGGTTGGTATTTCCTACCATTTTATTACATAAACTTTAATTATTACCTCCATCTTTCATAATTCTAATTAATGTTTATTTATTTTTTATGATCATATAAAGTTTGTTTATGAATGATTAGTACCTTTTCATGGGTACATTAAGTGGGCTGCATTTATAAGATGAATAAAAGGCACGGTCTATATTGAATAATGCTTAAAGTGACTATTTTCATAATCTGCCTGCACAGTTTCCAATAATTTGGGATCGGCGCAATATGTATGCTTCTTCCATTCACCTTTTCTATCCGTCATCCATCTCCCTAGCCACCATTTTATATTTCTTTATAAGTCTGTGTGTCTGTTTGTTACTTAATTATGCTTCAATGGCTTAGCATTAAGATCAAACGTAGCATTATAGGTATAAATAGGATTAACATAAAAGATTTTAATTTAGGAATATACTTATTAGATCCCTCTGGGACAAGAATAAAACGGCTTTCTAAAATATATCATATTTCAGAGTTACTTTATGATAATATATTTGACTTAGTATATTACTTCACAGGTGAATATGAATCTTTGATCCTACAATACTTATAAATCCCAAAATAGGATATAAACGACATATAAATGGAATCAGTAAAATCGGCTTCGATCTCAAAGAAGTATAATAAGATTTGTGATAAAATATCTTTAGAAGTTATTTCAAAGAAATAAGGAAAAAAATGTATGGAAAAGTGGTTTCACTGACAGTTAAAATTGAACCAATCGTCACGCAAAAAAAATAATACGATCCATGCTATTCAACTTTAAAAGGGTTTTTCTTACTATAGTAATTATTGTTTTTTTTTGCTAATGATAGTATCGTTGTTATTTTTGATATAATAATAATTATTATTTTATAATACTTTCAGCAATTCATCATCATTCTTTTTTCTTGTCATTCAAAATTCTTTATAGTATAATTTCTTACACAATTTTGGTTTAACAAACTTTTTGAATCTATACACAGATAGTTCTTGAATTGATTTGGGTACTTTGTTATATAAGCTTATACATTGCCACCTAAAAGAATCTCTAACTTTGCTGAGCCGTGTTACAGGTACAGCAAGTTTGTCCCTATTTCTAGTGTTAAACTAGAGTGTCGCTATTTTTAGGAAAGTTAAGTATAAATTAGGAATATCTCAACACTACTTGTTGGAATTCCAAGGTAGCCATCATAAAAATAAAATAGTGTGTTGCAAAGTTAACTCCCTACCTACGGGTTATTGACTTTCCTCCATAGAGATAGAATAATAATAGAGCGATTCTACTAGAATATGTGCCGCGACACGAGTATGATCAATGCTGCCTTGATACGAACTGCGCGTTCAAAGTTTGAATAACTAAATATATATTTTTAAAGAATGCCAATGTCCTGTTTTTTATCGATAATTTTCATCATCATAATCCGCATTTGTGTGCATGAACATGTCTGCATGTCCTGAGTCTGGGAGTTTATTAAGTACTAACTGTTCTCAGCGGTTTCACCCGCGTTCCCGAGATAAAAAGAAGGCTATATCCTTCTCCATACTATAGGCTGGATCATCCATACCATATCTGTATGCCAAAATTCATGATGATCCGTTGAGTAGTTGAGGCGTGAAGGCGTAACAAACAAACAAACTCACTTTCGCATTTATAATATTAGCTAGGAGTTAGGATGTATTTACAAACAAAAAGTAGTATATGTAGTAAGTATATCAGGTAACTGGTTTCAATAGTACAAGCTCTGCTTAGTTTGGTATCAGATAGTCGTGAGTGAAGAATGTCCCAGATTATTTATTTATTTTATGTCATTAATGCTATCACTCTATATTCTTACTCTATGGTTTTATCCAATGCATTTCTTGAGACGCTATCAACAAGTTTTGTTTTTTCATTAAAGTAAAGTAAAAATACTTAATTAGTTTCTAATGCCTTGTTAACTCCAAAGTTAACACCACTTTGAAAGTCATCGGTTCAAGGTTTAATTCCGTTAGCTCAGATAATCCCAGTTAGAATTAGTCGCTTTGATCGCTATTACATGTTTCCCTTGAATCCCTAGCCGTGTTTGTACGGAATCACAATTTACACCCTTATGTTTATGACATAATTAATTGATATGGAAACTAATGAACCCTGTTTATATTAGATTGTTTCAAGGTCAAAGGATTCCGAATAGGAAGGGAGATCTGTTGTTTTAGGTCGATGTTATTGTTTGATAGAATACGCAATTAGCTATCAATTATTTTGTCGGTTTGCTACGAGAATATTGTTGTACACCCTTTGGCACGTAACTTGGCCATGTTTTAGTTTATAATTTTCGGTTTTTTGCTGTGCTTACTTTCAGTTGTTCTTCACTCTAATTGGTTATCAATTCTATGGTTATTGAAATAATGTTTTTTTAAACTTGTCTGTTTTCCGAATGAAAACAGAAAAATTAAGTATAGGTTTCATTTTGAATTGAAACTAAATAATTCCTAAGGCTCATGCTTTTTCTAACTTTAGAGTACACCGCCTTTTACCCCACTACGGTGATGCAAAAAGGAGGGTTATGATGTTAAAAGTCTATGCAGGTATGTCCATCTATTACTGTGTAGTTTCTAAGTAACTTATCACATTTTGACCAATGAGGTGCCGTAGTCTGGTTCGTTTTTTTTTTTTGGTTTGGTTTTATTTCTATTTAAAGTAAAACAACGAACCAGTTATACGAATTAACGAATATAGTTAAAACAACGATTCAGTTGTTTTAACTATAAATTACCAAAAATACACCTATGTTTTTATGTAAGATAATTTCAAAAATAATTTTCTGGCTTCACTCTCCTAAACAGTTAAAATTATACTGCAAAGTGCATTAGCACCTACTTCTAAAACGATAAACAGTATTAGGTAACTTATAACAAATAGTGGAAAAAGACACTGCCAACAGTGGAACAAGTCTCAGTCTTGAACTTGTTGGGACATGTGTTACATACCAAACACTGGACCAGTTCAATGTTTCTTCTACTATGAAACCTGCTGAGTTTCGAGTGCCGTATCTAGTGTGATTTTAGTACTTTATTTATCTTTGAAATTCGATGAGTATGAAAAGTGAGTCGTCAAGAGTAAATAAACTAACGTTCGAATTAGTAAGATTACTATGATGATTAAAATGTTTTATTTTTAACTAGCTGTCTCGCGCGGTTTCACCCGCGTTCCCGTCATAAAAAGTAGCCTATGTCACCCGGGGATAGTGTAACTTCCCAGCAGTGAAAGAATTTTTCAAATCGGTTCAGTAGATTCGGAGCCTATTCAATGCAAACAAACAAACAAACAAACAATCAAATCTTTCCTCTTTATAATATTAGTATTAGTTTTATTTTTAATGAAGGTGAGTTTTTTACTCTTGGAGCCAATGAAACTGGCCGCAATGTCGCTGAAGGCTGACCAATGAGGAAAATCACGAGAGAGGCGTAATAATAATAATCGTTATATATTAATAGGCTTAAATAATATTATCCAACTATTTCACTGTAAATCCTGCAGTTTAAATACAATTAAATCATAAACGGTTTCTCGATCTCTCAGTAGAAGTGAGTACTGAAAATGCAATGTCACAGCTGACAGTGATGTCAGGATGCTATATCAATTCAAAATCTAGTTAAACCAAAATCAAATTGCATTTCGAACTACATATCGCTGAGATTTTATTGGTAGGGGGGTCACAAGTCGGGTGTGTTTGATAGCGTACTGTGCACTGTGCAGACAATGTTTGCATGTCAAACGCAGCCAGAAATCCGGGGTTTTAATCACACTCCAGCGCTGAACGGTTTGCTTTAGGTTTAGTTTAGGCTTTGACAAGGCTACTAGCTAAGCGAATTGAAAGTAAATATTTCAATTTTATGTTAGTGGGTGCTATTGTTTCGTCTTCGTGTTAAGATAAGGAGTATATTGTACTATTGGTGTGTTAATTTTTGTTCTGATCCTGTTTCGTATGGCACTTGCAGTTTTCAGATATATACGGTTTTACTAAAGAGTTGGATGCTCTTAGTTTCAGCTTTTCAGACAAATTCAGTCACTAGTCTAATTTAGCAATAGAAACGTTAGCTACTTTCGTTTTGTCTATCTCCAATTTATTTATGTCTCCATAAAAAAATCTCTTTATCTTTAAAGTTTTAGACTCGATATTTCAGTACGCAGAGGGAATTCAATGTCATCGCACTGAAATAACTTAACAAGGTTGAGTTTATGTGGAGAGTTGCAAACTTCGCAAACATTCATTCACTGGGACTTTTCTGTAATGAACCGCTTTATCAAACTTACGTTGAGTTTTGGGGATCGAGAAAAGTAAGAAGCTAATGAATAATTTATATTAAAAAATGTTTTTTTAAGTATTACTTCTGTCACATTTCCATTAGGAATTTTGTTTTTCTTTAGCTGTGTTTTAAACTCTTAAGATATCTGTCTTTATATTCTTTGCAGGAACTTTGTACTTTGGGATCGATTATATAGAAGCTGGTCATCCAAATTCGGTTTACTTACAAATTCAGTGTGGATTTTTTTTGGATTGTAGCCTATGTTGTTGATGGATGGTTGACGCGTGGTTGGTTATATACCTCTGGTTAGATACCCTATTGCGCTACAGCTGCTGTATTTGATTCCCACACAGGACGGTACCCAACTAATATGGCTTACCGATGTGCCTGCGCAGAAGATACATTTTCAAAGCGCGGGAAACGCTATTGATCGGCAGCTGCCGCCATGTTAGCGCGCGCCGTTTGGAGGGGCGTGACTTGCGAGTGAGACGGAACTAACAGCTACAGCACAGATTACTAAATAGTTACTATAAGCTGCAGTGTATTATGAACCTTATAGTGATCTAAGGTTGATTGTAAGTTTTAAGCATTCTTTCGTTAATCTTCGGGACCATACTTTCTTTTCTGTGCGAACGAAGATTCACGACGCGCCATATCAGTTGGGTACTACTGTAATGTGTGACCATCATGGAGGACACTTCTTTCTGTGTCTGCTTGTCCTGAGTCTGGGTATCAATATCTTACGTATGTGTATGTATGTAGTAGGTATATCAGTTATTAGGTACACACGGCTACATATCAAGCTATACATTTCCAATATAAGCTGACCTCTCATTGTACGTAAAATCCTATACAATGCGAGATCAGCTTATACTGGAAATGTATAGCTTGATGTGTTGCCGTGTGTACACGCTCTGTTTCGTTTGCGATCAGACAACCGTATGGGAAGAATGTTCTGAGATATCATTTAGAAAAGATAATATGGTTATTGGCAGATAACATATACTGATTTATTTGTAAATCCCAAGTGGAAACATGCATAATAAAATAACTCCAGCTGGCAATTGAGTAGGTATACAATAAATTTAACAGGCTATATTGAATTATTGATACTGAAGCATATAAAATGGCGTAGCGGTGACCGCATCATTAAATTAGCTAGAGCCACAGTTGGTAATCGTATTTGTCCTTATAAATAGCTAATAATAATATAATATTTAGATATTAATAATAAAATGTATTTATAATAGATAATCATTTGATATATATCCTATGTTTTTAAAAATCTGGTGAAAAATTTCTACCTCTCGGACTGACTATAGTCGATGCTGTAAGTGCCATATTTCCATGAATATTTATTTGTTTGTCTAGTATGTTATTTATTGTTTGTACTCGGAATTACTTCTACTTATTTTTATCTTTGTATTTATTAATAATAATAAGTATTGCACCGTTTTTAGTATCGTAATGCAGCTTATTCCGCACTAGTGCTTTTTTTCTTTACATTACAGCACAGTTTTATGATAGGTATAATCCCGATTATGTTAAGATTGTACCGCAACGAAGCATTCTTAATTTAAACGGGTAAACCAGTTTGACAGCGCACCCCTGTCAAAAAAAAATATATATGCGCGCCATATTTGTTAACGTTCTCATTGTATGGTTGATTACTATCAAAAAATCTACATAAAAAACACAATTCTGTTTTTTTCCTCGAAGGTGTGTTGATAACGTGTGTGCATTTATAATTACACTCTCGGCTCCCTTTCCAAAATTAATACCGCCTCGTCTATAATTACTAACTTTGCACACATGTATCATAATGTACTATTATGTCCTATAATATAGTTTTGCATGTAACATATTAAGCCCATCACAGACGTAGCTATAATATATATTAATATGCCGAGCTATAATATAAATTACAGTACAGTTTGGTGAAGTAACAGAAATATATATATTATAGCTGCGTGTGCGCCAGTGTGCGGTCACTCAAAGATTAGTATTGAAAATATATCGTAATATGCCTTGCTATGATTTATATTAATATATATCATAGCTACGTCTGGGGTGGGCTTTATATCTGGATTAACTTGTATTAGTATATACAGGTCGTTGTTTTGGTCAGCGACGAGCGACTCAGGGTCGATAATACAAATGATACTGGTGCTAAAAAAAATATAAAAAAAATACTTTATTTTTTTTAAATAATAAAAATAAAAAAAATAAAATTTTGAAAATCATGTTATAAGCTAAAGTGTAGACATAATACTCAACGGGAGTACGAGGGAGTAAAGGGGTGGGGCGATGGCGGCTTGCGCCTAGCTCTAGTCTGTGCACGTGCCTAGTAACCATACTTTACAATAATTTTATGTCAAATTGAATAAGGTATTTCTCAACATATTTACAGTATTTAATGGAATTAAGTCCATTTTTGGGGAATATATATTTTGTACTACCGCTCCTGGGTCGCTTGTCGCCGACCAAAACAACACCCAGTATGTATAAGTAGGTATATGTATTTTTTTATTCTCATATATTATTGACTATTCAGTAAGGCAAATATATTATACATTATATTTGATACACGCAACCCACAGACCGTCGAAATATAAGCATTAACTAACACAATATTATTAAATGATGTACAATAGGTATAATATAGGCAAATAAAGATACCATATTTACCTAACAACCAATTTTATTCTCTCTCACGAATATTTAAGGTATAGACTTCTGTGCAGCAGATTTTGAAGAGTGGTTATACAATGAGATGTAAACAATGGCCTTTGCGTATTACGATAATGTCTGCCAAATGTCTGCCTTTCATATCGGTTATCTTTCCCAAAATTGAGTTGGATATACTCGTTATTTTGGCACACAAAGGTGTTTTGGCATAAGGTACCTCTAGGTTATAACTTGATACTGCCAACTACGGACTAAGTTTCAATGGAATATCCATTCTACGAATTGGTAAGCTGTTTTAAAGACTTGAGGGTGAAGATTACTATCGATTTTATGGTAGTTGCGTATATAAGTATAATTTGGTCTTATCTGCTGAAGGATTCATTATGTATGAGTGAGATCATGTCTTGGCAAATTGGTAGTTAAGAAACTACTAATCGCAGGAGCGTTGGCGTAAGTGTCTTACAAGTTATAAAATATCTATTATTTATTTTTAAGTTTATATTTTTTTAAAAGAACGGGTTACGCTCACGGGATGGTCACGGGAGTGCCGGCAGAAGTGAAAACTTGAATATTAACGTTGTGCATTTTTGAAACTAGACATTTTTCACATAGTGTTTTTATACAAGGGAAAGCTAGTTCAAGATACATGTACATATAATACTTTTGAATAAGATTTTTTAATTAGAGAATATTATAAGAATTTTAACATAACCCCAGTATAAATACAGTCTAATCTGCAACTACTCTCCCTCCGTCTTACGAATTTCCGATCATGGTCATCTGACGCGAGTTTAAAATTTTTTACCCGTCCCAAAAAGTGCACAACGCCGCTAAAGAATTTTTTACTTCAAAAAAATTGTGAATTTATCTTAAAACTTGGAAATGGCATAAAAATATAACCAGAGTCAATAATTAAAAAAAATCATAAAATCGAAAATATAAAACCATAAGAATTTTATTGGAATTATTTTTCTTTTTCTCATAAGACATAATCTCAGCTTTCAAGTGTTTTGATTTGGACTATTATTTACAAGACACCCGGTATACTGATAAGAGTAATAATAAAACAATAAAACCCAGTCAAGCCAAGAACAATTGAAGCAGGGTTTGAAAACCGGAAAAAATCAAACCGGTAAACGCGTTCATTGGAAACTTTTCCATTCAGTTAATTACCGGTTTAAAGAATATCTAGAAAAGTGCGGGATGGAAAATAGTCAAAGAATATTTGAGATCCAAGGCGAGACAATAGTATGGTTTTACAAGTTTAATGCATATCGCAGTATCGCAGCTATAATTACTGACTGTGTAGTTGAGAGTACAAAGTTTCTTTAAGTTCCTTTGTGTGATTGTAAATCTCAAGTTTTATCATTTCTCTATTCAGTTAAAAATATACTGCTGGAACAAACTAAATCAGGGAACAAACTTGATAATGCTCAGAACTTAGTGACGTGCATTAAAATTCTACCAACAATTCACTCGAGTAACATTTTAAATTACTTAGGTACTTTTTCTAGCGATACCTTTTGAGTAGATATAAAAAAAAAAATTAATAAGATTTTTTTTATTAATGGTTGACAAGTATGCGACAGACGATTTTTGTGGGTTGTAGGGACAGAACAATAGCTGTGGGAAAACCGTAATGGGGAGCCCATTGCAAATCCCAACGATGCAATATAGGAAAGACCAACGAATTTTTGCGTGGATAGCGGAGGTGACACGACGATTTGAGGATTAGCTCGGCATCGTTGCCAAGTGGTGATGACTGCATCAGATCATTAATTCTACCCGCTAAGAGGATCTAAGCTACGCAATGTAGGTAGCTAGGTAAATTACAAATTCCTTCTATTATAAAGGGATAGTTTTCAGCGGGTCATATAATGACTGGTCTAATGTTAAACGGTAACTTATATTGGACGTGTAAAACCAGGATTAGAAGAACTAAACCAAAATAACTCAAGAATACATTAGACTCATCTAAAATCATTCTTTCACATCACTAGACTTACAGCACAAGTAAATTAACCTTTTGTTCTGGATGTTTATTTTGTCTAACTGCTGTGTATACGTAACAAAGTATAGAGAATAAAACACGGTCTCTCTCTTAATGATACCAAGATATTTCCTTTTATTCGCACTTAGACTATGAATATTATGTATACGGTAGATTGTGAGCTTTTGACAATTTATTTAAACTAGGAATGGTCTTAGGAACTTTAAAACCAGTTTTATCTTGAAAAACCGGCCAAACGCGAGTCGAATTGTAAAGAAAATAAAAATGCCATTAAAATTTATTTAAAAAGAAAAATATTTTATTCATATTAATAATTTTTTTTTTTCATAAGGAATAAAAAAAAAAATGTTTTCAATTTTCTGTTTCTACGTCACAATACGAACAAAATTATGTACAACAATCTTGCTCTCAAGTTGCTAGAAGTTATCCAAAATATTATTTTATATTTTCCTTGACCATGGTTTTTTAACCTACGTAAAGTTTGACGAGGTGGAACAAATCTCGCAGGGACCTCACTATGTTTAGCCATAAAGGTCAAATTTGATAACTTCTAGCAACTTGTGACCAAGATTGTCATATATAATTTTGTTCGTATTTATAATTCACCTGTATAATCTGTGCTAAACTTTATCTGTGCTATAAGACGTTACTTCATACCAAATTTCTGAGTTCACAGGAAGTACCCTGTAGGTTTAGATTCCCTTGCGAGTGTCGAAAATTTGCAGCATAAACGGCTGTATCTTTTAATTGCGTTGGTTTAGAAGTTTGTTTTTTTCACAGCTCCAAGGGACAGTAGACTTGAGTATTTGATATGAATTTCAGCTTTATACCTCCACGCGTTCCTGAGAAAAAGGGTCTTGACAGACAGACGGACGGACGAAAAAAGTGATCCTATAAGGGTTCAGTTTTTTCCTTTTGAGGTACGGAACTCTAAAAAGCTCTCATTCGGAGAATTTATTGTAGCCTATATCTCTTCTTATTTCATGCGTCCATATTCATTCTCATATTATTATCATCGTCATTATACAGGGTGTTGTTTTGAGCAGACAGAAAATATAAGAAACAGTTGGCCCTACAATAAAAAAATATTAAAATATTAATTGATCAATCTCACTAATATTATAAATGCGAAAGTTTGAATGGATGTATGTATGTTTGTTACTCAAACACGCTTCAACAACTGAACGGATTAGGATGAAATTTGGCATGCAGATAGAATATGTTCTGGATTAACGCATACTTTTTATCCCGGGAAAACAAGATATACCTCGGGTACGCGAGTGAAACCGCGGGGCGCAACGAGTGTTTTAATATTTATAAAAAAATGCATAAATATTAGAGCCTTATAATATAAAGCTTTATACCTATAATTCACGATAAAAAGCACATTTCAGATTCAGCTTCTTAGTATACCTAAATTCAATTGGCAATTAGTAGTAAGATAATCTCGAGACAGAACTTTGGCGTCGATTGCCGAACAAATACCTTTAAAAGGCTAGGAATTGAATTCCGTAACAGTATTACGGAAACTTTACTAATTGCGCCAACTTTTAATCACTGTTTCTACCATCCAGTTGTCGAACGCAGTGAATATATTTTGCCAGTTAAGTTTATTTTTAACTTGTTTCCACTCCGCGACTTCAACCGCGTCTCAGGCATATTATTATAACAATATATTGTTTTATGCCAGAGACGCGGGTGATATCGCGGAATGAAAATTTGTTATAAATAATACTATTACTTATATTTTAGAGTAAGCACCTACTATTCTAAGCCTAATTTAAAGTATAAGTGAGTAGCCTTTATTTTCTCAAAGAGCAGCTCGAGTGGGGAAGTTCATCCACCTTACAAAATACCGCAGCCAAATAACTTTATGTTTTGTTCCTGCGCATGAGTAAGATTGCCAGAGATCATTGGGGAGTGGGAAAGGGTCGGTAACGCGTGAGTGATGCCCCGTTTACCACCAGGCGTACGCTTTTTAAATGACTTCGTCGTTTTAATAAATGCTACGTAGAATATTGTATCAGTTGCTGGTTGAAATACCACCAGGCGGGATAGGAAGTTATTTCTTTGGAGCTAACATTTTTGTGTCGTATCTTTGATGTAGGTACCTAAGTATTAAGAGAGATAGAGCATAGCTTTTGTTCCATTAGGTTTATTCGCTAAAAGAGCAGCTCGACTGGGGAAGTCAACCAGCTTTATGTTGTGTAAAGTTGTGTTCCTGCGCGTGAGTAAGGTCGCCAGTGCTCATAGGGGAAGGGGGCAAAGGTTGGTAATGCGTAAGCGATGATTCGTGCGTTGCAAGCGTTCATATGGCTACGGTGACCGCTTACCATCAGGCGGGCCTTGTTAACCGACCTAGTCGTACAAAAAAAGGCGGAGAAAGGAGGCCTGTGTGGGTGCAGCGGTGGGATATTATAGGCTGATGATGATGATACGCAGCACGTGGTATTTAAATAAACATGAATAGACTGCTGGAGTATATCAAGTATATAAAATGATACGATAGAAGTATATAAAATGATACAAGTAAAATATTTATATATTAATAAAAAAAAAATATGAATTACAATGAGAAAAAAAAATGTCGTCATCTAAATTCCATTTCATCGAAAATCATGGAAAATATGATTCGTCTGCTAAGAAAAATTACGTTTTTAAGCATAGAATATAGATTGGTATTCTATTATGAATATAACATTACCTATGAATATATAATATTTGTTTGTCTGAATAGATTAGACTGGAACTAGGTTATTATTCTCTGTAGTTTTTGTAGTACCTACTTGTAGGTACAGGTTGATGTGTGAATTTATTCACATTTTTTTAATGAGCTACAGTATACTTTTACTTATTTATATAAGATCACTGTCAATAATGATGCAATTTTTATGAAAATATCCGCAGCTTTATGTCATTTTATTTTCCACCAGGGGAGTCCTCGACGCGGAAAAACTTTTATTGACTGTACAGAAAATACCCCAGGGAATCGACTAGCAGGTCGAGCAAACATCGAATTTCTGATGCCACAACTCTACTGTTGTGCGGGAATTTATTGGTCCGTTTACACAAGGTAAGTTCGATGGTGTGGTCGAGTAATATTCAATTCGACTTTCAAAATAGAAAAAATATGGTTGCTAGCGAGGGCAAGCGAGATAGACAAAACATACCAAGGTGCATAACTTCAAATGTACTACAACTTGAATTTATACATTTTCTTGATTTTACCAATCAAGTAATACAAAATGTACCTGCATAAAGAAAACTTGGTAAAATATTTCCAGAATATTTTTTTATATTATAACATGTTATAACAACAACAAAGCACTATTAAACCGCCAAGTTTTAAGAAGACTTTGCAAAACGCTAGACTTATCGTAAAGTGGCGTATTACTCTCACTTGACGAAACTTTTCAAGAAGTGCATTATCCGATATCGTTCGAAAACTTCACGTGTGAACGGGTCTTTACTGCATCCTCTAGTTGACAAAGTGCAGCATTTTAAGACTTATTTGTTGGTAGCGTAGTTTTAGCCAAGTTCCAGGCTACGTTTACTTCTAAAAACCTCAGAAGAAATGATAATTTTCCGTTTTGCTTTACGTTCGATGATGAAAATTTACTCTTTTTTTTTATATTTAATAGGCTTGCGCTTGACCGCAATCCCGCCTGATGGTAAGCGAAGATGTAGTCTAGGGTGGACCGCGCGTACCCATAAGATGCCTGTTCACTCTGGCCTTGAATAGACCCATGTTATAATTGTTAGGAAACACGTTGTCTGGGAGAGCATTCCACAACTTGGCCGTGCGTATAAGGTAAGAGGAAGCGAAACGCTTGGTACGGCAAGACGGGATGTCGACGACGAAGCGGTGAAGACCCCCCCGACGCCTAGTGGTCCGATAGAAGAAAGAGGATGGAGGGACAAGATTATGGAGTTCTTTATCGCATTCTCCGTGGAACAAAGCCAAACATAGTCAGATTGTCCAAAAAATATATAAAAAATGTAACCTTGCTGAGTTTCTTGCCGGATTCTTCTCAGTTGAAGGCCGAGTTCCGAACCGGTGGTAACTTCAGTAAATTTGACCTTCATAAGTGCCCTTCTGGGGCCTAAATTGAATAAATGGCTTTGACTTTGACTTTGACTTTGAACAATCTGTAGAATACCGTCAAACTTGCAACCTGACGCCGATGATCCAGGTTTTGCAGTTTCTTGCTCGTTAGGTCGCAATCGCCAATTATCCTTCGAACGCGTCTATCTAACGAGTCCAAAGTTGCTAGTTGATATTTGGCTGAGCCATCCCACAGATGAGAACAGTACTCCATGCAAGGTCGAACTTGAGCTTTGTATAAGTTTAGAAGCTGTTCATTTGTGAAGTACCGTCTCACCTTGTTCAGGATACCAAGTTTTTTGGCAACAGTCTTAGCCTTTGCCTCGATGGACCGTCCGAAATTAAGGTCAGAGGATAAATTGAGACCCAAAAGATCTACTCAAAATACAATTGAAATGTTATAAGAATGGAAAAGCCATGGTGAGGTGATATTGGTAAATGAAATAATTTACACCGTCCATAGCAACATTGCTGGTTACATTATGATACATGTGTGCAAAGTTGGTAATTACAGACGAGGCGATATTAAGATAACGAAGCCGAGAGTGTAATGATCAATGCACACGCGTGTCATACAACATTTTTCAACACACTTGTGAAGAAAAACAGTTTTTTTTTTTTTTAACAGAGTAGATTTTTTTATAATAATCAATGAGAACAAATAGGGCGTGTAAGTTTTTTTTTGACAGTGGTTTACTGGTAATGTAAAGTAAAAAGCACTAGTGCGTAATAAGCTGCATTAAGATACTAAAAACGGTGCAATAAATGTCAATTTACGAGCAAGTGTGTTGAAAACAATATTAAACAACAAATGTACATAATAACTCTATTATACGAACCGAAAATGCAATAAATAAATACTGAAATCAAGACTGTATTACCTAACTTTGAAATTCGAAACACCAATTTACTGTAGTGCGAATGCCCATGAATTCAAAATACGTTTACTCGAATGCATGCTATTGCGAAAAACTCTTGTTCGAATGTTCACGAGTTCGAAATACGTTAGTGGGAAAGTGTGCTATTACGAAAATCTCTGGTTCGAATATTTTTCATCGCGACGTATTTTAAAATAAAATAGAAATAAACGAGAGCCGATAAAAAATATTTTCCAGCAGGTTCTCATAATCAAGTCCCCGTATACGCATTATGTAATTTAGGCTCATAATCTTTCATTGTTTAATTTTTTTTGAACTAAGATTTTTCGCATATTTTTGAAAAAAAAAAACCTATTTCGCAATGTAAACTTTCATACCAGAGTTTTTCGTAATAGCATACTTTCGAATCAGAACATTCGAACAAAAGTTTTTCGCAATAGCATACATTCGAATAAATGTATTTCGAACTCATGAACATTCGCACTCCAGTCGATCGGTGCTTCGAATTTCGAAGTTACGAAATACATACAGCCTGAAATTAAAAATACACTTAATGGGAGTAAATTAAAAAGTAATCAAATGAAAGAATTAAGTGTGCAAATTCATTACACAGTATTTCCTGCAATGCCATTGACACGGCAACATGTCGCATGCTCTCACGAGAAGTACAAGCATTTCATAATGATTAACAAATATACATTATTGTTTTACAAGTAAATTTCCATGACACAAAAATTAAGAATATTTGTTATACTTTTTTTAAAGCGAGAAGTACAAAATCTTTAGTAACTATTAAGTATTAAATTATTATAAAAGTATTTTTTTTTATTTAAGAGGAAACACTGGTGGTGTTTTTTCCATACAAACGTAATCCTCAGTTTCCTCTCTGGATAATGACACTAGAGCAATGATTATTTTACCATGCAATCTGTAGCTGCCACTGTATGTCCCTCGGTTTCGTTTTTCTCCATAAATTAATTATTATAAAAACTAAAAATCTTCTAAAATCACAAAAACTCATCATTTTTAACTGTCCTTATCAGACGTCCAGAAAACAAATATGACGAATATAAATAATAAAAGGAAAACCGACCGACATAGCCAAAGCCCTTCTTATTACTATTCTTGAAAAATAATTAAAATCGATTCAGTATTGGAGGAGGAAACTGGGGATTACGAAATAGCGATTTCGTCAATTTTAAATAGGTATAATCGATCCAAGCTGCAGTTGTCTCTATCGCCTGTATTCGGGCAGGGTTGAGGGAGGAGAGGCTTAGACAAATACATATACAGTCAAAGAAGTGTCGCGTAGTAGTCGATAATATATTATCGATACCTGCTCTAGTGTTGTTCATCGATATCGATATAGTATTACGTCTTTGGTAACCTACGTGTAAGGTATAGTGTGCCCTAACCAAGATTGTTCTTTTTTATACTTTTGAGTGATGAAGGATTAAAGAACAAGAAATGTGATCGTTCAAAGGTTATCATAATATCTAATATTTAGTAACCTTTTTCAAAATAACAGGACAAAATATCTATTTTTAATTGACTTAAAAAAAGGAGATTATCAATTCGACACGTATGTATGTATTATTGGACTGCCAAACAATATTATATATTCAAATGATAATCTATTAGGACTTCCAAACAAATATACAACATTTTATAGGTGTATGTATGGTTGTAAGTATGTATATTTTTCCACGCATTTTTCGGAAACTATTAATCGGATTGTGACTATACTTTTTAGTTTCGTACCCGAAGGGTGCCAAACAAGACTCCGCTGTCCGTCCGTGCGTCTGTCTATCAGTGAGCTGTATCTCATGAACGGTAATAGGTAGACAGCTGAAATTTTCAGAGAATGTGTATTTCTATGACCGCTATAACAAAAAATAATAAAAATAAAAAAGAAAAATTAAAAAACTTCCTCACAAAATTTCAGGCTTCCAAACTAATATACAAAATTTCATAGGTGTATGTTTGTCCACGCATTTCTCTGAAACTATTAATCGGATTGTGACATTTTTTTTATTGGTTTACATTTACTTCAACTCAGTGAGAGTTTTATTAAAATCGGTTCAGTTGTTTTCAAGATATGGAATAAGTAATACGTGCGGCGGCTTGGCTTGAGCTTGGTCAAATTCTAAATAATACGAAATAAAAAAGTTGGTAATTGAAATAAAAAAGTAATTTAAAAAATTAAATCGACTTCAAAATACACAAAAAAAAAGATTTTTTTTTTCTTTTTTTATCGACTTCCAAATGCACTAAAAAGAATGAAATAACTCTAATCTAACGCTGATTTGAAGTCAGCGAAAGAGCACGACGTATTCCAGTAAAAATATTTCGCTGACTTTAAGACAGTGTCAGATTAGAGTTATTTTTAATATTTTGTGAAGAAGTTTCATCAAAATCGGTTCAGTTTTTTTCAAGATATGGAGTAATACGCGTGAAGGCCTGGCTTGATACGAGCTACGTTTTATTATGATTCTACAATATTATTTCAAGGGCTTGTTTTATACGTATAAATAAGCTCTTTCACTAGTAAAAAAAACTACTTCATAATACACAAAAAAATATGAAATAACTGTAAACTGAAAATATCTTAAAGTCACGAAAGAGCACGTCGTATATATTCAATTAAAAATATTATAGCTGACATCAAGACAGTGTCAGATTAGAGTTATTAAAAGTAAATGTAAATATAAGGCATTAAAAAAAGAATGTTCACAATTCGATAAATAGTTTCGAAGAAATGCGTGGACTGTGGACAAATATAAATCTATAAAATGTTGTATAGGTATTTGTTTGGAAGCCCTAATAGATTATCATTATGTGAATATAATGCAGTTCCAATAATATTACATACATAAATGTTGAATATATAATCTATTTTCATATATCGACTCAAAATACAAATAAAATAACGTATGGTTAGGTATTTGTTCTAATTTCAAAATCCCTAATGTCACTTGGAACAACAGAACTGCAAGCGCTGAAAGGTATATCAACTTGCCAGTCGCCGGCCGAATCACAGAAATATAATATTACAAGTAAAGTAAAATCGAGGGGCGGGCGGTCGGTGGGAGCGGTGCGAGCTACGGCACGCACACTTGCACCATGCACAGTCTGTTCACTCACACATTGATTTCCGGGCCACAGCGCGACAGCAATAGATTTGTTAAATACCTATCTTTCAAATTTCTTGCAGCCATCCTTTCATCTTAACAGATACGGATATAATGTAATGTTATGAAAATAATAATTGCTTTAACTTGGAGTTTATGAAAGTCGAAGCTCCTGTAGTTACATCATCAGCATTAATTTTCTATATATTTTTGTAGAATCTTTTTAAATTATTAACCAAATTGAGGGAGCTTACTTCCTGTTGAAAATATAATTAATTGGTATTTTAGAAGATAATTTGTTTCATTTATTTAGCAACATCAGCTACTAAACATTCTATTTTCTACAGATAAGTACATTAACTCTATTTAATATGTACATGAAATGAAATGAAAATATAGGCGATGATAGCTCAGTGGTAGTGATGTCGGATACCGAGACGAAGGTCCCGGGTTCGAATCCTACAATGAGCTTGAGCTTTCGGTGAAGGAAAACATCGTGAGGAAACCATAGCACGGTGGTAGGGTACATTGTAGTACCCGCCTGGCTGGCTACCACCCTCAAGTTCAAAATCACCTATCGGTGTGTTCCGACAGCTGCACTTGAGAGCCAGTTCCTTCTAGGCTTTGTGTGCTTACCACCTTCGGCCGCATCATCACTTACCATGGTGAGATTTCGGCCAAACACAGGCTTATAATGTAAAAAAAAAAATGTATTAAAAATATACACCCCAAATTAAAGTACGCAAATAAAGAATAAGTAAATTAAAATGCATTTATTTTGTAAGTAAGTATTACGAGTAGTTGTATACAAAGGGAATAAAAGAAGCGTATTTCTTTTTATTAGCATATAAAATGAATTTTATCTTAACATCACTATTCTTTGCCAAATGAAACCCCAAGTGAAATAACAATTCGAAGGTTGATATTATTTTAAGAAACCTTTTGTCCACTTACGTTGGATCTAATTTACTAACATACCTGTAGTTTAAAAAAAGCTTTTGTGTGAGAGAAAGCAAAATATTCAAAATATGTGGACCTATTTTCTACACAATATATTCTTTGACCATATTATCACAGTGTAAATATGATATTGAAATGAAATATGAAAAGTAATGAAATGAAATATTTTTATTGCTGCAAAATACAACACAGTAGGTACAAATGATACACATAAAGTATAAATCTTAACAAACTATTTACAAAAAGAACCTCATACCGTAACATAATATTGTATACAATTCCTGAGATGGATATCATCAAGGGTTCCTCACTAGGCAAATTAATATTATAAAATAAATATTATATAAATAATATAATATTTTTTAATAAATCCTTACTTGATGAAGTTATAAGTGAAAGTTACAAATGCAGCAGCTGAAAAACACCGGCAGGTGCTTGGTGTAGGCATTTATTTTGGTGGTAGTACGAGCACGGTAGTGAAACTAAGATCCCTATTTATAAGTCATACTAGCTGCCCGGCGCAACTTCGTTCGCGTGGTGCTACCCTACGCTGTGGTGCTACCCTACCCTACCCTACATTGACTGCAGCGCCATCTGCCGGGCTGATTTATGAATCTAAACCATCCAGGGTGCCACCCACAATCAATCACATCTGTCCAGCCGTTTAGGAGGAGTTCAGTGACATACGTGCAGTAGAATTTTATATATAAAGATATTGAGTTAGGGTCAAGCAATTGATTTTGAATCCAGGAACTATGATTGAAGATTTATTTTCAATTTACACATTATTCGTGAGTCTCGACATTAACCCCCCCTACTCATAAAACGTTATTTAACTAATAAGCTGATTAAGTGGTCACCTAAATAACGTCAAATTGTTTGACAATGGCCCTGATTCTGTTGTTCACAACTAAACTAATTTTAATCTCACTGTCTCTTTCTAACAAAGAACATAGAAAAGGATGTAAGAAATTTAGTTCTGTCAAATTAGTCCAATGCTTGTTTTCAATATAAATTTAGTCGCCATCTATCGCGGTTACGCCTAAATGCACGCAAAATAAGACGGCAAAGATTAATTTGACAATGTTCTATCCTTTTTCAATAATATTCGTAAGAAAGAGATGGGATGTGACTAAAATTAGTTTAGTGCGATTTACAACAGAATCGGCACCAATGACAGCAAGGTGACGTTATTTATTTGACCATTTATTCAGTAGATTTAGTTAAATAGCGTTTATGAGTAAGGCCGTTAGTATTGATTTTAGTACAAGCCTTAGTGATAACTAAGGCTTGTGATAACTTTAAAAAAACTTTTAAAGTTAACTTTTTTAAGTTTTTTTTGTGAAAGTGATAACTTTAGCTGTATCTTCATCACTATACTTTATTGATCCTATTCACTTTTACTCATCCTATTATCGTTTAGGCTTATTAACACTGAACATGTATTACAATTAAATACAAATAATAAATTAATAGAAAACAATTTGCTAGTGTTTTTTTAAATACGAGCTATGGTGCTAGAAATGTTAATAAAGCTATTTACGCGATCCATTTCAACAAAAAATTTGAATATTGCATTTGTATTATTTGCCATGAACTGTTTGCCGAGCACTTAACAAAACTCTCAAGAATTTGTTCTGAAGATATAATTTCCGCAAACACGGTACTTTATTTTTACATCGTTTCTCTCTCCGAGTAATATTCATCGAAAATATTTTACTTGCATTATTTTATACTTAATGCTAAAACATTAAACTAATAAGTCTTACCTTTTACAATAAATAAATACGCCCAACATAGCACTTGAGTTTAAAAATGGAACATTTTTGAATTTCGTAAAGTATAAAAATAACACATAATGAAGAAAAAAATGATAGTAGAGTTTTGTTGAAGAGTTTATAATCAAGCGAATACATAAAAAAAACTATCCATAGACCAGTGACCACTGATAGATAAACCCAACGTGATGAGTCTTGGTCCTTTATACTAGAAAAGAAGAAAAAGATTCTGATATAACGAGACTGAACAAACGGAGCGTTAAGCCTATTGCCGATTCGACCGTTCAACCATGACTTTTTAGGGTACCGTTGATATTAATATTTTTTGTCATCGTTTGGTCATGCGTACTGAAAAGCCTTAATGAAGACACGATTTTCGAAGTTGAAATACGTGAGTATATTTAATATTCTGGTTAATATTTTTTACAGTAATTTAAGAAACCTTTAAACAGCTCTTTCTTTGTCTGATTTAATTGCTATAACTACTAAAACTATCATCACTAACACAGATGATTAGCAATAGACATGTCTGGGCTGAAATGACGATATTTATGTACGCTCAAAGCTTTGACGATTTCAGTAACTACCTAATATATTACACGGCAAAATTAAGGTTGTTTGTGTTACACCTTCATACGAACAATTATTGCTATTACATAACTTGTTAATTTGCATTCACATCTAAGGTAATCGTGATACGGGTTAAATAGAGCTTAGCGAATGTTTGCAGGAAAATTCGTCAGTTAATCTGCTGATTTACTCAGATGGATCATAGTAAAATTAATTATTAACTTGAGTCTGATGTTTAAAATTATGAGAAATCTTAGAGACCGATTTAAAAATATACTTTATACCATTCTCCCTCTCTTAAGTTTATTTTATTCACTGAAAACAGTGAATAAAAAACCCTTTTAATCATTGTTTTGGTGTTTGAATTTAGAACACACCAATATATATTCGACCACCTACTCAATGCTATGCAACCTCCTTGCGAAAAAATACTCGATACAAAATCCTTATGTAAATAACTCCTCGAGATTTGATTGGTCGACATTTTCGACAAGGAGTTTAGCATTAGAATAGAAACTGTGTTGTGTTCTTTGCTGTCATTAGTAAATTGGCGCTATTTTGAATACTGTAAGTTGTACGAACAAAAAGTTTAGTGTAACTTAACAAGCCGATCGAAAATTTCAAGTGATGAAGATGTGTTACTTAACACCTGAGTTTATGAAAGAGAGGGTGGCCGATATAGTAGAAAACTTGCTACCCAACAAATTACGGCTAGTTTACATCAAAGCCTACGATGAGTTTTGCAAATGGAAAAATGAAAATCAAGCTTCTGGCACATTTTCAGAGATTGGTTTCGCTTAAATATTTCTTTTTCTCGTAGTCATGGTATAAAGTATAGTATGCAACTCTTGAATAAAACGGATTTATATCGAGGGCCATGAATCTCTCCCGTCGCTCAGGATTATAACACTTGAATCTCCCTACGGTCGTGATTCAGTCGTTACAATTCTTCACTTGCTCGTGATTCATCTATGGCCCTCGCTTTAAATCCGTCCTAGCTTTAACATTGGCAGTTTATAATGACTGCAGAAGATTCTCGTTCAAAAATTAAAAGAGTGAGGACGGAAGGAGGAAGAAAGCCAGTCCATTAGAATTAGGTCCTTTGATTTTTACTTCTCGTAGGCACATGCAGGATTCTTCATGACATTTTCTTTCAGCGAAAACTTTTTAAGAGCGGTAGAGCATATCTGGATACCCCCACCATACAGAATACCGCAGCCAAATAACTTTATGTTCCTGCACGTGAGTAAGGTCGCCAGAGTTCAAAAGGGAGGGGAAGAGTCGGTAATGCCACGTGTGTTACAAGCGTCCTTATGGCTACGGTGACTGCTTACTATCAGGCAGGCCATATGCTTGTGTACCGACTTGAAAACACTAGTTGCTTTCATGAAATTAATCTAAGCTTCCAAGTTCTTATGATATCTTTCAGGAGCTCAATCTAAGCTTCCACGTTCTTGAGATGTCTTTCAGGAGCTCAATTTAAGCTTCCACGATCTTGAGATGTGCGTTTCGAATACAACATTTCCACTAAGCTATACGGCAGATACGTTTTAGTATAATTTCACAATAGAAAAATATACAGAAATCTTGCTTATTCTATATTGGCTTAAAGCCACTCTTAAACCACTAAAATACTGCATTAGTAGAGGGTCCTTTAAGGCATATTATTTCGGGGTATTCCCCAGGCATACCGGTTTTTCTACATTTTTTTCTTTAACGCCTAAGCTAATGGCTGAACCTACTCACAAGTATTCAAAAAATTGGTTTTATATCTAGCCTTTTTATGCTCATCTTTTCAATACTCTTGGGTAAATCTTTATGGACATATCGGTTATGCAAAAAAATATAAAGCAAACTTTAGGAAATTTACACCAAAATTTTATTCAAAGAAAGTTATTTACCTATAATGAAATTATTTTCTTTAAAGAAATGAAACAGGTGTAGATGATTCTTAACCGCATTATTCTAGTAGGTACCAGGGGACTAGCACTCGTAGGTGTAATTGAGTATGGAGCTGGGATTAATTGAAGCAGAAATGTATCAGGAGTGCAAAACCAGCCGGTAGCGCAAGCCAACGCAGGCGCGGTGCGTACCCCACATCGCAGTGGCATCCCTACTAACGCCACGGTTACACGTACCATTGGAAACCAACACAGAGTTTCCGAACGAGTCTCCAGAAAAAAGTATCAATTTCAAATTCTACCAGTACTCGCTATATGCGAATTAAAAATAAAACTCGCGTTCCAAGTTTGAAAAGTTTGACAAGTGAACAAAAGACTGAGTGAGTTCGCGGCGTTCTTTTGTTTTTAAATCTTTTGTACTCGCTGAGATGCCGCTGAGTGTATTGTTTTTTTTTTCTTGGAAGTGTTGACGATTAATTAAATAGAACGGTTTTTGTGTGGATAAATGAAACTTTGTCTGGTTTCTAAACTGTTCTTATTGTGGTCGCTAATGGCAAAGTTTTATCGACATTTCGATGCGAGTTGTTCCCGCAAGTTTGTCAATTCGGTTTACTAGGTAAGAATTTATTTTAGCTATAACTTTTATATCTATACTATCAAATAACGATTGTAATAAAATGTCATAGAAGTAATTATCAAAGTCGTTAACTCGATTGGACCGTCAACTCGAAAAGGCATTTGTTGATTTTATTTCAAATCAAATGTACGGCTAGAAGTTTTATTACTTTTCCAATAATGACATGAAATCGTAAAGCCGTTTAGAGATTTCTCAGCGATATTTCACGGTTTATCGTTCGCAATTACATGTTACATTTGGTTTAAAGGACTATTACTTGAGTTTACATAAAGAATCTTTGTGTTGTAATTTTGTATAGGAACTACTCACATAGTAAAAAAAAGTTTCCAACTATAATAAATGTATTTTCTAATCATGAAATAATGCTGATAAGTAGAAACGCACGTTTCACACGTCAACATTTTACATTTAATGCATAGCATTGTAAATACCAACTATACCAGCTACACTTTATATATTTTAAAAATACTCTGACATTTTCTAGTTGATACTTTAAAATAATATGTGCAGTGAGATAAGCCAGAACTGTCATTAGGTTGAGTAAACACATTACAGCGCTATCTAAAAGTTTGATGCACTCTGGGCGGTCTCATTAATCTTAGATATGCAAAATCCTATGCTATTTTTAAACCTAAATATCTTAACGTATTTGTAGTTTAAGATTATATTAGTGGCCTTATTTGATCTTATTTTAAATTAGTGATTATTTATATTTAGCCTAAGGATATTCACTAATGAACTTATGCCTTTCTCGTGAATTGATGACTATTTTTTTCTTCACTTCGAAATAAATGCTGCTTTGTAAGCGTGTTTCGTCGATTCATCATTAAAGACCGGATTATATGCATTTGTTTATTTAAGAGATTTTCAACGGTAATAGCATATTTTACCTAAGATCTAGTTATGATGCATATTATCGATACATTTACAATATTTATCGAGCGAGCGACCTATGTGCTAACATAGCACCTCAGTTCAAATTCTGCCTAGTTACCTTAGTGGATGTGGAGTGATCCCAAAAATATTTTGAATGATCTTACCACTGAACATTTTGAACAATTCTTGATAGTCTACGTTTAGAAAAATATTAAATATTGTAAATGTAATGTAATGGTACTGTACCTATTATCTATCAATGGATAATTTACTAATTGTATACTGATTTTGAAATAATAAAATACACTAATTTACTTATCTAATTTTTTTAGGTTTCTTGACTTATCATTTAATTTCGCCAATTTTCATGCATATTCTGCCAAATTTCATACATTTTTCATGCATATTTGGATGCATATTTGCATGCATATAACAAGCTTTTTATATTGCATATATTATGAAATGAAACTTAGCAGAATATTATCTAAAGCTGTAGAAGATAATTTAAGTAACTACCTACTCGTATGCATTCCATACATTAAAGTATTTGATTGATTTTTCTTGATGAGTATTTAATTACAGCATTTTTTTTCTTATCTTACGGAAGCAATAAATACAAATATTTGTTCAAAGCCATGATCTCTAAACAATAAAGTTGTTTCATGATGTAAATAGCAAGTCACAAAGTTATCATTTATTATTTGTGTTTTTTATAGACTTTAGAATATTAATTTAAATAAACCTTTCCGCCGCTATTATTATTTTCAGAAGAATTAGGGTAAAGAAAAGAAATTAAATTATAAACGATGCCTCATGCAAATAAATTAATATTAAATTTAAACGGTACATATCAATTACTTATTTTCAATAAAAACTTTTTTTTTTTACAATCTTCTTACTTATCCCGACTAACCTAATAAGAACAATATTAATAGTACACAATTCATATTTATGAGTTTTTGTAACTTAATTTGCAAGATACCGCAGAGGTTTAAAAGTAATTACTTAATCATCACGCAATCCTAAAAAAATATAACTTAATAAGTGTCTATTTTTTATTCTTATTTTGTAGGTAAATCTTATCTTGAGCTGAGGTGAGCGAAAGCTTCTAAGTATCTATCTTTATACAATTTAACGAAACTAAAGCGGTAGATTTTTCTCAATTTCTGTAGTAAAATAACAATTTGTCTAACAGTTTATCTTGTCAACTGCTACTTTGTCAAGCCTTTGGGATTCGAAGTTTAGTTTTTTTAGATTGGATGATAAATTTAGACTTTAAAATTCTACTCGAGTTATCGCAGCAAAGATATCGTGGAAGAGAAATGGCGATTTATTTTTCTTTTATCAAAGATTCCGTGCCTAATAAGGCTTATACCTACTCAATGCGGCAGCTTATACCTTTATCTGAGTTCTGTTTTAAAGTTTACCAAAGCTATAAATATTTTCTTGAATTTTCCTCCTCCTTACTAATACGAAGGTTTGTATGTGTGTATGTTACCACTCAGTTACTAAGATTATCATGAAAGCTATTTTGTTAATACCTTAGATCCTGAAACGTACATCAGGTAGGTACTTTAATGTTGGAAACGCTGGTGGAATCTAGTAGAAAAAAACGTGCATATTTGTCACTTAAATACGCAGCAATGGCCGAATGGGTTATAAGTAGATAATGCTCTAGAAGAAAAAATAGTAATTATAGAGAATTATATCCCGGGATATAATACAAATATGGTTTTATATTATCTGAATCAAATGTGGGAAATAATTAACTATGTAGCTGAAATATAGTAGCATATTCGATGATTATTTATTAACATAGTGCTGATCAAAATCATATTGTTGCCAATTTCAAAACCAATCAAGTAGAGTCATAATCCGGTTGCTTATTTGAATGGAAATTGGTGATAGGCTATTGACTAAGTCTATTCTACTAATTTATCAAATAGAAATTAATTTTGATCACGCCTTTGGTTCCGGCAAATTACGTGCAAAGCAATAGTTGTTAAGAGGAATTATTTTCTTAGTTCATTTAAAAAAATACCTACAACAGTACTTAAGGTCAAAAAACATTGATCTGCCACGACACAGGATGGGGTAAGATGTCTGAAACCTTATTCAATTATAGAGATATATACATGCACTATATACTTGCTAGGTAGTATTTAAGCTTTAAAAAACTATATTATTTATTTGATGACTCTGCGTTTTGTCCCATCTGCTGCCAGTACAGCGAATCCACGCAACAACTCTTCAATAAGTGTCAGGTATGAAAAAATAATGGGTGACCGCCTAGTGGTATTTCAAATCGAGCGTTTCCGTGCTTCGGAAGGCACGTAAAGCCGTTGGTCCCGGTTATTACTTAATTGTTATAGTCGTTAAGCTAGTTGGATGCCTCCTAGGCGGCTTGAAAAATTCCAACAGTAGGTTGACCACTAGCCTACCTCCACCAATTCGCAGTGGGCACGCGTGGTAGAGTATTGCCTTTCGCCCTCATTTGAAAGGAGGCCTGTGCTCAGCAGTGGGACATTATAGGCTGATGATGATGAAAAGAGAGTCGGCAACACGCGAATGATGTTGGAAGCGTCTAAAATCATTGTGATATCAATTAACTAAATTCAATAAAAAAATTAGTAACCGGAATTAAGTCTGGATCATTTCACAGTTTAGAGACGAACGTCTTTGCTGGTCGCGAATTCGTAGATGGTCGCGAGGCAATAGTCTACGGACTCGCCACCAGAAAAAGGAAAAAAATACTATCGATGCCGCGCACGTGACGCACGCGTCTGCGTTCACGCAATTTCGTATGAAAGTAGTCGTTATATACATTTTATCTTTATCTTTATCTTTAATGTCCATCCAATTATTTTCTGAATGAAAAATGCCAATTATCGTCTTATTTGCATTATAATAATGCCCTCGCATTATGGTCGCAGTCACAATCGCAGATTGGTCTGGCTGCTTGCAAAAAGTATTGAAATAGTAACCTGAGTGAGTACCTATCATATATAAAAATCAGCTCTCAGAATTCATCATAACATACTTTTCATGCCTGGTTCCTGTAAATAGGTCGACGAGACAAGTTAGCAGGTATTCATACGATTGAAGTACGCATGACTCAATTCTAAATACCATTTGTCCGTCAGAAAATAAGGCTAGTCCGCCACCTGAGATGTCGGTCTGTTAGCATTGTTATTGATATCAGAAGGATGAAAATACCGCATATTTGCACAATGTCTCTAGCGAGTTGGTCAGAATGATATCAATATTTCAAAATAAGAATAAACATTGGATACAGAGTAAGACAAATTGACTTGTGACGTAAACATAGTGCTCTTCTTTTTACGCACGTTTCGGGAATTCATAAAAACGTCCGAAGGCGGCATGACGTGACAAGCCACGCGTGTAACTAGTCTCTCTGTATAGTGTTTTGTATGTTAACTAAATTGGCAATTTTTCCGCTGGCGAACAAAATATTACGTTACCCAAAATATTCCGTCTCGAATGCAAATATGATTTTATAGGGTCGATACCAATTAATTTTTTTTGACATTTAATTTGAATAGGAATTAAGTGGGATTGGATTTAGTATTGTTTGAATGTGTAATTTTTTTTACCGGTTCAAATATAGCTTTATAATTTTTATGTGTTTAAAATATTATTAGCAGTGATCTCTCAAATAGTTGTAACGATTGAGGTGATAAAAACAAGTTCCAATTTAAATTAAATTCGGCTTTCGTTGAAGAAAAATATCACGGGAATAGAATATTGGCAGTCATCTCAGTTCAATTTGTATTTGCAACCGGTGTAGAGTCATTTTGTTAACGTTCTTAAGTGCCTTATCAGGGCTTAAATTGAATAAATACTTTTTGATTTTGATTTGATTTTATTACTGTACTTTTAAGACCAATTGAATAAAGTCAATTCTGAGCTGAAAGCCTACTTCGGCCACATTATAATTTACCAAGTTAAGATTTAACATGACATAGTATTTGAGTTAGCTCATTAATACTATAAATGAGAAGTTATTGTATACGTTTGTTACTCTATTACTCCGTAATAGCTTCACACATTTCGATGAAGTTAGATTTTATTAGCAAAGACAAAAACCAGATACGTCAAAAAGCAGTCGACAGCTTAAACATTCATTTCTGTAACGACGAGAGTTTCAAAAAGGTTACTAGTAGATCAGCGTTTTGATTCTGTGCACGGTTGCGAGTGTAAAAAATGTTTGACGTTGAAAAAAAAAGATTTGTTCGTCCGTAGTCACGTATGTATAGTTCGTTAACACGTGATTCAATCGCTTGTACTGAATCGAACTAGTTCAGCAAAATACCAGTGACAAGCGAGTTACATGCAAATAGTTCTACTTATTCAGCCAACACTTACACGGGGGAAGATTACTTTGTACTCGCACTGCCAAGTTACAAATCTGTCGCCAAATTCAAGACAACGTATCGCCTTCTGGTCTTTGTAGGTCGGCAGCACATTGCATGGTATTAGATACTATAATGTCCAAAGGCGATGCAAACACGGAATTCTTACCATCAGATAGCCAATTTTTCTGCTGTCAGCCTTCGGACTTAAAAAAGTCAACCGATATGATAAATAGATATTCTAGATAACTTTTTATTGTACACCAAAAAAACAGTTGACATAACAAAAAGAAAGACATATTAATAACTGTACAATGGACGGTCTTATCGCTAAAGAGATAGATATACCTAGATGATAAATAATACAAATAATAAGCGAATACAAATAAATAAATTTCCGTGCTTCGGAAGGCACGTAAAGCGGTTGGTCCCGGTTTGATTCCTCCTAGGCGGCTTGAAAAATTCTTACAGTAGGTTGACTACTAGCCTACCGATCCGCAGTGGGCTCGCGTGGTGGAGTATTGCCCATTCCCTTATACCCTGAAAAGAGGCCAGTGCTCAGCAGTGGTACATTATAGACTGATGATGATGATGATGATGAATAAATAAAATTGAAGTGTCTATAATGTCAAAATAGCAGTATTATACTAAATGCATATGAAAGTACTGTCTATCTATTTAAAAACCGTAAATACCGTATATGAGTCAAACCGTGGTTACACGATATTTTTAAAGTTATAAAACAGTAATTTTTCCCCCGCGGCTTCACCAGTAAAAAGTAACTTTTGTGCCTCTCAATGTCATAAGCTGCCTGCAATTGGCTACGTGCGTCGTTGAAGCGTCAGGCGTCACAAACAACACTATATTATATCAGTAGGATAGCATGTAAGATTCAATGGCAAGAACGAATAAAGCTCATTATAAATAACGACTAATTTGTTGTTAAAGCCTACACTATTATTTCCCTCAATGCTGCTTAGATTTAATAGCGCGTAAAATGACTACATCTGCGGTCATATATTTTAACTTTGCTGACATTATTTTCCACCGAGTAGATTAGAGTTTGGACGTTGTTCTAGAATGTGTCTGCAGTATACAAAGGGAATAGAAAAATGGCGTTTTCCTACTGATAGGCGAGTAGTTTCAAGAGTCGACTTAGAAAATATAATGGAATAGAATAGAATAGAATAGAATAGAATAATTGTTTATTTGTAGCATAAATACACTTATTTGGATACACATTAAAAATAATATTAATACTATAAGCTTAGCAAACGTTAATCGTTTGCTATTATAATAACAACAAATCATACCAATTTAAAAAACAAAAAAAAAATACAAACAATAATACTAGCATAAAATTAAGTTAAAGTTACAATTAAAAACCAAAAAAAAATCTTAGGTGTGTGTCTTAATTACATTTACATCAAATATTCTACAAAATGGGGTCCGACTCAGCATATGTTGTAATAACTATGAATAGCTACCACAACGCTGATCTTCCGTCGGAACCATCACACATCATAAGTTAGGCATACAGTATCATAGATCCATGAAACAAAGAGTCCAGTAAAATTTATTAGTTTCGAGACTTAGGATTAAAAATAAATATATACCTATAAAAAAGGTTTTAAATACAAAATTACAAATTAGAAGCAAACACGGAACGTTTACCAATAACAGGGTATATATAATAATAACAAATCATAAATACAAAAATACAATAATTGGATACGACAAATACAACAATTTAAAAAATATTTATTAAAACAATAACACAAAATGAGCAAAGGATAATTATAAATGTAGTGAGCTTAGGCATAAGCGGACGAGGAAAACAGAAATAATAGAGCCCGAGTATACAGATTTCTACAAAATGGAAATTTTATATATTAAGAAGTCGGTAAACAAGCATACGTCCCGCCTAAAGTTAAGCAGTTACCGTAGACTTATATGAACGCTTGCAACACACGAGTTATCACTCACGCGTTACTGGCCCTTCCTCCCTCCCCAATGAGCTCTGGCGACCTTACTCTCGCGCAGGAATACAACAAATTTATTTGGCTGCGGTATTGTGTAAGGTTGAGGTACTTCTCCAGTAGAGCTGCTAGTTGAGCGAATAAACGCTATGCTCTACCTCTCTTAAAAAGAGCTCAAGGCTCATAACTCATTTAAAAGAGCTCAAGGCTCATAAGTTATAACATATTATTGTAGTATTTATCTATGAATCCAATCTCATCATCATTGATACCAGCCTTTTCATACTCTTACTTATCTACCAACTATTATACTTTAAAAGAGCTCAAGGCTCATAAGTTATAACATATTATTGTAGTATTTATCTATGAATCCAATCTCATCATCATTGATACCAGCCTTTTCATACTCTTACTTATCTACCAACTATTATACTTTAAAAGAGCTCAAGGCTCATAAGTTATAATATATTATTGTAGTATTATACCTTCATAAAACTGTGCGGTAATGTAAAGTAAAAAGCACAAATGGGTAATAAACTGCATTAAGATACTAAAAGCGGTGCAATAAATGTTACTTTACGAGCGAGTGTGTTGAAAATAAATAAAAAAACCCGGTCCCGCGGCCGGCCTGACCCTACCTAATAAAACTTCCACCTAAATGAAAGTCCCGTCTTCATCGAAGACTGCTCACCTGCACACAATGCCCAAAAAGGGCGATATATCAGACCCAATGAATTACAGGCCTATTGCCATCACCTCCCATTCTCTCCAATGTCATAGAGTGATCAACACGTAGCTCTTGAGATAAATATCTATGAATCCAATCTCATCATCATTGATACCAGCCTTTTCATACTCTTACTTATCTACCAACTATTATACTTTAAAAGAGCTCAAGGCTCATAAGTTATAACATATTATTGTAGTATTTATCTATGAATCCAATCTCATCATCATTGATACCTGCCTTTTCATACTCTTAATTATATTTATTTAGTAGGTAAGAGATATCCAACGGAACTAAGTAGGCTTTTGGGAGCAACCGACGCCTATCGTAACTAATATCTCCCAGGTTCCACATAGGCAGTGACATGTAACCACTGGATGTTGGCACCGCTCCGAGAAATTACCGCATCGTGTACTCGGTAAAAATATAGTGCCGGCTGCAGAAGCCGGGTCAGGTCGCAATGGTTAGTCAGTCTGTAGTGAATTGAGAGGGTATCGCGAAAGGTAAATCTTGAGGTACGAAGAGCAAATTGTCAACTGTAAAATTTTTAAGCGATGATAGCTTGTGGTATGTAGTGACGTCAATTTTATTATCATGTCCATTGTAAGAAACCATAGAACGGTAGTGGGGTAGTTTGTAATACCCATCTGGGTGGCTACCACCCTCCATAGTTGTAATCTGCACGTACGGGACGGGTGTCATTTGACTGTTGTGCTTCTAGACATTGTGTGCTTTCAAAAGCCAAACCTCCTTATTCATAATAAAGTTATCAAACGTTGATTAGCTAAAATTCCGAAGTCTTTATCTGACACGTGACATTTGGTGATCGAAAGAGTGAGACGGGGCACACTATTACACTGATTTAGTAAAAAGCGATTATGAATATGGGGGTTATAATATAACAATTATGCACCTGAATCCATGCTATTATTAGAGTCCGTACTTTTTTACTTTAAAAACTAGATAACTAATACAAATACATATGCTACTCGTAAATATTAGCCTTCAAAGACACGTTGATCCACACAAAAAACCTGAACTGGAACCGCACCTATGACCTAAAGGTTATCTAATCTCCACGGCAACCGGCTCGCCAACAAAGTGTGGTTTACAAAATCCTCCAAAGAGCAATAATGTAATATCGGAACAATCTTCATAGTATTGTCGCCCAGATTTGCCAGTAGTTTGTGTTTAAACTTCCAAGTATCTAATTGTTGTCAAAGTTGCTAGAGACCTCTTACGCCCTTTAATTATTCCCAAGTGACCAGTCTTCGAAAGGAAATGGAACTGCTCTAGTTGAACAATCAATCGTACAAAAGCAATAATTGTCTTTCAATATCGTAGTAGTAGCTAGGTAGACTGTTGTTACTTGGTATATGCCTACTTTACGCACCGTCATATGTTTACTTAATTACTTTAAGTAAATACGATGTATTTGTTTGTTAGAGACTGTATATAGTGAGAGGAAAACGGTTTTGATTTTCTATTAATTTATACATATTGTAGGAAAATTAGGACATACTACATTATTTCAAGTGGAAGTGTGTAATTGAATTTGAATGATCTATTACGAACTGCTATAAGTTTACTAAAATTAGTATAAATCAGATATTACATTCATACAAAAATGCTTATAGAGAAAAATACATGTTCTTTATTTAAAATGTTATCCACAAAATGTAAGAAAACATTCGATAGCGAACCAATCACGATTTTCCTAAATTTGGCTTGCGTTTGGCCACTGACCTAGGTAGGTACCCATAAAAAAACCATGACGAAGCCGTTTTTTTTTTTTCGTGGGGAAAACTTCATAGGATACACGGCCGCCCCGGGGGTAGCGGCCAGGTTATGCCGGACTTTTACCGGCTAAAACCCCACGGTGGTCGCCATCTGCGCTATAGAGAGGGGGGCGGGCTCTCGTGTTGAACGCGTACCTGGTCACCCCTCCAAGCGCGGCGCTTTGATAGCTCGTCCCGGGGGAAGTGTGATACCTCCCCCCAGCACCCTCGCTGTGCTATCGCACGATGAGTCGTGACCACATCGACTCATCGTCCTCCTTGGGGGCGCTTCTGGACGCACAGGGCCCCCGCCCTGATTGCCCAAGACCCCAAAGGCCCCATTTAGTCGCCTTTTACGACAGGCAGGGGAACACCGTAGCTGTTATTCTAAGCCCCAGCTACAGGGCAGGAGCCTCACGTCCGATCTTACACAGATAATCACCGAAGCACCCGTGCCCGGTGAGTACCTGTGTGAGCCTGTAGGTGAGTCGTCCACCTTGTCGCTGCATCCAGGCCTCCAAGATCGGCAGGACTGCATCAACGACGCGTTTGCGCGCATGCCGCTCCTCACAGAGCCTTGCGCGCCACGTCGCGAACGCGATAATTCGTTCCTGCCGTTTGATCGCCTCGACGGAGCCTAGCCTAGCCTAGATTGTAAGAGTTAAGAAACTTAAACGTCGGAAGCATATTCTGCTCCTTGTCCGTATTATAAAGGACGATTAATTTTGGCTTATAAATGTATTTGGGTTTTCAAATTGGCTCGTGTCTTGTAAGCGAATATCCAAAGCACCTTCCAGGATGAATGTATTTTCATCCCATTGTGAAGTCAAACAGTTATATTCCCCACACGTAATCATTGTCGCCAAAAGTGATTCAAACAGACTTATAATAAAAAAGACTGTAGAAACAACTAACTAGTTATCACGCTCAGTATTTATTACACTTTGTAAATAATGTTTTGTTGTGCTAAAGTTGTATTTTTTGTATGGCTTCATTTATGTAAGTACAATAAATTGTTCCCGAATTAAATATGGTTCGTTTGGAAATGTTGCTGTTTTGAATATTTTGCTACAAGTATAATTTAATATGGTTGGTGATAATAACATGTGGATTACACTTTTTAGGCCGTTATAAAAGTAAATTACATTTGGATAATATTTTGCGTGTATAAGCGAAACATATTTTGTTTTTTGTTTGTTTCGTCCTTATAGCAGAGAAATTTGTTTTGTTATTACGTACAAAAAAAAATATTAGTGAACTAAACTGCAGAGGCTACTAGCTAATGCCAGACATGCGTTGAATTGCCTCTTAACTTTTTTACTTTGTGAGAAACTTTCACCCAAGTGCCAATAACAACTTTACGAAGTTTCAACTCAATCGGACAAACGATGCACGAACGCATAGAAGACGAACGATCACGCAAATATATGAGTTAATTTTTATTAGATATAGAAGTGTAACTTATATATATTTAGATTTTAGTTAAACAACATGAAAAATTTACATAACTCGAAGACTACAAAAAATCGGCGGAACATTCATGGGGGTGATTCCGATTTCCGATTGATACTAATTCTTGGGACATCTTGTATAATTAATAAGGATATAAAATAAACTTGGCTTATATTCTTTGACATTTTTTCTTGTTATTGCTATTTTAGAGTTATAGGGATATTTTCAAAGATACCATCATGGGTTTCATTTAGATTCATTTTTATTAAATCAAAAGTAAAAAGTCATTTATTTAGTTTAGGCCCTGGTAAGGTACTTATGAACGTTAAGTTGTTACATTTTTATAGTTGAATTTACCACGTTCGAAATACACTTAAACTGAGAAGACTTAAGCCACAAAAACATAAAAAAACAAAAACCCCAGAATATTTCATACTGGACGGGAAAGCTATAATCGAAATGTATATTTTTAGAACAAATAGTTTTCCCAAGTCGAAATAGTATCTTATACTTGATCCTTTCCTGAACTTTATTCCCTAAATGACTTCAAAAAATCAGCTTTTGAATTTTCTACACTCTACCCGAATAGATTTCAATTAGCGGAATCTTTACTTATATTTGTACGTAGTATTTATATACTCTGAGCTTATATTATAGTGAATTCTTTTGGATGGAGCATTTTCCTCATATTTGAATAATAAATTCAGTACGAATTTTTTTTCAATACGTTCAATATGTTTGTCATTTCATTAGTGACTGACTTCCGTACTCCTCTGAGTAACGTCAACGAGTCAACGTCGTCGAGTTTACGTCAAGTAGAATTTAATGACAGATTAAAATATCTCGTTGTTTATTGAATAGCTATAGAAAGGGACAGGTGTAGAGACAACGAATCATTACATTTAATTGACGTCATCGTACGTCAGTAAATTTGGGTTTATTAAGTGGATATTATTATTTGTATCTCATCATCGGTTGATCTTAGAACCAGTATATTGATGACGTAAAGTTTGTGCTGTTCTACTGGCTGATTCTCGTGTATCGTGTTTCGTAGTAGACCCTGATATTACAGATCTAATACATAGATGCTGCTTTACGATACTTCATTTAGGATACACACACACTCTCTTTCTGCTTACACATTAGAAAAACTGCTCCAAATAACAATAACGGACAGACTCTACGAATCTATAGGGGGAACTTGATGAACTGATTATTGTGGTTTCTTGGCAGATATTGACTTGCCTCTGACTATATAGGCTCCCGAACAAGGGTCATAATGCAATGCAGTTTCAATTACTCTACTCCCCTTCATGCCTTCCATCATGCCATTCGGGCCATTTTTTTAAACAATAGCTCATGAAATCTTCATTCTTCAAATACTTAATGATTAAACGAACTTACCTGTAAGTGAAGTTCTATCATAATTATGTGAGGTGTTTCGTTCGAAGAGATTAGATTGATACACTTGTAGTTCCACATACAATGTCGCCATCTATGCACTTAGTTTAAAGACAAAAAAAAATATAAACTAACATGTAGGTAGTTTGACATATCGTCTTAGCTGCACCGCGTTCGACCCGTCATTTAGTTCAGAGTTAAAATATGATATTTCACAATAATATGGGGGTTTAATCAAATAGGGAGGGAGGGATGCTAATCTCTTCGAACGAAACACCTCACATAATTATGATAGAACTTCACTTACAGGTAAGTTCGTTTAATCATTAATTATGCTTCAGTGTTTCGTTCTCGAGATTAGATTGATACACTTGTAGATATTGAGAGTTAATTGTGAAATAGCCTAATTAAATCTAATTACTAAGAATAATTAAACCAATTGGTTTTATTGTTCAAATAAGCTTTAATATGAATCACAAATAATATAATCGGTAGGTACCAAAATAAACGTGATAACTTTATGCGTTAAACAATATTAACTAAAAATAATAATAAATTATGAACAATCAACAAGGTAATCGAAGATTATTCGTTATCGTCAAGAAGAATACTCCTAGCGAAACAATGTTTATCAGTATTGGTTGATATAATCCTATTGTAGAACTTGGCAAAAGTTGTAGATGTACCAGACCAACCAGCAGTTTTTCTTATTAAATCTAAATTGACACCCTGTTTATGAGCTCGAGAAGTACTGGCGTGCCTAGTACTGTGGGCGGAGAAGGTAGTAACATCGACTCCACTGCTCTCTAATGTACTCTTAATCCATCTACTAAGAGTTTGGGCAGAGACTTTATTATGTGGCTTTTTTGTGCTAATGAAAAGGTAAGTGTTATTACTCGTACGTAAAGATTTGGTTACATGTAAGTAATCAGACAGTAGCTTAGCTGGGCATATTTCGGGTCTTTCGTGAAAAAACGGAAGAATAAGAGTTGGCTGCTTAGAATATGCACGTGAAGTTTTTATTAATTCGGGAATTTTAATGCAAATTTCATTATGTGAAGTAAATATATTTTGAATATAAATTTTAGATAAGGTTTGAACCCTGTGTGCTGTAACAAGTGCAAGCAGGGTCACCAACTTCTTTGTAATTTTTTCTAATGGTAGGTTTTCATTAGGTATCCAGCTAGCTAAAGTTTCTATCACTAGTGAAGTGTCCCAGGTCGAGTCATATTTGGGCAAGGGTGGACGAAGTCTGAATAACCCTTTATAAAATCTTTTTACTCGAACATCTTCACTGATTTTACGTTCTAAAATCAGAGAGAGTGCGGATCGATACGTATTTAGAGTACCGTATTGAGCTCCAGATTGAAAAATATTAGTTAAAAAATAAATAATCATTGGCACAGAAGCCTGATACATATCTATACTGTTATGCTTACAAAATAAATACCATTTTTTCAAACAGGTGTCATATTGTTTGGTAGAATTTACTGACAGAGATGCTAGCATAATAGGAATTGACTCTGGAGGTACTTTTCTCCTCAACAGCGATTCCCGCATAATACTCCGGCAACCAGGGTAATCTGCTGATGAATCTGGCGGTTGCTGGAATGAGAAATTATTAATTCTTTAGAAGAATTAAATATCAATGGCTTAGACTCTAGAAGTTTGTTAAACAGAGGGTACCACGGCTGTGATGGCCACGCTGGAACAATTAGTATACCTTTCGCTTTGTCACGAATGATCTTTCTCAATGTTTTGAGGATGATTGAGAAAGGGGGGAAACCGTAAAAATACCATTCAGACCAGGAAATTGAAAATGCGTTGATGGTATAGGCGTCGGGATCTTTATGCCACGACACGTATTTTTCACATTTTTTATTTATGCGACTAGCAAAGATATCAATATCAGGTAAACCAAAAGTTTTAATGATTTCTTTAAATGCCAAATCCGACAATTCCCATTCAATGTCAGGATGAACACGTCTCGATTCAGCATCGGCGATAGTGTTCTCTACGGAAGGTATATATAATGCGGAAACAAAAAGGTTACGCGTTTCGCACCATTGCCATATTTCTTTAGTCAGTTTGGTTAAGTGGGGGAACTGGATTCCACCCATGCGATTTATATAGGAGATCGCTGTTGTGTTATCTATTCTTAAAATTATTTGACAATCATACAAAGTTTTGGCAAATACTTTAAGTCCAATGAAAGCGGCCATTAATTCTAAATAATTTATGTGATTATTTCTTTCTTCCTGACTCCAACTACCGCTAGCCGTTTGTCCCGCACAGGCCACGCCCCATCCCGTAGTTGAGGCGTCAGAATGGATTTCTAAATCATAATCATCGAATTTAATTTTTACATACAGAGTTCTCTATGGAATTTATCCACCAGTCGAAATCTGCATGTAATGAATTCGGCAAAGTCATGAATTTGTCATAATTGTCATCGTCTTTAAGATTTAGAAATTTGCATCGCTCAAACTCCTTCGTATAAAGCCAGCCATATTCGATGGCAGGGCAAGCAGATGTTAACAAGCCTACTAAACGCGCAAACTGTCTAATTTTACACCTTTTGAGTTTTTTAAATTTATTTAATTCTGTTTTAATTTTTATACGTTTTTCCGTAGGTAAACTAATTTCCATTGTTTTTGAATTTATGATAAAGCCTAAAAATTTACAAGATGTACTCGGAATCATGCAGCTCTTATTTTCGTTTATGATGAAGCCCAATGTACAAAGGAGGTTTTTTGTGACGTCTATATTGCTTATACAGTCGCTATATCTATCAGATATAAGACATAAATCGTCAAGATATATTGTTGACAAATTGCCAGTACAACGTAACAAGCTGACGACCGGTTTCATTATTTTAGTAAAAACATAGGGGGCAGTATTGAGACCGAACGGCAGGACATTAAATTCAAATAAATTATCTTTCCATATAAATCTAAGGTATTTTTTAGAGCTGTGATCAATTTTTATTAAAAAATATGCATCTTTCAGGTCGATTGTTGACATATAACAACCCTTCGAAACTAGTTTTACCATTGTCCGAAGGTCTTCTAATTTAAAATGCTTTGTGTCGATAAATTTGTTTAATTTTTTTTAGATTCAAAATAAGACGTTTCTTGCCGTTCGGTTTCGGTACTAAAAATATGCTGGATATAAACTGGTCCTCACAGGGCTCACATTTTGAAACTGCACCAATAGTCAATAAACTATCTATAGCCTGATCGAAGTCATATATTTCTGTGCTAGAATAATTTTGAGATAGCGGCAAATCATACTGATATGGAATTCGTGAGAATGGAATTTTATAACCTTTTATCCATGACAGTATAGTTTGATCCGAAGTAATTTTTAACCATTGGTCGTAAAATTGAGAGAGCCTGCCGGCGTAATTTACCGTATTATCTAGCGGCGTCCGCGACTGGTGCTCGGACGTAACGTCCTCGATGAGGACGCGTGCGGCTGCCTCGCTGGGTGTGCAGACGTCTTCGCTCTCGAAGGCCCCGTAGGTCTGCGGCTCGGGCGCTTTCCAGTTTAAATTCTTATTAGAAGGCAGGGGTTTCGGTTTGTTGGCGAAAACCTTGTTTGGCGGAACGGACTTTAGTTCTGCCCCTGACTTATTTATTGCCTTTGCAGTTTTTAGTGTATCTGCGAGTTGTTCGCCAAAGAGTAAGCTATCAATCTTTGTCTGCTGCATTTGATCCTTTAATTCTTTCTTCAAAACGGCCAGAATGAAATTACGCCTGGTAACAGATTCATTATGCTGGGTGTCACAAAGTATGCGTCCTGTGTCCATCAGAAGTTTAAGTATAGTTGGATCTTTGGTATCCTTTGCCAATAGAATAGTAATAGCTTCACTTAGACACGCAATAGCACTGCAAATCTGTTTCTGTTTTGCGTGCATAGCCTTATCGCGTTTCACTGTAAGTTCGTTGATAGCCGCCTTTATCTCTGGATTTAGAGAAGGTGCGTCTATCAATTTACAGTTAGATGGAGGCAAATGAGATTCCAAGAGCTCTTTCCGATTTTCTTTTGTTACGCCAGTAGTAGCTAAAAATTCAAGGCGAATAGCCAAATCTTTTTGGATGTCCTTACCAAAAGTTGTAGTGGTTAATGGATCTGTTCCCAAAATTTCTAACATCATCTCGTCCAGTTCCTGTGTCTGCTGGTCCTCCTTCTCAACACCGACAGACTGCTCAATAGCAGGTTGGAGATGGGGTTCTTGTATTGGATCGGCTCCATCCAACGTCAATGTAGAATCCATGCATAAAGCACTAGTTGACGGTATTGGCTCATCCAGGGCTTCAGTTAGGTTTCCAACATTCTCTGATTCGTTATTTGTGTCATCTGTAATCGTAATAATATTCAAATATTATTTCGGTAGGTACAAACACACAAAAGAAATAGCTTTTTAGTATTTGTAATAATATCAGACAAATAACACTCAGTATATTATCCGAGATATATAAATAACCCATAAAAAATTATAGGTAGGTAGGTACCTGAACAGGTGACCTAAATTCTTGCACGTGGTGACACGTGTGCGAGTACTGCGGGTAAGATGAACTCATAGCGTTGCATCGTGAACCCGAGTTTAATGTGGATAAGTTACAACTCAGGCATTGTAACGTTGATCCGCGTTATCATTGATAGGAAATCGCGTACGTTTGCGATCTCTGCGGGTAGGATGAACTCAAACGTTGCATCGTGAACCCGATTTTATACTTGTGAGTAAAAATATGTTATGTATAATTATGAGGTCATAATTACATGAAGTTACTCTAATTTATTGGCATACAATAGTATAGTAGTAATAGTAAATGGGCAGTAGCATATTTGAAACAAAAAAAGAATTACCTTCAGGTTCGATTGACGACTGCTCAGAATCCGAGGATGATGATATTCTGCGGCGGCGTGGTGTTTTTAATAGTTTCCGCTCCAGTTCCTTAATTTTCTTCTTGATGTGTTCTAAAGAATCCATATCGTCACGTTTCCTCTTCGGCATATTGATGAAAAAAATAGTCGATAAAGAATAACCGTTGCGCAGTGATAATTCGTGCGAAGTGGCGGAGCACTGGTATGTGAATGACGGGTCGAACGCGGTGCAGCTAAGACGATATGTCAAACTACCTACATGTTAGTTTATATTTTTTTTTGTCTTTAAACTAAGTGCATAGATGGCGACATTGTATGTGGAACTACAAGTGTATCAATCTAATCTCGAGAACGAAACACTGAAGCATAATTACTTTAGTATAAAACTATACCAGAATTGTTTCGAACTGTGCGGGCTAAAAGGAGTTTTCTTCCGCGGACGCTTGGACAGTGGAATGAGCTCCCCGCCGTGGTTTTCCCAATGGAGTACAGCATGGGGTTCTTCAAAAAGGGTGTGAAGAGATTTCTGCAGGGAACGCGCAAGTGATACCCTGGTATTGCAAGCGTCCATAGGCTACGGTAACCGCTTAACATCAGGCGGGCCGCATGCCTGTTTGCCACTTAGTGGAATAAAAAATAAAAAAATCCTATACAATTTATTATCCAAAAATAAAACCTCATTTACTCAAAAATAACTTTTATAATATTCAAAGAGAAATGTGAATATTATGCAACACCCTAATTGAGTGCCTTTTAGCCGAAAATATGTTGATATAAAACCGAAATGAATCCATTCCAGCACCTCACTTTCAAAGGGATTCAGTAATATTCCTTTTATCTCCGCCAAGAAATGGGTACATCGAGTGGACACCAATGTTTGCTTTGTTCAAATCTTGGCATCTCACTCAGAGTCATTTTGGGAAGCTTTCCAGAACATTTTAATATAAACCTAGTTTTTGATATCAAAAGGTGCATAAATAGTGGAGCATAATTTTGAAAAATAGCACAAAGGAGTAAATGATCCAAACATACAAAACCATCCAGGTTTTTTTATACTTGTACTTACCAATAATAATACATCACATATATATTTATATGATTCATCAATACTTGATTTTTCTATAGGTACATAGGTACTGATAATTTTTCAAATGTTTTTCTATATTATATATTTTTTTATTGATGTTTTCCATCACTAATGTCACGTAAGTTTAAAATGGTGGTATACCAACATGATACGGTTAAAGTTCTAATACTTCTAATATAAGATTACGTAAAAATAGTTTTTGAAAATAGTTAACAGTAACCATATTTCCAATAAATACTTGCTAGAAATATATTGCATAGCGTTGATGTTTATTGGCTGTATAAATTCTGCACATTTAATACTTTTTGCCGTATTATGGAATGCTATTTAGTTTTATGGTTCATGAACATAATTTATTATGATTAAACTACCCATTCATTTTATATCAAAATAAAACTTTGCTCTATGCAGTACCTACTTATGTAGTAAAACTCGGTGGTAGAACAAAGTAACAGTTTTAAGTGCATTAGCTGTCTCGCGGTTTTACCCGCGTTCCCGTGATAAAAAGTAACCTATAATACTTGGGGATTATATCCTATTAGTGAAATAAATTTTCGAATCCGATTGGTTGTTCTAGAGATTAGTGCGATTAAACAAGTAGTATAGAGACCAAGTCATAAATAATCTGAATAAAATATTAGGTTTTTCAGTTTGAAGCGAAGCGCTCCGTTCTTAATCGATCGGCAAAGTTAAGCTACGCCTGTCGTGGTCGATACCTGGATGCGTGTCCGCTCAGTGGTATTTCAAATCGAGCGTTTTCGTGTTTCGGAAGGCACGTAAAGCCGTTGGTCCCAGTTATCACTTAATTGTGATAGTCGTTAAGCTAGTTGGATGCCTCCTAGGCGGCTTGAAAAATTCCAACACTAGGTTGACCACTAGTCTACCTCCACCGATCCGCAGTGGGCACGCGTGGTGGAGTTGCCTATTCCCTTTCACCTTCATTTGTGAAAGGAGGCCTGTGCTCAGCAGTGGGACAGCTGATGATGACTCAACATTTTTTTGAAAGTACATTTCAGTACGGAATAAAAGTATAGCTTCAATATTTTTTTATATCATTGAACCATCGGGAACATCAAAACATTTTAGATATTAATAAAACTATATTTTTATAAAGTAGGTGATATCTATTCGAGCTCTTTATTTGTTAATAGATATACGATCAATATTGATAAACATTGTGTCTAGCAGAAAGTTCGTTTATTTGGACTATTGCGGCTTTTTTATGTTTAGAATAAATCAAAATATTTAGATAGAAACTAAGCTACATTGGCCCTGATTCTGTTGTTCACAACTAAACTAATTTTAATCTCACTATGTCTCTTTCTAACAAAGAACATAAGAAAAGGATGTAAGAAATTTAGTCCTGTCAAATTAGTCCAATGCTTGTTTTCAATATAAATTTAGTCGCCATATATCGTGGTGACGCCTAAATACACGCAAAATAAGACGGCAAAGATTAATTTTACAACTTAAAATATGTTCTATCCTTTTTCAATAATGTTCGTAAGAAAGGGATGAGATGTGACTAAAATTAGTTTAGTGCGATTTATAACAGAATCGGCACCATTGCCTCGTTAAATTTAAGTGTTTATGATAATGTTAGAGCAAATTTTTGTTAAATAAATATAAGTCACTTTATTTCAAATCACAAGTAAACCAAGTCAGAAGCACTAAGCTAGCTTTCCTATAAGAACTCCATTAAATATTCACTTCTGGGAAAGACGTCCTCTTTGAATAAACGCAGTGCATTATGCAAACAATATTATTTTATTTACATAATAAAACACTACAGATTCCTTGAATGATTTTTATTGCGATATTAATGCTATATTTTTTTGCCTAAGCATTTCCAATAATTTTTAGATATTTGAATATTTTCAACTGCAGTTTTCTAGTTTTTCAATAAATACAACTTTTCAGTACATTTATATTATTATGTATTTTCTTATGCTCTAAGATTTTCTTATAAAATTGAACACAGCTTTTATCACACATTTCTTCAATTCTTTGAAAATAACGATGAAAAAAATTTTCCAATCGATGTTTATTTTGGCCCTTTATTGTTGATTATATGACTATATGCTCGTGAGTGGAAATTCGACTATATAATATTTTTTAGAAAAAAATAATATATGAAGACAAAATCATAGGAACTTAATAAGCAGCTTGCGAGAAATGGGTAGGGAGGTTATGATGATTTCATTGTGGCATTATAAATTTACAAAAAAAAAATTGCATCATGCCCGATATCTGGGGGCACGGAAGTGCCCCCCGCCATGACAGCCAAGCGAAGCGAAAGGGCACTACCTACCTTTTCTCGAAGCGCTAAGTCCTTTTTTGAACCCTCATAACTTGGGTTTGGATTATACCAGATAAATAAAATTCTAAGGATATGATGGCAATAGCGAACTTATTAAACATATTAAGTTTCAATAACATAGCTCTTATACTTTAGATTTTATTGATATCTAAAAAACCCCGATTTCGTCACTGACTCACTGATGATCATCAACAACTCATACGGTACTTCCTGAAGTCCTAAGATAGAAAGCTGAAATTTGGTATGTAAGCTTGTATTAGTACACAAACAACAAAAAAATTATAAAACTTAATTATAAAGCTACGAGCCACATGTCTTGGCAACATTTTACATAAAAATGTTGTTGGTGGGATGAAATAGTCCTGAATAGGACTAAGTTATATGGAGCACCTAAAGTTTAATTTTGTTTTATGTACAATTAAAATCATTTTTATAACAATAACGATATTTATTTTTTCATGGATCGCTCAATGGTGTTTAAATGATGACAAAAGTAAAAAAAAAATAACAACGATATAAGGTCAATACGCTTAGCCACTTCAAAATCACAGTTAATACATCACAGTAAGTAAGGTTATTTCAGAAACTTACATGGGATATTCCACCGGGACACCCGACTTAACAGTTTAATTTCGAAGGGCCAAACAATGTGTGACCTCTTGGTAAAGTTGTGAAGCGTCAGCTGTTAACCCATCTCAGTGGTTAACGGATCTAAAGAACCCGAATACGTTTTATGTAAATTTTTAATCACTCAACTTTCTTTGATATTGCATAGCTAATTTTAGGATTTTGTGTGCAATATAAATAATCATTGTGTTTTTTAATTATTGTAAAAATTTCATTGAGTGGTTATTTTAGCTTACTTATTTAATGAGTTTTTTTTAAAAAGCTTTATTTTATCAAAACATTAAAATAATAATAATATAAATGTTTATTCAGTCATAAAAAATATCTTAAAATATGTAACAATTTTATGAATAAAGACATAAAACCGGGTAAGGTATTATAATTTGTAGGCTATATCTATCCCCCTTATTACAAACATGGTTTAAAGTAAAACCAGGTTTTAAAATAGTATCGTCTCTTTTTATTACATGACGTTAGAAAGTGAATGAATTACAGTTAAACCTGGTTTTGCTTTAAACCATGTTTTGTAATAAGGGGTTATAAGTTTACAAAGAGATATGCCTCTGACTCTCAAACTAGGAAAAACCTGTGTTTTGAGTCAATCAGTGGATTCTCGCTCTGAATATTTTACAACACAACGGACTGGATGTGCCAGAATAATTCATAACATTCTTTCATATAAAACTATACTAAATAATTTAAACTAAATAATAAAAATAACGAAGTTACATACTACTTTTTTATTTCCTATAAGTTTAGTATGTTCCTTATAAGTATTTATTCGATAAGTTTATGTAAATAAATGCGATCTATCAGCTAATAAATATTTACTTATTTAAAAAATATATATGTGTGTGACATCTGTAAAATAAGGGAAACTAGCTGTCGCCCACGGTTTCACCCGCGTTCTCGGGATAAAAGGTAGTCTATGTCCTTCTCCATACCATAGGCTATCGGTTAGAAAATAGAAAATATTTTTTATTGTGGCAACATTGTTTTGTAGGTTAAGCATTGTTTTTCTCTCTATCAATGGTGGCATATTACATGTTACAGAATTACGTAAAACCAAGTTTAATTTTATTTCATCGCATCTCCCCATCATCAACCCTCAAGAATCGTACACTATCTGCATACCAAACATGATGATCCGTTGAGTAGTTGAGGCGTGAAGGCATAACAAACAAACAAACAAACTCACTTTCGCATTTATAATATTAGTTAAGATAAAAAGTAGTATTGCTTCGATAAAATACCTGTTGGTGGTCATCACAAGTTGAGTGATCAAACAGCTCAAAAAAGCCCCAGTAATTAAATGTATATTTTCCAGAAAACCATTTTGTGATCTGCGTTTTAAGGGTTAGTTATTTTATTGCTCTGCACTAACTACAATTTATAGGTCATATATCCAAGAGTAATGTATGCAATCCATCCTTGAATTTCATGTTCTGCTTCAATTAACTGTAAATATAGTAAGTTCTTCCCCACTTTAAACCTACTTTTCAGTAAACACTCTTAAAGCTGCCTCCATGCTAATTATATTACGCAAATGCACGAAACTCTCCGCAAAGATGCAACATTCATGTTTCACAAACTAATGGACTACTTCATAAGTGCAGTTTAACTCTGTAATTGATTATGTTCATTAACTTGTGGCATAAAACTTTGTATAAGTATTTGCAAAGCAATATGTGGCGTAGGTGGTATTACCCAACTGATATGGCGCGTCGTGAATCTTCGTTCGCACAGAAAAGAAAGTATGGCCCCGAATATTAACGAAAAGGTTCATAATACACTGCAGCTGTTAGTTCCGTCTCACTCGCAAGTTACGCCCCTCCGTACGACGCGCGCTAACGTGGGGGCAACTGCCCATCAATAGCGTTTCCCACGCTTTGAAAATGTATCTTCTGCGCAGGTACATCGGTAAGCCATTGGGTACTACTGTACGAGTATCGTAAAATATTTCGGCGCAAATCTGAAAGCGGGTATAGATTTCTCCGAACTAAGATCCGTACTACAAACATCAATCAATACTAGCTTTGAGTTCAGATTTAATCATTTGAATTTGAATCCTGGATTTATGATTTAAGGTTCCTTTATGATTAAAATAATCTTTTCTTGAGACTTTTGTTTTAATTCTCGTTTAATGTGGACTGAAGTGTACATATTGATAGTGTTGTCTACTCACTACTATTGTTCTTAGAACTTATAAGTTATCAAAACCTTGTAGTTACCATATTTTGTTGTTACTAAGGTCTTCAAAAGAAAAGGAAAAGAGTTATCTATTTCCAATTTAGAACGTATTTTATGACAAAAAAAATTTGGAAATACTGCGTACTACGTAAACATATTTATTAAAAAAATGGCTGGTGTGTTCAACTCTTTACATAATATATTTTTAAATACTTTGAACAAAAAAGGAAATTTAATTAATCACTGATGCAATTTGTTATAAATTAAGGTCAAACGAATTTATCGTTCGGAACAAAGTTAAATAAAAATGTATAGTAGCAGGATGCAGCAGTGGCAGTGGGTTAAAACACACTTTATTTTATACATTCTCGATGGTTTCAGTTATTTTCATAATAATTAATACACAAGGTAACATGTAAAGTAGGTACTCATAAATACAAACAACTTTTGGGACCCACTTCGAAATAGCAAAAAAAAAGTTGTTTCTACAAAATTTCAATGTCTTCTCGGCTAAAATGTACGAAACTAATGCTTACCATCAGGCGGCCCGTATGCTTGTTTGCCACCTAAGTGGTATAAAAAAAAAAATTACTGTACGAGAGTTTGCAGATCGAAGCTCAATGCATTTTTCCTGAGATTATTGAATCAATGTTACTTCTAAGTGACATATCTGGGTCAAAAGGATGGCAAGTATGATATACGACTGTGGAGACAATCCATCTTGTTTACACGCGCGGTGGCGACAAATTGTATCATTTCCCTTCTACCGTAGTACGTAATGGCCCTATTGTTTAACGGACGGTAACGTACACTACGATACACTTTGGTGGACATTGTGTCGCTTTATACGGTGCTTTTGTTTTGTACATATTTTTATAATTAAACTCTATACTGAGTTTACCGATAATTATTAATATATGTAATTAGATGATTTCTGCGTGAGCCTGACTTCCATGATGGTTTCTATTTGGCATAGATTTTGAAGTACATGTTTATATATAAAATTCTACTGCACGTGTGTATGTCATTGAACTCCTGAGTGCCCGGCAGATGGCGCTGCAGTCGATAATATAACCTAGATACCGACTGCAGCGCCCTCTGCCGGGCTGATTCGTGAATCTAAGCCATCCAGGGCGCCACCCAAATGCATACAAAAAAAACATTGAAATCGGTCCAGTCGTTTAGGAGGAATTCAGTGACGTACACACGTGCAGTAGAATTTTATATATAAAAGGTTGGGTAGGGTAGGGTAGCACCACGCGAACGAAGTCGCGCCGGGCAGCTAGTTTGAATATAAAAAATAAGTGTAGAGGTAAGTATGAACAACTTGGAACGTCTTAGAAAGGATTTTGCAAATAAAAGAATCTGGATTTAGTTGAACCTAATGGAAAAAAATGGTATTATTTTTGCCTTACTTAGTCTTCAAATACAAGAATCCAATATTCTTTTGGTTGGAATAAATTAGGGTCAGACGTCTTCTGCATTTATAAATTCAGAAATATCATTTTTAGGAAACCATTCGTGCATATGCGAGGCCTAAATATTAATTAACTTAAAAAAGGATTTTATGTTTGGATGAGAGGAATTTTGATAAATATTTAATTTAATATTGTATTCTATATTTTTCAGGAAGAATATCGACTTTATTGATAAATCTGTGTAATTGTCAAGATTATACCGTTAGAAGGTGAAAACCTTAGTTTCATAATTTGTACTAGAATTTTTGGTCCAATTTTTAGGCTTATGACATGAATGACAACAATTCATGATATTTTCTAATAAGCGCCAATAATTTATAGAATATCGCTTACTCGAAATAATCAAAAGGCTCTATTACTTAGTATACATGCTATAGGTATATTATTGTAGAACGAACACCCTACTGGTACCCATTACACATAAACATTCAATGCTCTCATAGAAACTGAACCGACGGTAAAGCCAGCAAAGCAATCCGTAGGATTCCCATGGTATTGCTTAAGTCCTTCCAAGATGCAATGAAACAAAGACCTAGTTCCAAAGGGATGTTTGCATTCAATGGAATTGAGAGTGAATGCGTTTATTTATAGACTACTAGCTTACCGTTCTGCCGTTTTACCTGTTGTCTCTTGGACTTTATGACTTGATATGACTAAGAATGTCATAGTTATGACGAAATTTATACGACAAGAAACTAAACGACAAAGAGCATTATTGAGCCTTTTTTTTATATAATACCTGTTCTTATTCAGTGATTTAGAATCTTAAGGGGCACCTACAGAATATAAAATTCACAAAACGTAAAATAAAATTGACTCAATAGGTGCGGAATATTTATAGCACTTACCTACTTATTTATTGCTTTTCAGTGCTATACTAAAATACTGTACTAGAACGAGTTAGCTGTAATAATGTGACTATAGTAATAACATTAGGAATGTACTGTATTGAATGCGATTTCTAAGAAAAGCATCTTTTGTATAGAAAAGATAAGTTTTTACGCCATAAAATATTCATTCTCATTTCATTATTTATAAGTCAACCATAAGAGACAAGAGTATCTTTGATGGAATACAGCTGAAAGGGCAAGCATGGAAGTTTTTGTTAAAAACTATGTTGTTTTTGTTTTTCTCCGAAACTGTTAAGTTTCCAGGTTTTTCCTTTGGCTGCAATATAATTTTGTTTCAACTGTATGTTACACAATGGTGCCGATTCTGTTTGAAATCGCACTAAATTATTTTTAGTCACATCACATTTCTTTCTTACGAACATTATTGACAAAGGATAGAACATATTTAAAGCAGTCAAATTAGTCTTTGCCGTCTTCATTTGCGGGTATTTAGACGTAACCGCGATAGATTGCCACTAAATTTATATTGAAAACAAGCATTGACCTAATTTGAATCGACTAAATTTCTTACATCCTTTTATTATGTTCTTTGTTAGAAAGAGACATGTGAGACTAAAGGTAACAGAATCAGCACCATTGCATAGGCACCAAGCCAAGGAACCTTTTTCCAAGCTATGTGGGTATAAACAGGTACTTTATAATGAAATACCACAATAACCTAAAATAGCAACTGCAATATAGCAATATAGCAACACAACCGTTTTGCATCCCACTTTTCCAACCCCCGCGCCCGACTGGAAAGGGTTTCTTTGAAGTGCTATTAGCGCATTCTTTGTTTCAGGAGCGATGACCCCGCCCCTGAGGGCTGAGGGCTGAGTGATGGCGGGAACGAGCGCTCTCTGCCTATTCACGGTTCATTTCCTCTCCTGTATTATTGGTAAGATCTTTTAAGAAAGCCATTTTTGTTGGTTAAGGTACACATTTTTTGTAAGTTTGCTCATGAATTTTTGTTGTTATATATTTGGTAAATCTGGAAGGGTTGGATTGAATTTTGCATGGAACGTATACTTTTTATTTTTGCCACTTTTTTGCTATTGGATACAAATCTCTAAATAATAAGTACAGTATTCAAATGTCCACACTCTCACTTATAATGACTGTGTTAAATTCAAAATGTTGGTTAAATTCCTATCTGTAGTTGAGCTACATACCCTAATAATGTTAGCACTTCTAGTGTCGCCAAAGTAATGTGTGAGATAGAAGTACCAAAAGAAAAACAATCCCACCTTTCAAGAATTACCCTGCAGTAAAAAAAAACAGCCGGCTTTCACGCAATGCAGGTACGCAATACTTTCGTTTGCGACACACGACCACGTTTTATTTATAAATATTTCATGCCAGCCATAAAATTGGATGGAATCCGACGGACATGAGTCACGTTGTCCTACTGAGAAATATATTAAAGGATACTACACCGACGTGTAGAGACGCTCGTGGTGTAGCATGATTAGCCGTTCTTAATCGATCGGCAAAGTTAAGCTACGCCTGTCGTGGTCGGTACCTGGATGGGTGACCGCCTAGTGGTATTTCAAATCGAGCGTTTCCGTGCTTCGGAAGGCACGTAAAGCCGTTGGTCCCGGTTATCACTTAATTGTGATAGTCGTTAAGCTAGTTGGATGCCTCCTAGGTGGCTTGAAAAATTCCAAAAGTAGGTTGACCACTAGCCTACCTCCACCGATCCGCAGTGGGCATGCGTGGTGGAGTATTGCCCCTTCCCTTTCACCTTCATTTGTGAAAGGAGGCCTGTGCTCAGCAGTGGGACATTATAGGCTGATGATGAATGATGAAATAGGTATTATGTTGATAATTGACCAGCCATGCTGTAAATATATTTCAACCAGTCTTCAAAAAACTCATCATCGTAATGTTGTAAAAAAGATATCTCCTTTCTTTAACTTATCTCGATAACTTTATTATCGAACAGTTAACAGAAGCGCAATGATGTTCAGTTTGTTTGAATTAATATTCCGCCAATTCCACCACCGACAATGCGCTGTCATTGGTTAAGACAAGGACACATGCGTTCTGATTGGCCTAGTCAAAAACACACGATGCAGTGATTGGTCCTTAATGGTTAAAATCAGTGTAAAATCACTGACTAGTTGCGGAATTTGATTGTTCAGTATAACTACTCTAAAGGGATTTTTCTTCGATGTACATTCTGATAGCTGCAACTGAGAGCTCTTTTAGCATTTACGTTTTTACTAATATCGCTAGATCATCTCTTACTATGTTGAAATTATAGTAAAATACAAACCTCCTAGAAAAAATACTCTTAACCTTCTCGAAAGTTGTGCTTAAATATTTTTCATAAAAGTTGACAATAGTTGAAGAACCTTTGCAAACATAAACATGCCTGTAAATTCGCCCATTGACACGTCAAAGCGCCGGGATGATAATTTAAAATTTAACACTTAATCAAGCTTCAGCTGACAATCAAGATTTACGTCTCCTCAGAGGACATTTTAATTTTCCAGTCCATTTCTTTCCCCAGGTCTTTAGGGCCATAATACGATTAATTTTTAATCTGATCAGCGGGGACCATTAATCTTGGACTCCTAAATATACAGTTTTCTACGTAGAGCAGCGAAATGTTTTAATCTTAGAATAGCACGTGCCTGTTGTTTGGGGATTTCATTTTGTATCGTGAAAATTGCGAGAACGATGATTTATAACTTAGACTTGGGTATGAAAATAATAGTTATAATGATTTGAAGAACCAAAGAAACTATTTATTTTTATTTTATCTCGTATTTTAATTATCATTATCCTAAATTAAAAATACAACTGAACAAAAATTTTAAGGAATGTGAAGATTACCAATTTGCATTAGGCCTTAAACGACTTGCATTTTTTTATTATGAAGCTACGAGCCTAAAAAGTTATAGGATAATTACAAAACAGTTAATGAAGATAGCACTCCACATTTTTCTCATTCCCACTATAACTTGAACAATCTTGAGACTAGCAATTCTGTCTATAGCTCATCTGTGGCTTATTCGTTAAATTAATGAAGTTATCGTTTGTTTATCGCCGCACCCACCCGCCTGAATATTCACAATTACTCGTGATTTACGATTACGTTAGCGCGAACAAAGCGAGAGACCAAGTTAATTTCGTTTGAGTTCTTTACTGATTGAACGTGTTTTGTTTTCTTGCCAATGAACAACGGAATGTACGGGTATTGCGGTAAATTGTTTGCGGATGAAGTTCAAAACTTAAAAAAGTTGATTTAGTACAGTTGTGTGCAACCAGGGGAATTTGTTCTTTATGAAATAGAGTAGAATTTGTTAGTATCTATTCAATAGTTGCGTTTCTGTAATGGATAGAATCTAGAATATTTCAAGTAGTTATTAAAGGACATTGTTCTGCGTCCATACATGATTCGCCCCAGAACCAACAGCAATGAAAAAATGCTTGTAATATCTTAAATCACCTATAAATTCACTTCATACATAAATTAAGCAACGGACAAGCGGGAAAATCGCATAATTACAAGAAACGTAACAGATTTTGAGGTTATAATTGAGTAGTCAACAAAGACATTTAATATAGGTAGGTAGGAATGTATTTAGGTAGTCAATAATATTATTTATTTTCAATGCTCTGTGTGGTTTTAATATAGGTTCTTATAGTTATACTAGCAACCTGCCCCGGCTGCGCGTGGGATAGCAGTTTTATCTGCATGGCATGTTTTTTTTCCGGCATCTTCAACAATCATCATCATATTTCAGCCAATTTATTTAAAACCATAATGAATTATACCTAGACCTTAACATTCCTCATGAATCACTCAGTCCATTGGTGAAACCTGTATGAAAATCAGTTCAGTAGGTAGTTTTTGAGATTCTAGACTGACAGACAGATGTGGCGAGGGGACTTTTTTATAATATGTACATTGTACAATGATATTGAGACAAAAATAATGGAGGTAGTAACTTCTAGCTTCAGGATTCGTGAAGTACTTTGTATATCTACACATTATCATTTAGGTATACATATATTTTTAATAAGGTTAAATGAAAAATGATAAGAGATTTGCAGTAAATTATTTATTAGATCATCATCTACATTGGTACCTAATTACAATATTATCTAAAAATTGTGCCGGGGCAACATCTATAATGTGTTGGTTACCCTGTCCTCCTACACTGGGTGACTTCAAGTTCGCAGCGATGAACAACCACATTCCAAACAAACATTTTTAATGACCCACAGTTCCTGTATCCTTTGAATCCTGTGTGGTAGCTGTGAGGGTTCTGTCTTGGAATAATGTATGACAATCACCACACTATGGTCATTTGCGGTTACCTGTAAAGAAAAAAAATATACATTTTAGTATTTGTCATAGCTCTAAGTTAGTATTAGCAATGGCATATGATAAACCAATGAAAAAGTGAATCAGTGTGGTCAGATATTATGATTGTATATTAAGGACAAATAATTTAAAATAGAAGTAAACACTTACCACTTGTATTGGGACTTGTTGTTGTATTTCTTTATGAACGGCAGTATTGCTTCAGATATGACAGTGTTCTCTTACTAAATGAATACCACAATTGGCACATCACAATATATTACTTGTTGCTGGAGTAGCCCTTGAAGAAGATGAAGGTGAGGATTGCATGGCTGCATGATCAGATCTTTGCCTTCAACTGTGATGAATCTGCTCGTTTTCCAACACCATGAAACCATCAGCAGTTCCACAATTTATACAATACACATACACTTTCCATATCGTAAATTAGTTTTTCATTATAAGCCGAGTAAGTACCTAAAATAAATAATAACAAAATAAAGCAATAGCATTGAAGAACAACATTATAAACAAATAAATCGAAAGTAAGACAATTGACATGACATGACATAAGAAAGAATTAGGGATGCTCCTCGACTAAGGTTGCATTCCGAATTGTGCTGTAATCGGTTTGAGTGTAACCGATTTAGTTGTTATAAAATAGAATCAATCGATTTGATTATGGGGAATACTACTTTTTTATTATTTTTATAGTTGATTATCCGAAAAATATGTTGTGATAGAAGTCATAATAAACCATAATTTACATTCCATAACAGTAAAATAAATAACTAACTACACTTCTACCGATTATAATTAAATCGATCGATTCGATGTAGTCAGTAGGATCATCACTAACCGTATTTCGGTAAAGATGTCGGAGTGAGTAGTTGTTACGATACTTTTAAAATATTCGTTTTTGATTCCCACTTGTCCGTTTGATATGCATATTTGCCACGTGAATAATAAAATATGTAAATAATTATGGTGTAAGTCATATGTTTGTTGGTTCTGGGGCGATTTTCGCCATTGTCCTTTCCTTTCGATTTCAGTGTGTCAGCCTGTACAAAACACTAACCCCCTTATTCATAATAAAGTTATCAAACGTTGATTAGCTAAAATTCCGAAGTCTTTATCTGACACAAGACATTTGGTGATCGAAAGAGTGAGACGGGGCACACTATTACACTGATTTAGTTAAAAAAATAACCCTAGCTTTCATGCAAAATCTATTTAATTTGCACACTTGTTATTTTAACAATATTTCACGACTTTATCCATTTACCCAGAATTTCTAAATCATCTTAAGCCGAGACATATCATATATATAAAAATTTGAATGCTACAATCAGTTGACTCACAATATTTTTTTGTAGAGTTGAGCTATTAGCCATATTCATGCCTTACAGAAAACAGTGAATTGTGTATCGAGAAATAAGACCACCTTTTTATTTAAGACATCAAAACTCACATAGCATTCTTTACAGTTTGTCGTCAAGACAGTGGCAACAACCGTCCAAGAGATCAGAGCACAGTATCGGAGTCATCACGAAGGTTCCGTACAGAGTTCCTGGAAGATTGGCCACACACACCAGGGGCACCTTACTTCGATGCTAGCACCCCTGACAACGTGACAGGGTTGGTCGGTCACCCAGTCACGTTACTGTGCAAAGTGAAGAATTTACAAAATAGAACGGTAAGTATACCAACTGTGGATATAATAGCAATGGTAGCTAAATCATAAATTACTTACAACTATAATATTGTACGTATAAACGTAACTATGAAGCGCTCGTGGTGTAGCATGATTAGCCGTTCTTAATCGATCGGCAAAATTAAGCTACCACCGTCGTGGTCGGTACCTGGATGGGTGACTTCGGAAGGCACGTAAAGCCGTTGGTCCCGATCATTACTTAATTGTGATAGTCGTTAAGCTAGTTGGATGCCTGCTAGGCGGCTTGAAAAATTCCAACAGTAGGTTGACCACTAGCCTACCTCCACCAATTCGCAGTGGGCACGCGTGGTGGAGTATTGCCCATTCCCTTTCACCCTCATTTGTGAAAGGAGGCCTGTGCTCAGCAGTGGGACATTATAGTCTGATGATGATGATGAAACGTAACTATGAAGGTAGATACACGCTACGCGATAAGAGCACGAGCCGAGCAAACGCGTAGATGGACTTGGGAGCCTCGAGCGAGCGTTCGACTCGACTGCGCTCCGCCAATTGTCAGTTTTTTTACGAACACAGGGATTCACATCGCGCTCGTGTTATAGGCTCGTTATACGTTCACACTTGACATCGCGAGCGACGAACAAAGAGTGGCTCGGCTCGTGCTTGGTTCGCGTAGCATTGACGCACCATAAGCGCTGATCCCACAGAGAGAGTTCTAGAGTTCTGCGTTTCGCATTCACTGTTATCAATGTGGCGCCTTTAAAAGTAAAAAAGTGTATGACGTGTGTTCGGTAGCGAATATTGCAGAACTCTAGACTTGCTTGCTGTGTGCACAATAGTGAATGCGGCACGCAGAACTCTGGACGCAGGACTCTGAACGCAGAACTCTAGAACTCTAAACTCTCCTAAGATCTAAACGTATGTAATATTATTATGTTTATGCAGGCTTCAATTTATTTTTGTCGATCTTATTACATATAAATATGACAATGCAGATAGAATTGTAAAATATTATATCTCTACTCTGCTGACTCTACATTATTATCCATCGCCAGAACTAACTAGGATTTAGAAATAATAACTACACCATTTCGTTTCTCATAATTTAAACCCTGAAGACCATAGTGATGGAGTTATAAAAATAAATAAACATCTTGATCCATTTATTTTAATAGTATTCTAGAAAGACTTTCATTATTCAGAAATAGTAGCTTTTTGTATTAACTGCCAGCTTAAGATGAAAACAAAACAAAGTACAATTTTAATAAAATTGTATTGCCTTAAATGACAATGCCTGATCTAGGCGATGTCTAAGTGTTTACAACGTTTGAATAAATTTTCAATTTCAAATCACAATCTCATATAATTGATTTAGGTACGAAGACATAAATTAAACCACTTAAAATAAAGTGCATTGATGTAAATTCTAGCGTTAATATGGCTAATGGATTCAAGCCAATTATTTACAAGAATTCCAGCATAAACAGTTGCTAAAGTGCTAATTGGCTAATTCTGCCATCCGCTAAAGAGAGCAATGTGTTTTTCAATTTTTATTTACTCGTACTACTTACTGAATTTACTTATTAAATTTCCTTTTTCACGAAGGTACCTTAACGTTAAAATAGGATGTGCTAGTTATTTATTCTGATGTTTTGTTGTCTTTACTTTTTAGTTAAAAATGTATAGCCTCTTCTGTTAAATTAAATTGGATGTATACTCAATAGCGATTTAAAACAACCATAATGATCTTCTGATCATTATTATTAGCCAAATATAGTGAAAAACCGGGGTGCTGTCTTCGATTAAATTTTCTTTTATATTTTTGTGGATGATACCATAATCTCAATATATAAAAGTGAATCCCTATTTCCCTCGGTCACGCCATAACTTGAGAATGACTTTACCGATTTCATCCATCATTTTTTAAAAGTATTCTAATGCTAAGGAGAAGGTTCTTCAGGAAAAGAAATTGGCGTAGAAAATTAGAAAATTTAGGAAAATTAACGGTATGGTAGCGTTGGATATCCCTCGCTTACGGGGGTAAAACCGCGGGGCGCAACTATTTATGTGATAAATATTTAAGTACTTTATTCTACTAATGCTGATACTATGCAACTTGGGGTGTCATCTAACATGTTTTAAAATATAAAGTTAAAATTCCTTTTAAAATTCATCCTAAGACTAAAATTCAAGTCGATATGTATCAGGTATCGTGGGTGCGCCACCGCGACATCCACCTGCTGACGGTGGGCCGCTACACGTACACGTCGGACCAGCGCTTCGAGGCGCAGCACAAGCCGCGCTCCGAGGAGTGGGCGCTGCGCATACGCAGCCCGCAGCGCCGCGACTCCGGACAGTACGAGTGCCAGATATCCACCACGCCGCCTGTAGGACATGCCGTCTATCTTAGTATCGTAGGTCAGTTGTTCATGATTATTATTTGTCAAAATAAAGCCAGTTTTTTTTCTATAGAATAGCGTGATTAATAAGCGGGAAGTCAAGCCCTTATGAGTGAATACAAACAAAATTTGTAATTGGGTGTAGAATTATTTTATGAAGTAGGTATCATATTTGCGATTATCTTTTTCTATAGGAGAAACCAAGAAATTACGAAATATAATTGGAATGTTTTACAAAAAACTTAAAACGACTTCAAAGTGCACTAATAAGTAATCAAATCCTAATCTGATGGGACAATGGGACCAAACGGGAAGTGTACCTTTTCAAATAAAAAAGAATTTTCCAAATTAGTTAATAAATGTCAGAGTTATGAGGTCACAAACATAAAAAAAAATACCACCGAATTCAGAACCTCCTCCTTTTTTTGAAGTCTGTTAAATAATACCACCGAATTGAGAACCTCCTCCTTTTTTGAAGTCGGTTAAACATTAATTAAAAAAGTAAGATTGAAGGTATGTGTGACCGCAACAAACAGTTTTAGAGCAGTAAATTACATTTGGCAATCGATAGTGAAGTCAAGAATATAATAATAATAGAATTTTAGCACTCAAAGAAATCAATACCATTGACTCATATTGCAGTTCAATTATAAACGAAAAACTGTACACAAAACTTTTCCACGTATTTTGAAAAAAATACGACACCACATTCAGAATTGGAAGGATGATAGTTCGAGAGCAGAAAGTCAAAATGAGTAGGTACCTCAACTCTTGTTTACATACAGACTCACGTATACGACTCAACCAGCTATTGTCAAAGAGCTAACCAAAGAAATAATGTCCGTTTCATATCCCATTGACTGGATACGGTAGAATAAGATAGTATCAAAGTTTTGTTCGAGTCACTTTGTTATAGTTATGTACTCAGTATTCAGTAGATAGAAAAAAATAGACCGCTGATTTTTTGATAGAAAGTTCTTTTGGCTCTGTGCTAGATTACACATAACAACTAGGTTTTTTTCCTTGTAACTTCAACTCTTTATATAGGGCTGTATTTTTTTTCAGAATTTAAGAGCTTACCCCGTATTCATAATCGCTTTTTAACTAAATCAGTGTAATAGTATGCCCCGTCGCACTCTTTCGATCACCAAATGTCACCTGTCAGATAAAGACTTCGGAATTCTAGCTAATGAACGTTTGATAACTTTATTATAAATAAGGGGTTTATAGTTTATAAGAAAAATTACGCAACTATAAGGGAAGTAGTTTAACTACATCAGAATCCTAAAAATATTAATAGAAGAATACAGAATACAGCCGAGAGCGAATTTTTATTATTTGTTATTATAGCGGCAATAGAAATACATATTCTGTGAAAATTTCAACTGTCTGCCTGTTACGGTTCATGAGATATAGCCCACTGACAGACAGACTGACGGACGGACATCAGAGGCTTAGTAATAGGGTTCTGTTGGGCACCCTTCGGGTACAAAACCCTAAAGATGCTCTCAATAAACTCTAGTAAGATCAAACCTAAGAATTAATAGCCTATAGACGCCCCAAAAATTCAATTAAGATCAAATACCGCAATTAATAATGAAGTTAACCTCGTAAATAGACAGTAATGAAGCCATTCTTTCCAGAGCCGGAGACTGAAATAATGGGGGGTCCAGACCTGTTCATATACGCCGGTTCTACAATAAATTTGACGTGTATTGTTCGACATACGCCTGAGCCACCCAACACAATTAACTGGACTCATAGAGGGAAGGTAAGCCATCTAATATTAAGTGAGAGATTGATGGGAGCCAGCATTCCACCCTTGTGAATTCTAAATGAACGTGCCGTAGTGGTAGCTTAGTTTGATGTTTTACTTGAACTTGGATGTGTGAATATTTAGTAATAATATGGAAACTTTTCTTGATCATAAATATTCTTGTAACATATTTTGTATGGCCGAATGTTGTAAAATAATCACTGCCCACGTCCCCCTTTATGCGCCTCATAATAATAATTTAATCCTTTACACGCCAATTTCCGTACCATACAAGTAAATTGCCGTAGAATTCGTATGGCCACTAAACAGTCTATTAAACAGCATAGAAACGGAATGCAATCCCCAAAATCGCAATTAGACCGTGAGCTAGACGCATCCGCACGTAAATGGGCGCTGCCGAGTACGGCATTAGATATTCTATTCCCTCCAATCCCGGTATTGCCGAGTCGACATTTCTGCCGTATCTTGAAAAGCAGGCGAGCTCGTAGAAACAATTACCAAAGTTGTGGACGTCGTTTTATTCCAACGTTTGTGGAATAAAAGTCTTGCTGCTATGTTGAGTCGTTGACTTCTAAGTTTAAGATTAAAAATAACATTTTATATAAACGTTTTGTGAGTAGAATTGTAAATAGAAGATTACTGTAATCAAAATATAGTTGGAAGCAAGAAATAAGCTTTAAATTGTTATTTAATTCTACATTTAGAACGAATTTTAGTAAAACATCGAATTTCATAGAATCGTTCACGTTTAAATTCATATTCCCAAAATTGAAATGTAGGTTCAGTTTTTGACGACATAACAAAACATTTCGCTATAAAATCATATCTAATAACGAACCTTGAGATAAATTTCGGTGAAATAAAATCAACGGTTAGCTTATCTAGTTGCGAGGGATTTAAGTAGTAACTTTTGACGTAAAGCTCGTGGAAAATAATATTCCCGTTATGAACAAGTTCGGGATACATTTATGTGAGATAA